>OZ008358.1:1047313-1647313 GCA_963931975.1 Cataclysta lemnata
GGCCGACCTCCAGGTCAGACAGGAGGGCGTCCTGGTCACGCTCGTTCAGCTCCTGCTTGAGCGCGGTGACGGACTGCTCCAGCTCGGTCACTTTGGCCGCGTCACCCCCCGGTTGCCCGCGCTCGAGCGCCTCCAGCCGCTGCTCGACGCCGTCGAGCCGCACGGTGAACGCGGCGAAGGCCTCGCGCAGGAGCACCATCTCCTTCCTGAACTTTCGCATCTCCGTCATGCAGTCGACGAACTCCCGGCGAAAGTCGGTGATGCCCGCTGCGCTCGCCGACTCCTTGCAAGCAGCGGCCTCGGGAGCCGGCGCCGGTCCCGCACCAGCGGCGCGAGGCGGCGCAGGCGGAGACGTCCCCGGCGGG
This sequence comes from Cataclysta lemnata, assembly GCA_963931975.1. Taxonomy (NCBI): domain Eukaryota; kingdom Metazoa; phylum Arthropoda; class Insecta; order Lepidoptera; family Crambidae; genus Cataclysta; species Cataclysta lemnata. The sequence goes on from OZ008358.1 coordinate 1,047,679, forward strand.
GGCACCGCACAGTCGTCCTCGCCGATGCCCTTCACCGGCGTCTGGCTGTTGTCGCCCTTTCGCACATGCCTCTTACAGTTGGGGCAGACCCAGTCCTTGCTGAGTTGGGTCTTATCACCTATTGCCAGACACGCCCGGTGGTATTTGGTTGGGCAGATACTGCAGACCGCCGCTCCCGCCGGCGACAAAAACTTTCCGCAAGCCCCGCAATTCACCATTGTTATTAAACTTTACTATAATTACACTTAGTTATCACGTTATTGTAGTTATATTATATTGTAGTTATAGTATTGTTTATATAGTTTTTAATTAGAATTGTATTTCTTAATTTGAAAAATTGTAATCAGACTACCCTACACTAAAATTACACTATAAGCAAATTGTTGTATTTTGATTTCCTCTTATCGAAATTAATCACGAACACTTGCACAACTGATACACTCTTTATATACTTATATAGTCACCAAGTTATTACAAAATAACGTAAACTGAACAAAAAAATCACAATATTTACGATACTGGATGTTGACAGTTTGACGTTCCGTACGTCACTCTGTACATTAGATATACATTCTGTAAATAAAATGTATATCTAATGTCAAAATATATTGCAAATTATCCATAGTTATTTACTATCATCTAAAAATTTTTTTAGTCATAGTATGTTCATATAATAATATTTATCGAGAATTGTGCACATAAACGTGGGTGCTAGTTCACCTTTGCCTACCCCTTCGGGGATATAGGCGTGATTTATGTATGTATGTATGTATGTATGTGCACATAAAAAAAACAGCAAAATCTTAGAAGAGTATAGCCCTATAATACCTATTGTAGCGAACCCAAACATTTTAGAGCAGATAGTTTCTTTTTTTATGCAGTGGCAGTAGGCAGTGAGGCTCTTGATCTTCATCTCACCTGATACGAAGGGCCGAAGATGGAACCGAGTTTCACCTGGAATCCCCAACCACAGAGGGGCTGGCTATTTATTCATAAATTGTTGGAACACTTATGCTGTTAACATTATTATTACAGCGACAGATTTAGATAAGAAGGTTGTGTAGAAGACTTGACCTAGATGTTAACCTACAACTATAAAATGAGACTGAATTTACACTAAGCAATCGGAAAGAAGGGTCTAATAACCGAAAGAAAACTATCAATTATATTTTGTTCTGTATAAATTGAAACAGTTTTTTTGTATCTACTGGTGGTGATGTTAATTTTTTTTCGATTTTCTTTTTTTCGTCATACACGAGCCGCACCTAACCCGCATGACTCGGACACAGCGATCAGATTCTAACGAAACAGCAAGTGTAAAGATATTATTAATCACTGTTCATTGTTGTGAGGGAGGCAATGTTTTGGTAAATTAATAATTAAGTTTCAAGCAACTATTACGTGTAATTTGTAAGTTTAGTTAAGATCCAGAGGTCCCGGGTTCCCCAGGGGGGTTCAAAATTTGTGCTCGGTTTGGTTGGTGGTAGGACTTCTTTCAAGTCCGCCTGGCTAGCTAAGCTAACACATCTTATTATCAAAATCTATCGCCATAATAATAATGTTAACAGCATTATTGTGTTCCGACAATTGTGATAAGATAGCCAGGCCCTCTGTGGTTGAGGGTTCCAGGTGAAGCTCGATTCCATCATCGGCCCTTATCGTCACTTACCATCAGGTGAGAAGAAGGGCAAGAGCTTCGCTGTCTAGCATAAATCCAAAAAAAAGTTAGTCATAGCAATCACACCATCTCCGTATGGATTAAAGGTCTCACGTGGCTTGTATTATTATGATGGCGACAGTGCGAGAAATACGTGGTTTTATGTTTGAAATGAAAATGAGAAAGTCCTCACCTTAATTCATTTAACAAGCCGTATTCAAACACTGTTCGTATATACGCCCAAAAATATCCAGACTTATTTCTCCAAACAAATATTTGTATCCCCAACATTAACGACCAATTATGCAACTCCCAATTTCTCCAGACAATTATTTAAAAGGGAAAAGAATTTCCTAATTCGACGTGGATTGATGCAAATGACACCTTAGCATACAAGATGTGACGTCACAACTTTAGCTTTGCCCTCTCTTGAATGGGTAGTTGCGCAATTTTGAACTCTTAGCGGTTGTGGGAAGGGTGCAGCAGTGCTTAATTCGTTGCTGGAACCAAATTGGTTTAATGCAGACACGGTGACATGTCAGTATTGACATAGGGTAGTGTTATTTATTCAGAGGGTGGATCTCAATGGCTTTTTTCTTCTGCCTAATGCCGTGCGATTAACAGTGAGTTGTTTTTGTTCAAATGTCGGGGTGTAGATGAAAAGAGATAGAGAGAGCCTAAAAAAATATAGGTATCTCATGCGGATGAGTTTCGCGACAGTTTCTCTTTTGAAGATTTTCAATGCTTTTTTGATAAACATTATTTAACCGCCTCTGTGGTCCAGTGGTCCAAGCACCGGAATTAAGATCCCGATTTCCCGGTTTCAATCCCCAGGGGAGTACAAATTTGTACTCGGCTCGGTTGAGGGTAGGGCTTTTTCAAGCCCGCCTGGCTAGCTGCCACCATCTTATCAAAATCTGCCGCCATAATAATAATGTTAACAGCAGTGTTCCGAGACTTTATGGAAAGATAGCCAGCTCCTCTGTGATTGAAGGTTCCCGGGCAAGCTCGATTCCATCTTCGGTTCTTATCGTTACTTATTAGTGAAGGTTGCTTCCCTTTCTAACATAAAACAGACCAAAAAAGATAAGAGATTTCAAAATGACAACAGGCAGAAACTTAAGTGTCTTCAACAGCACGCGGAAAGGAGCTAGATACTGTCACCATTACCATCATCACCATCACCAGCCTTGTCATCATCACCAGCCCTTTATTGTCACCACTGCTGGGGCACGGGCTTTCCTTAAGGATGGAAGAATATAGGAACATTGGGCCATAACCCACCACGCTGGCCCAGTGCGGGTTGGTGGGTACTAACGACTGCAGATGCAGCCGGGACCAACGGCTTAACGTGCCTTCCGAAGCACGGGGGAACTCGAGATAATATTTTTTTGGTCACCCATCCAATGACCGGCCTTAGCGAAATTGCTTAGTTTTACGCAATCGCAGGCCAAGCGCGCTGTGCCACTGCGGTAGCGAGCTCCTTGTAATGTCAATAAATAAATAAATTCAATATAGGGAGACTGGGCCACCCATCACGCTTGCCCGGTGCGGGTTGATGAGTATTAACGACTGTAACCTGCCTTCCGAAGCAGAGATAATACATTTTTGGTCACCCATCCAAGGACTGGCCTCAATGAATTGCACGCAATTGAACGCAATCGCAGGCTAAACGTGTTAAGCCACTGCGCTATCGAGATCCTTTATCACGTTTGATACTGTAACTCACTATTATCTAGTAGCAATTGAGACGCTGAACAAATGTTTAAAAAGTGGTTGGACTCTCAGGCACTCTTAGGGAGTCCTCGACTGCAAGGCTTGAGGACAAGCTCTTCGTCTTCTTCAAAAAACCTGGTAAATGCTGTAAATGCTTCTCGGCCAACAAGGTCCTCCAAAAAAGGTGCTGTGTTACCCACTATTCTGCTCTCGTGTAAAACAGGCATGAACAAAAAACTAGCGTTGAAGCTTACAAATGCTGGGTGATTTATCAAAAATCAACGCGGTCCCTAACACCTTTGAGTCTGTTCATTTATTCCAACTGCGAGACATTCGCCTAATGTCGCAGAGATTCCTTTCTATTTGTGGTCGCGTGTTACAATAATTAGTTGTGCCTGAGCCCTTTCGATATATTGTAGTGTCAAAGCAAATATGTGGAAGTTATGACGCTGTCATTAAGTTTGGGTTTATTTATGGAATGACTCTATGAATTGTCGTTTTGAAGCGTGAATGCTTTCTGTATATATCCACATGAGCTGGAGGATTAAAATTGACATAAATAATTATTTCATACCGGTCCAGTTAAAAAAAGTCAGTTGTGTCCTAGTTAAACTGTGTAATCGTTTAAATACAGAGAAAAATAGGCCAGAACTCCTCCCTAAACCAATAATATTATTGTAACATTTTAATAATTATGCGGTAATAGTTTCATCTAATTTTATCCTACTATGAAGCTTTTATTTTTTATTAGGAAGAATATTTATACAACATGTAACAGAAAAAAACGGACACACTGAACTGAATGGTCCGTTATTTCTGTTACATGCTGTATAAAACAAATAACTTCTGTTTCAACACTCATTTGTTTTACCGCAGCATATTTTCTGTTATCTCCATAAATATTGCGCGAAATTTTTTTTGAATCACAACACAATGATGCTCTTTACCAAAATGGACTCGAGGATATGTAGCAACAGCAAATCATAATTAACCCGCAAACCCTAATCAATATTGCGCACAAAACTTACGTTTCAACTTTCACTTTTCCGAAAAGCCATTAGGATACAAATTAGTCATGACGACTCATCCTTTGTGGACGGCCTCCATGGCTGGCCGACCGTGGGATTAGCTGGCATCAAGTACACAATTACAACACGACTAAATTGCACGTTGTTATTCAACAAAAGGTATGTCAAGTTCGGGGATAATTATTTGAAAATTTTGTACTCAAATTTCATTATCTTTCAAGTCTATCATATTAGGTAAACATACAAAAATTTAAATCACGCCTAAAATCCCCGACGAGGTAGGTGAATTAACACTTTTTTATAGCCAATTATGTTATGTCGCACGTAAGAAGAAGCGAGCCTATTACTATCTAAAAAGAATATAATTTTCTCCACCTATTATTGAAATATTCTCATATACGTATATTCGTAGCCGTGTGCTGACGGCAGAGTAGAATACAATTGTCACCACCCCAAATCTCTCACGTGGGTGTCGTACAAGGCGACTAAGGATAAATCAGTGACGAGAAATAGGCAGCAGCATTCCTCTTATACCACCTAGCAATATACTGCGACTTTCGAGCCCGATAAATGGCAATAGGCTCGCCACCTATTACATGGGACCGAACATAATTGGCGAAACGTGGGTGCTAGTTCACTTCTGCCTACCCCTTCGGGGATATAGGCGTGATTTATGTATGTATGTACGTATATTCACGTGCCCGTTAAATAGCAAAAGGCTCGCCCCCTATTACATTACTTAACACAGCGTGAGAATTAGTTCACCTCTACCCCTTCATAGATAAATAGGCGATATTTTTGTATGTAATAAGAAGTATAATTTTGAAAATTATTTCCTGAACCAGGACTTTCCTGGTTGTATTCCTAAGAACAAAATCAGACCTGAGTTAATATTAATAAGAGTCATATCACTTTGATATATATATTACAAACTACAGTGACACTTTAAAGCATTATTTAAAAAAAAACCTATTTCCAATCCGGTAGCCGCTAATCCGCTTAAAATAACGTTATCTTATTACAGTAATTGTCGTGACACTTCTAAATTGAAGAGACGACTCGATTGAGAAATGATGTACCCAAAATGGAAAGTTTTGAATTGATCTGACATTTGAAATTTTCGTCTTGTTTTAACATCGTGGATGTCAGAATTTGATGAGCGCAATTTTGAATGACACCGCTTTTATTTTGAGCTCAGCAAGAAATTCCTTCTTCCTCATTTCTCACAATCCATCCATACATAAAATATTTCTAGTTATCTAACCCCTCTCATGAAAATGGGATATTTCATCCCTCCCCATCACATACCCGTATCACGCTAACCTGTTGCTCAACAAATTGCCTACTATAGCCGCTACTTTTAGATACATAGGTAATTCGCGTTTGCTCTTAATTTCTATCAAATAATTAATGTTGAGGTGTGATTAATTATTTGAATCAAAAGGAAAGCTTCATCGATTGAATGCAAAAGGAAACATTCTGCACCGATCCCAGTTAAACTGTGTACAGGGCAGAAATAAGAAGAAAATTAAATAAATGTTAATTTTCCACGCCTCGTCAATGCGGAGTTAAATATTTAAAAATTAAGACTCTGTTAAACATTTGTGAGCTGTAAAATTATAACACAATACGTCACTTCAAAAAGGCTAGTAAAAACTCGTTCCCCAACTACTTTGATGTGAAAGGCCAACACCTGATTTTATGCTCGTAATAAAAAACGAACTGTCCATAAAATTAGTTCGTTTATCGAAGGGAATGAACATTTGGTCGGTTCCGATGTAAAGCGCTGATACATACATACGTTTCGGTAAGTATTAGGTGAATAAATTAAATTAGGCGAGTGCGCTGTTCACATTAGGAGTACTCCAAATAAGAGGCTTTTATTGTTTTTGATTTTTATTTGAACATTATGTAAATGTGTGTGCCTTGTGTGCCCGATAAATGGCAATAGGCTCGCCACCTATTATTACATGGGACCTAGCATAATTGGCGAAGCGTGGGTGCTAGTTCACCTCTGCTTACCCCTTCGGGGATATAGGCGTGAATTATGTATGTATGTATTATGTAAATGTTAGAAAATTTTCTAACATTTGAACAAAGGAAAAGAGGCTGATTCCTATTGCCCGATTAGTTGTAAACAACAGTCCGGATTGCGGAGAGCGCGATTTCGGTTAGGACATTTATTTTTGCAAAAAAAGTGTCCTATTTTTGTCTTTTTTATCATAAGAACATAGATGGATAGCCACAAAGATCACAAATGTGAATGGATACGTCCTACACAATAAAGAACAAAATTGTGAGAAAATATTTTGGTGAAAAGATGACTTTTTTAATGAAAACATTGGTATGGAAAAAGACATTGGGTAAAAAAGGTGTTTTGTCTGACGTTAGGAATTATGACTTCAATCCACGTGGTATCCAGTACAGATAGAAAAAGAAGTCTTCTTCTCCCTGCCCTGTTCCCAGTCTATCTGGGGTCGGCGCAGTATGTTTCCTCTTCCATTAATATCGGTCAGACGTCATCAAGCCATCCACTCCCTTTTGATTCATATCATCCATCACACCGTAAAGGTGCTAGTGATGAATGAATGTATAGAAAAGAGACGGAACGGACCATGTCGAGAGACCGATGAACGGAGAGAGTGATTGGAATGACAACATTCCAATCCATACTGCTCAAGGTTTTGGCTTAGGTTTTACAGCCGGCCGCCTGCCTCACACCAACCCTCTTTGGGTATGCTGTTGTTGGTGGTTTGCCCTCCACCATTCGGTGGCCCCAAGGTGCTTATTGGTCTACACCGGGCAATCTCCCTTAGTCGACTTTTAAGACACCCATGGGATGAGACGGGGCTGGCCTATTCTACGTTATTTGTTCGCCCCCAAGCCAGCATAGAAGACAGATAGAAAAAGAAGTACAAACGTGAAATCCAAGTAACGGTTACGAAAAGCTTATTGGTCTACACCGGGCAATCTCCCTTAGTCGACTTTTAAGACACCCATGGGATGAGACGGGGCTGGCCTATTCTACGTTATTTGTTCGCCCCCAAGCCAGCATAGAAGACAGATAGAAAAAGAAGTACAAACGTGAAATCCAAGTAACGGTTACGAAAATCGCAGTATATTTCTAGGTGGTATAGCAGGAACGCGGCTGCCAATTACTCAACGTTGGCTATACCCTTAGTCGCCTTGTACGACACCTGCGAGAGAGATGGGAATGGTGACAATTGGATTATACTCTGCCATCACCACAGCAAGATGACAAGGAAAAACAAGTTTCAAAGTTTTTTCATATATCACGCTTTTCTCACACAGGGGTAGGCAGAGATCACTTCTTTCCACTTGCTACGATCCTTACATACTTCTTTCACTTTTTATTTATTAATAAAATAATGAACAATTAGTTCCCGGTCGAACATTTCACGTCACACCGGACCCCTATTGAGGACACGCTATTCAAATGAGACCGCAACAATTGCCGTGCGATCGACCATATGCCCAAAGATTCGGCGATCGCAAAACGAAACACAATACCGATGTAAAGTACTTCACAGGTGTTGGTTTTCAGATAATTACCATAAAATGGACACGCTTAGCTTAAAAGAATCCTTGATTAATTATGATAAGATGAGGAGTTCGATGGCTGTAAAAGCGAACGCTAAAACTTTGAGCCGTATAGATTGGAATGTATTCATCACAATCACTCTCTCTGTTCATTGGTCTCTATGAATGTATACATTCAAGAGAGAGGAAAGACCATGTCTCGTCATTAAACCACTCACTCCATTTTGATTGAATATCATCCTTCACGTCGTAAAGGTGCTAGTCATGAATGAATGTATAGAAAAGATACAGAACGGGTCGAGAGACCGATGAACGGAGAAAGTGATTGCCTGACCATAGGAATCACAAACCGCGGCTGGCGTTACATACATACATACATACATAAATCACGCCTATATCCCCTAAGGGGTAGGCAGAGGTGAACTAGCACCCACGTTTCGCCAAATATGTCAGGTCCCATGTAATAGGTGGCGAGCCTATTGCCATTTATCGGGCACAAGAGTCGCAGTACATTGCTGGGTGGTATAAGAGGAACGCTGCTGCCCATTCCTCATCAATGATTTATCCTTAGTCGCCTTGTACGACACCCACGGGAGAGTTTTGGGGTGGTGACTATTGTATTCTACTCTGCCGTCACCACACGGCATGGCTGGCGTTACGCCAAAACAAATAGTTACAATTACCTACCTACAGTATCTGGTTGGCCTTTGTCGCTATATCGCGTTATTTTCCTGATGTCAAAACCCATTATCGGACCGAACCTAACTAATTCAGTTTGGAACTAACACTAAAGTGGGAACTAATGAAAGCTATGTTGGTAGAAAAATGTTAGGCATGAACGTGGAAGGACGTAAAAGGAGAGGAAGACCAAAGAAGAGATGGATGGACTGTGTAAAGGAGGACATGATAGCGAGAGGAGTGGATGAGAAATTGGTGAAGGATCGAAAGGAGTGGAAGAAGAAGACATGTTGTGCCGACCCCGCCTAATGCGGGATAAGGGCAGACAGAAGAAGAAGAACTAAAATGAAACTAAATTCGCATTCGATTTACACGTTCAAGTTTGATTTCGTTTTGTACGCGTGCCTACAGGCGACAATGTTACGTGTACAAAGATGGGTGGTCTACAGTGGTCTCAAAATTAAGCATTATTGACAATTAATATAAAATTAGCCACGTGGTGACGGCAGAGCAGAATACAATTGCCACTACCCCCAGCTCTGTCGTCACCACACGGCTTGTAAATACCTATCTCGAATTTATGTATTCTGATTATTAGGCATTATTATAGATATTATTATTATGTTATTTTTTTATGCAATAATTTGAGGATTACGGTGCTGATTGCACTCTTTAGTAATACTTTTTGTCATATGCTTTATTTATAACATAAGTGAGTAATTATTTGTAAACATACCTCAATGTCACATAAAACAGTTCAAAATAACATCCTTTGATATGTTCCGAACATGACTAACATAGGTTCGCTCGCGAGCAAACACGGGTAATTTTGATGTGTTTTACGAGGCATTGTACCTGGGTGGCTATACGTCGAGGCAGTAAAATCTTCTTGCTAAAATTACGGCCGCGTATAATGAATTGGCAGTAGTAAAACTGGCGTTGATTATGTATGAGTGTTCGGTCGCCTCTGCTTTCGTGAAATTATAAGGCGATGACAATAATTATTGGTACTAAATAGACAAGCTTTAGATTTATACTTGAATGCTTGAGCTGTATCTAAATGGCAATGGGCTCGACTGCATTGCATGGGACCTAATATAGGCGAAATGTAGGTGTTAATAATAATTAAACTCTGACTAGACAGACTGACTGCCGCACTCAGAGACGTCAAATAACGTTAATGAGTACTTAATGTCAAAAAATGACAATTCAAAACTAGGCGCTATTTTTGCCGGGTCTATGGTCTAGATTTAAATGAGATTTTTTGACATAAAGTACTCATTAAAGTTATTTGACGTCTCTGAGTGCGGCAGTTAGGGTTAGGACAGTGATGAGGAATGGACAGTATCATTCCTCTTATACCACCTAGCAATGTACTGCGTTTTTCGTGCCCGATTAATGGCAATGGGCTCGCCACCTATTACATTGGACCTAACATAGTCGGCGAAACGTGGGTGTTGGTTCGCCTCTCTCTGCCTGCCACTTCGGGGATGTGGGCGTGATTTATGTATAGTATTGTATATTCTTCCATCCTTAGGGAAAATCGAGGATTAATAGTGCGCTATTTGTGTAAGTACACATCAGGGAATCTGTAACCTTCACCACAGGTTAGTAAGTAGTTGTTACCTTTACTACGAAAGACGCAAATGGTTAAGATTTCCCACAAAATGCCTTATCATTCCCCTTATCAATGAAATCAGAGTATATTTCCCGATGCCTTAATTCCCTATCTGATTCGATTATAGCATTAGGCATATTGCAAAGTCACTTTGCAGATCATTTTTCTTGCCCTACGGACCCTAATTCAGTTAGGAATTAGGAGGACCAGCCGTTGCTAATTCATTATAGTTATTTGGTTGGGAGTGATGAAGCGAAATCGCCGTATTAAACTGTCCAAAATTATGCGTCAGTGATTACAGTCCTTATTCTTTTAGCTTTAGGGCTAAAAACAATTGAGGGTTATTATTTGGATTTTTATTGCAACTTTATGTAAATGTTAGAAAAAATATTACCACAGAGAAATTTGTTTGTAACAATTGAAGAGGTTTGCAATGTAAGCATTTTATGGATGAGTGTCTTGATTATCCAACAGTCATGAAATGATACGATTTAGATTATTTAAAATAATGATACATTATTTAGGCCATTGTTACAATTGTTACATTGTAGAATACAATTGTCACCACCCCAAATCTCTCCCGTGGGTGTCGTACAAGGCGACTAAGGATAAATCAGTGATGGGGAATGGGCAGCAGCGTTCCTCTTATACCTACTACCTAGCAAAGTACTGCGACTTTTGTGCCCGATAAATGGCAATAGGCTCGCCACCTATTACATGGGACCTAGCATAATTGGCGAAGCGTTGGTGCTAGTTCACCTCTGCCTACCCCTTCGGGGATATAGGCGTGAATTATGTATGTATGTATGTATGTATGTTAAGTTTTAGGTTAATTATACTTTTTAAATAAAATTGTTTGAGAACTCTGTCTAAGTATTTGTTGCTGACAAAACATTTGGTATAGTGAATTTATAGCAAATGTCTTCCTTGCTTCATTGCACAGTAGATCATCATCATCATCGCCCTGCCCTTATCCCATCCTATTTGGGGTCGGCGCAGTATGTCCTCTTTTTCCATTTTCTTCTGTCACTCGTCATCTCCTCATTCACATCCATCATTGCACAGTAGATATCAACAATGTAATCAATTTAATCATCACCAGTTCCTTTAATGCCCCCACTGGTGACGATTCATCATCATCACCAGCATCATCATCACCAGTTCCTTTGATTTCTCTACGACTGCACAATTAGATTCAGCTTTTCCGACACCACACAGCTTACTGCCGCACTCAAAAACGTTAATGAGTACTTAACGTCAAAAAATGACAATTCAAAACTAGTAGTCGCTATTCTTGCCGGGTCTATGGTCTAGATTTGAATGAAAATTTTTGACATTAAGTACTTATTAAAGTTAATTGACGTCTCTGAGTGCGGCAGTTAGACTAGCCAAATCTTATTTACTTCTACAACGCACTACAATACCCGGCACATGAGTTGACCTATGCGCAGCGCAGTAAAATGTTTTCAGGTATTCAATGAGGTGCTCCATGAGGTGCGACATGTGTCTGTAACCGCAGCAACATAGGGATACCCGCTTCTGCGCGGAGCAAACTTAAGTTTAGACACTTTTCAATTAAGTGAACCTGCGTAGACTTACGCGCCGTTTTGGTTCAACTTATGCGCCGGGAACTATACTCAGCTCTTTGCCACTTCACTCGTTCCTAAGTACCCAGTAGACTACCAATATTGAACTGCGTTCCGTCACGCCACTAAAGTGAGTCTGTTAATCAGTCATCCAGATGCATAAATGCGCCTGTCATGGCCGCCTGAGCCTACTGAGAGGCACAGTCATCGTGACTGGAGCTGCAACATTTGGTAGCTATCTATCGGTATTAAGTCCCTGGATCGTAGAGCGGGGAAGGGCCGGGGTGTACCCAGAGATGTATGATGAAATTGTTTTATTTTGAGACAGTAAAACTATGAATCATTATTTTATTTTAGGGGTTTGATAAAATTTTAAACTTATTGAAGATTATGTATCGCTCACATTTAGAGGAAAGACAAAGAGTGAACTATTTAGAATTCATAAAATTTTATAATTTTATTTAGGAGGATTAGAATTTTTTACTTTCATGGGTATATTGATCGGGATGTCCACATTCCAATTCATACTGCATAAGGTATTGGCATAGGTCGCCGGCCTGACACCAAACCTCTTTGGGTATGAAGGTATTGTTGGTTTGTCACCTACCATTCGGGTGACGCAAAATCTCTACCTGGCAATCTCAGTTTTTCGACTTGTACGACACCCTTGGGGTGGGAATATCACGGGGGTCTGTCTTTAAAACCATTGCATTTCTCAAAACAATATTAATCACACCTATAAATCTCCTGGTGCATCACAAACCCATTTATTGCTCGTCACTTATGATAAATCTACTTTTTGAAAGTTCAAACATTCGCGAATGCTCAGCACCGATTTACCGAAGGGTGAAATATGGGAGGTATATGGGGGCCATTACCAACTATTTGCGGATTTAAAATTCCCTCTTAAAAAGCGTTGTTTTTTTAAGGGTTAAGTGCTCGAAGTGGAACACATATGTGGTATTCGATTTGCATTTAGCTCCCTTGATTGTTAAGTGGTTTAGCGAGTGAGCTTGGTATCTGTTGTGTTGATTTTCTGTACTTAATATTCTTGGTTTTGTTATATGGGATGTATAATGGTACAAATAAAAAAGTAATTTTTTACTATCGAAGAAACTGGAGTTTTAATAAAGAATTCCTATAAAAATATTACGATGATATTTTTATAGGACGTCTTGGAAGATACAATATATTTAGCAATTGCAACACTCACGTCTCTCTGTTCGTAGCCAAATTTAAATGCCTTGAAAGACACTAAACGCTTTAAATCTTATACAAACCTAAGATGTAGACAAATTAAAATTACTCAGAAATATTACTGGGAGTGGTATCTATAATAGACAGCCGCCCGGATTACGGAAGACGCAGGTTCGTGTCCCACGTCATCCCTCATCATCCATCATCAGTGCACAATTTTTTTTCAAATGATTATGTACACAAAAACAAATTAATAAAAATACAAATAGTGAGTCATTATTTCGGCTTTTACTAGAACAATACAAAATGTAAAAAAAAAAAATTGCGATAAGTTATAGTCCGCACCAAGACTATAATTATTCAAACTTTTTCTAACATAGTTTTCTTTACAAAACAGTGAGTTCTGTTTGTCGAATTCCCGCGATTTCAACCCTCTCCCCCGTCAACTCGGATTATCTTGTTAACTGTATCAATTTCGCCTACCGCAAATTAAAAACTCCTGCGCAAATTGCACAATGAGTCAGTGATAGATCGTAATCGATGGCGCGAATGCGACAGATGGCGCTGATGCCAAAATAACCGTAAGTAATCTATAATAAGCTCACCTGCGAACTTTATCGAACTTTATGACACTGGGCAGTTTGAATATTTCGGAGGGTCAAAGTTGTATTTGCAGCTTATACTGTGTATGATGATTAAGTATATGTTTGCAGTAGCAACATACGCACGTAGCAACACACGCAAAAATTTTGAACTTTTTCTAAGCACAATTTTCTTTATGACAATTTTTAAAATGTTCAAATAAAAAATACAAAAAATAACAAAATACATTTTATTCCTTCTAAATGCACTCCCTGTATTAGAAGACCTAGGCGAGGTTTTCTACCTTTAATTTGGCTTTTAGTCCCTACATAATATTATTTATAGGCATTTTCTTTACATTTATTTTGTATATACTATATTATCCTTAACGCGACATTCAGATAACGGCTAGATATTTACATTCTACATCTACCAAGAGAATCGCCAATGTTGAGCCTGTTTTATTTGATAATATTCTTCCTTCATTGAAGGGGGGAAAAATTCATACATACATACATAAATCACGCCTATATCCCCGAAGGGGTAGGCAGAGGTGAATTAACACCCACTTTTCGCCAATTATGTTCGGTCCCATGTAACAGGTGGCGAGCCTATTGCCATATATCGGGCACATAAATCGCAGTACAAATTTATATTGCTAGGTGGTATGAAAGAAATGCTGCTGCCCATTACTCATTGCTGTGTTTACCCTTAGTCGCCTTGTACGACACCCACGGAAGAGATGGGGGTGGTGACAATTGTATTCTGCTCTCACGATAAGACATCGTCACCACACGTTATGAATAATATATGGATAATATAGGGCTCCAGTGGTGGGGAAATCAAAAGGGCGAGTTATGATTATGATGATGTTTTTTTATGATGATGTGTAGGATGGAAACTAATGGAAAATGGTGGTGCCTCCCATTCTAAGAGATAACATGCGCCCCCTTGGGCGGTATGTGTAATTGAGCGTCGCGGTAGAAAAATTGCCATATGTGGCAGACACACGGACACACCCACCGGTCAAATTTGATTTACGCGCAAATTACGTGTCATAACCTGTGTGTACAGACTACGTTTGCTTCACACAGAGGAATCGAAGGGTTTTAGGGGCTTCTATGTAATCAGCCCCATGTTATGTAAGCCGATTTCAGTTGCTTTCGTCTACCCATCTCTCTCACTCATGGAGAATAATAGCAATGTGTAAGAGTGACGGGTAGACCAAAGCAACTGAAATCGGCTTACATGATACTGAGTCTGATTGCATTCGTTAAAGTCTTGCAATCTCTCTCTCTCGAATGGTGCCATTATGAGAGTGATGAATTATCGTCATCATCATCATCACCAGCCCCTTAACTGCCGGGGAACATAACCAATGACCGGCCTTAGCGAACATTCCTTAGTCTACGCAATAGGCTAGCGAGTTCCTCAGTTCAGTTAACCTACTACGATTTATGTGCCCGATAGATGACACAAGACCACCTAACACAAGAGACCGAACATAATTGGCGAAACGTGAGTGTCAATTCACCTCTGCCTAACCTTCGGGGATACATAGGCGTGATTTATGTATGTATTTCACCTGACTACGTATCACGCCACATGTGTACGAGCACCAAGGTGCCATAGCCCGCCCCGCACTCGCGCGCACCTCAACAACGCGTTAATTTGAATATTCGCCGTGTCAGATGTCAAGCGTTCTGTAATTGTCCATTTGTAGTGCTTTTTGTGTTATTAATAATGATCGTGCGTTTGTCTACGGAAGTCTGTAATGAATGCAATTGTGTGTAGAATTGCCTGATCGATTGGTTTGTGGGTATCATAATGATTTATTTGTCTTTTGTCATTAGTCATAAAGGTTTATTTAAATTTGTGTTTTAACTTTATTAGAAAAATTATCACAAAACAAATTGTGCTTAGAATCGAGCAGATACCTATACTGCTCGGCATAGACATCTGCCCGGAACGCGGAGGACGCGGGTTCGATTCCCGCATCAAGACTATAATTTTTCTAACTTTTGCTAACCACCATTTTTTTTTGACTACATTAACATAAACTTTCGCCTACCTTGTTTATCTGGGATGTATAAGTACAGCCTTAGATTGACTTTTCCCTTTGAATCAACTGTTCAATTAGCTTTTTCCTAAAATTTTCTCAGCCTGATATTGTGAGATAAGACTGAGATTGTGTTTTGTGAAATTAGTAATTTGTATTAATTCTAAGTACTCTCTGTACGTTTTTTCTGTCTGCTGTCTGTAATTGCGCCCTAAATAAATAAATAATCATCTACATAATTTGAGCTAAATGACGTCAACTGCTAACCAAAGACGCTTACTGCCGCACTCAGAGACGTCAATTAACGTTAATGAGTAGGAAATACAAAAAAATTTCAATGGTCTGGTTTTATATACATACATACACAAATCACGCCTATAACCCCCAAATGAGGGTGGGAGGTAAATTAGCACCACTAGGTCTAGTTTTTATTGATTTCTTTTGCATTAAGTACCTACTTATTAAAGTTAACTGACGTCTCTGAGTGGGTCAGCTAGATGCGTAAACTGTAAATCAATCATCATACCAATCGCTGACACCCTTTCAAATTTATCAGACAAACGCAAATCTCGATCTGGCATGTGAACGAGAATAGGCCACCTGCACGCTCGCATGCACTTAAGTATGCTTATCGTATTCAACCTTATGTTACACTTTTTATTTAGATTTTTTTTAAACATTCAATGGTAGAAAAATTATCACGAAAAATAATTGTGATAAGAATAATTTCGAAAAGTTATAGCTTTGTTAAAAATTAAAAATTATTAAAAAATAAAAATCATCTGCCCGGATTGCAGAGGACGCCGGTTCGATTCCCGCATGAAGACTAGAATTTTTCGAATTTTTCTAGCCGCAATTTTTTTTCTCATGTCACACTTTAAGCAGGGAAATTACTGGTAGAATATTTACGCGAAGAAGAGAACTAAGACTACCTACAGTCTGATCCTATAGTCTATCGTGGACAAAACCGTGTGTTAAACAAAATAAATCCTTAAAACCTCCCTATAAAATTATCTTCCTACACAAATTCCAAGTTTTTTTTAATCCGGATTATTCGCTAAGCGACTACTTATTAAGTCAACTCCCATTTTACGCTTACACTGGCGGCCACAAAAAGCGGTCACCCCTCCTAACAATAATGGCGCGAACACCTGTGCGTTCCCAGTCACGCAATAGTGCTATTCGAGAAGTGTTCGAGTTTGAATGGGATGCGTATTCGTTATTATATTTATTAGGCAATATGTTGGTCGATTTCCGTTTGGGTGGTTTAAAAGAATATTTCTATCTGACGGCCGCCTTGGTCGAATGCTCAGAGTGCTGGGTATTGGCCAAGAGGTCCCGGGTTCGAACCCTGGTAGGGGCAAACTTTGTGATGACCACAAATGTTTGTTTCCGAGTCATGGTTGTGTATATGTTTGTGTAGTATATTTACAACAATATTATACATAATTATATTATATAGAAATAAAAACAAACTTTCCTTTCCTAGACTAAGATTACACAAAGTAGCTAATACTTTTGTAGGTAAATGTATACTTTTTATAATAGGATTCCAGATTCTGTGACTGAACTGCCTTTACACAAATTTAAGCCCTATATAAAAAATATACTCCTGAAAAAAGGGTGCTATAAAATTCAGGCCTATTTAGATGACAAAGATGCTTGGAATCAATAACCTTTACATACATAATATATAAATACTAAATATCTTTATCCAGTATGATTAAACGACTGCCCTTGAGTCTTCTTTATTTAAAATAGATATTCTGTTTTTTGTAATGAAGGATGTTGATAACTTCAGAAGTTGTATCTTTATTGACATACTATTACTTGTACGTTGTAAGTTATTGACATGTTTCAATTTCCAATTATTAATTTAAATAATTTCTTGTCTTGACGATTCATGAATCTATTGTTATCATACCAGATATGAATAAACGAATTTTGATTTGATTTGAAATGATTATATTAAAAATATGTCCGTCAAGTATCCATAACACAAATGCTTAGGCTACTTACTTTGGGCTAGATGATAGGTGTGAGTGTAAAAATAATTATTTCTTATTATAATTAATTGGACTGTGAAAAGCTGCTACGCGGTGCGACTAGGTATTTTCATAAATGCCATATGTTTCACACAGCTCTACCTCCCTCCCTCTCTCGGCTTTTAAATATTTAAGCTTAAAAAAATTATCTGTTATTTATATGCTAGACAATCTTGGCCTTCATCTCTCCTGATGGTAAGTGACCATGATGGCCGAAGATTGAATCAAAGTTTCACCTGGAACCCTCAACCGCAGAAGGGCTGGCTTTCTTATTACAAATTGACGGAACACAATTATGCTGTTGCAATGGACGCGGGTTCGATTCCCGCCTCAAAATCTTAATTTTTCGAAATTCTTTTTCTAACCATCAAAATCTTTGTACTAATTTTTCTAACATTTATATAATGTTAAAATTAAAATCGAATAGTTTATAAAGCAAACCCAAGATTAACCGAACGCACGGTATTTGTAAAAATATCTGCTTTGGAATGTTTGAAATTTATTTCTACATTGCGAGGGTACCCGTTGGCTTACAACGTGAAGTGTAAAGGTTAGAAGAATTTCGGCTAGTTAATTAGTGTCTTGGGTGGCCGAGCGGTCAGGCACCTGCCCGGATAGCAGCGGACGCGGGTTCGATTCCCGCCTCAAGAGCATAATTTTTCGAAATTCTTTTTCTAACCCCAAAATCTTTGTATCATTTTATGTCTCATCATAATAATTTTCATTTCGGCCACTGTTGAATGGATATGATAGTAATTATAGATCGAGAAACGGACACTCGGGCCCACTTCTGATTTCAACGGAGCATAAACTAGCACCCTTTCCGCCGGGCAACCCCTGCCTACTCAAATCGTAACGAAGAATTATTGTTTTCGCGTCACACTCCACTGTTTTGTATAAGGATTTCCTTTCTCTAAGCCTGGTGTTCGTTCAGCCGACACGTTTGCACTTCTCTGAGTTTTTGTAGGTGGCATTGTCGAGTTAATGTTTATCTGCGGTCCTTTGGACCCTGTTTTTCTTCTGTTTAGTTAAAGACAAGTAATAGATCGCATTCAAAATAACAGTTGATTCAATTGTAACTTCCGTTTAACAAGGCTTTAAAATAGTTTAGATTTTAGGCCTTAATTAACATATATGTGTGTACATACATACAAAAATCACGCATATTTAGGCAGAGTTGTATTAATACCTGTTAAGAGCGATATAAGAATTAATTAAAATAGAATATAAACTTGAAATAACTTATTGATTTATAAGTAGGTACCTACTACTTTGCGTATAATAATACGTCTTGTAATAATAAAAAAGAGGACCTGGCTAGTGCAGTGGCACAGCGGCGTTGGCCTGCGATTGCGTAAACTAAGCAATGTTCGCTAAGGCCGGTCATTGGATGAGTGACCAAAAATGTATTATCTCGAGTTCCTCCGTGCTTCGGAAGGCACGTTAAGCCGTTGGTCCCGGCTGCATCTGCAGTCGATAATACCCACCAACCCGCACTGGGCCAGCGTGGTGGGTTATGGCCCAATCTCCCTATATTCTTCCATTCATAGGGAAGGCCCGTGCCCCAGCAGTGGGGACATTAAAGGGCTGATGATGATGATGATGAATAATAATAAAAAGTTAGAATATGTATTGTACTTAAGGATTCAAAACTTCTTTCCTTAAAATAATACTAAAATGTTAAAAAAAATATCTATAACAGCAGTAAGATAAATAGTAAAGACATAAAATATACATCTTACTAGCAGACCATGACAATAAAAAATAAAAAGCCAAGTCTTCACATGTGGGACAGTGTCCGAGCATTATTTCCGATGACTTGTGTGTACTCCCCTAAGTGCTAAGTGATATAAATCATCTTTAATACGATTTAGCGCAAAATATATTTTTTCCCAATAAAGATATTGCTTTTTCGGTGGGAAACTGTCCGTAAACTAGGTTTTTTTATTTGTGAATAACTTGTGGTTCTTACGTTGAACACGGCTTATGAATATATTATATTTAATTTCCATATAATTTGGGAGCATAAAACACGGGACACCACAATGAGTATTAATAAATAAATAATAATAATAAATATTTTTACACTCACACCTATCATGTAGCCCAATGTAAGTAGCCTAAGCACTTGTGTTATGGATACTAGATGACGGACATATTTTTAATATAATTATGTATATAAATGATAAAAATATACAACATAAACATATACACAACCATGACTCGGAAACAAACATTTGTGGTCATCACAAAGTTTGCCCCTACCAGGATTCGAACCGGGGATCTCTTGGCCAATAAATACCCAGCAATCTGATCATTTGACCAAGGCGGCCGTCATTAATAAATAAAATAACTTAAACTTAAATCATACATACATAAATCACGCCTATATCCCCGAAGGGGTAGGCAGAGGTGAACTAGCACCTAACTTTTGCCAATTATGTTAGGTCCCATGTAATAGGTGGCGAGCCTATTGCCATTTATCGGGCACAAAAGTCACAGTATATTGCTATTGCTAGGTGGTATTAGAGGAACGCTGCTGCCTATTCCTCATCATAGATTTATCCTTAGTCGCCTTGTACGACACCCACGGGAGAGATTTAGGTGGTGACAATTGTATTCTACTCTGCCGTCACCACACGGCTATCAACTACCCAAAATCATACATACATAAATCACACCTAAATCTCCAAAGGGGTAGGCAGAGGTGAATTAACACCCAATTTTCGCCAATTAAGTATTCCATGTAAAAAATCAGCACTCTCGTAATTTTTTTTATGCTATCCAGGGGAAGCTCTTGAACTCCAGTGCGGGTTGGTGGGTATTAACGACTGCAGATGCAGCCGGGACCACCGGCTTAACGTGCCTTCCGAAGCACGGGGGAAATCGAGACAAAAAATTTTTGGTCACCCATCCAATGACCGGCCTTAGCGAACATTGCTTTGTTTACGCAATCACAGGCCAAGCGCGCTATACCACTGCGCTAGAGAGCTCCTCAATTATTATAATTAATACGGATAAAATACCGCAATCCAAACTGGCCTCTCTGACGGACTATTCGCCTCTTAATCACGCATTGAGCCATTCAATTCCTATTGCCATAACCGTTTGTAATTTAGTTCGCTTGTGTTTGCTCATAGATTGAGCGTTGGGGGCGCAGTGAGCGGATTAAGCGGTGCGAGCGAGCGGTGTTGACTTAACTAATGCGCGCCATCTAGCTTTCGGCTCCGTAAACAAGCGGCTGTGGACTGTATTGTGATCTATTGTTTTTGTCTGTCGGATTAGTTGAGTGCGTAATTATTGTCCTCTGTGAACGGTGTTTTAAAAAAAATACTTTAGTGTATTTCTTTAATTCACTGCGCTCTGAGCTGGCTGGACCAATCTATACTAATATTATCGTTTGTTTGGTTGTAGAACGCGCTTATCTCAGGAACTACTGGCTCAAATTGAAAATAGTTATTTGTTGTACGTGAGTGCAAAGTTGTTTTTTAACCGCGTGCTCAATTTTGATGACCGAGCTAGCGAAGGATTCTAAAATTGAATCACGAGCGTAGCGAGTGATTCAAAAATTGGAATCCTGAGCGATAGCGAGGGAATCAAAAGAGCACAAGGTGAAAAATCTTTGCACTCGAGTGCAACACGTAACTTTTCATCCCCCCCAACGAGGAAATTGCAAAATACAAAAAAAATACAATCACAAAGGTTTCTGTTTTCACCCAGAAACTTCCAGAACAACCTCCCATTAACCCAAACACACTCTCAACACCCACCCAGAAACACCCACAACATTCACACCCGCAATACACACCCATCCACTCAGACACACCCAAAAAACACCCATTCACCCAGAAACACCCACAAAACACCCATTCACCCAGAAAAACCCACAAAACACCAATTCACCCAGAAACACCCATAAAACACCCATTTACCCAGAAACACCCAAAAAACACCCATTCACCCAGAAACACACACTAAACATCCATTCACCCAGAAACACCCATTCACTCAGAAACACCCACAAAACACCCATTCACCCAGAAACACCCACAAAACATCCATTCACCCAGAAACACCCATTCACCCAGAAAAACCCACAAAACACCAATTCACCCAGAAACACCCATAAAACACCCATTTACCCAGAAACACCCAAAAAACACCCATTCACCCAGAAACACACACTAAACATCCATTCACCCAGAAACACCCATTCACTCAGAAACACCCACAAAACACCCATTCACCCAGAAACACCCACAAAACATCCATTCACCCAGAAACACCCATTCACCCAGAAAAACCCACAAAACACCCATTCACCCAGAAACACCCATAAAACACCCATTTACCCAGAAACACCCAAAAAACACCCATTCACCCAGAAACACACACTAAACATCCATTCACCCAGAAACACCCTTTCACTCAGAAACACCCATTCACCCAGAAAACCCCACAAAACACCCATTCACCCAGAAACACCCACAAAACACCCATTCACCCAGAAACACCCATTCACTCAGAAACACCCACAAAACACCCATTCACCCAGAAACACCCACAAAACACCCATTCACCGAGAAACATCCACAAAACACCGATTAACTCAATCACACCCAAAAAACACTCAATCACCCAGAAACACCCACAATTCTCACCCATCCATTCAGACACACCCACAAAAACCCATTCACCCAGACACACCCACAAAACACCCATTCACCTAGACACACCCTCAAAACACCCATTCACCCAGACACACCTCCAATAGCCACCCATCCACCCAGCCACACCCGCAACATTCATCCAGACACACCTGTAAGTACCTAATAAAAATTACTCCGAGACGGAATCTTGAGTCAAGCACGTTGATTTTCTGTATGTTTTTGTTCCGTTGCTAGCGTAAACAAATCAAACAGACCTAAAAAGCTTTTAAATGCTTGACTCAAGCATCAAGCAAGCGTTGTAGACGATCAAAATGTTTAAAGCAAGATTGACGCCAAGCTGATTGACCGTCACGGAACTCCTAGGTTTTAACAAATTTATGACGTGAAAAGAAAATGGCGCGCGCAAAACAAATTACAAAAAAGTACACCAAGAAGGTTCCGAGTCTGAGTTTTTAACAAATTAAAATAGGTTGCATGACAATTTCGGCACCATGGAGGTAGAAATAAATATGTATAATGATGTTTTGAATTCACAAACTCATTGCACACGATGTTCTAAATTCAAATTTACTTTAACCTCTAGAGGATAAAAACGGCTTTTGCACTCAGATATCGAAGAGCAAAAACGCCTTTTCCGAGATGGTGGGATAAAAAATATTTTTGTGTTGCATAGTATGTTTCACGAGCAAGGCTGCATGCTATATAATAACCGACATTAACGCGAGCGAAGCCCCGAGCGACAAGTAGTAATATGATATTTAGGGCCTGTTTCACAATCGACAAGTAAGTGCGAAGTAGCTTACTTTGCAGTTCAATTGACATATATTTCATATTACAACTGTCAAATGATTTGCGAAGTAAGCTACATAAGACTTACTTAACGATTGTGAAACAGGCCCTTAGTGTGTTCAGAGTAATTGTCACCAACCCTCCATTTCTCCCGATAAAGGGCAACAGTGTTCCTTATATACTTCCTAGCAATATACTGCAACTTACATGCGTAACCTTATTACATAGGACCTAACATCATTTGGCCAAACGTGGGTGTTAGTTCACCTCTGCCCTTTTTCTTTTCCGAGTGACTAATAATGATCATAAACTATTCATGGTTACTGCTTAGTGCATTGGAGGTAAGATAATCCAAGGCACATCAAACCATAACATTATGTCAATTCACAGAGACTGTGTCAACACAAGCCACGCACACAGAACTCGACCGATGTAATGCTGCACGCTGAGCATGTAGTTGGAAAGCCTAGTCAGCTGAACTTATGTGCAGACTTGGTTTCAATCGAGCGTACCTTACGCTGATAAGTGCTACTTGCGCGTAGATACGGTCACCAAAACACAATTGACCTTAATTTTCTGCCTTTTTTGTACGGAAACAAACCTATTGACAAATCCCGGAGATTGGAGATTGGACCTATTTCTGTGCATGTCTACCTTGTGGCGATGAGGTGAACTGTATTCTCTAACAGTTTTATTTTTGTAGCAAAAAACCCTTGTGGTGTTGGCAGAGCAGAATACAATTGTCATCACCCCTATGCCTCCCGTGGGTGTGTCGTACAAGGCGACTACCACCTCTTTTTATACCACCTAGCAATGTACTGCGATTGATAAATGGCAATAGGCTCGCCACCTATTACATGGGACCTAACCTAATTGGCGAAATGTAGGTGTTAATTCACCTCTGCTTATCCCTTCGGGGGCGTTATGTGTGTATGTAAAAAACCCTTATCATTTCAACCGGAGACGCCCACTGTTGGGCATAGTCCTCTTCCAAGGATTCAATACTCCTCGGCCCGGCCAGGCTAGAAACGGACAATCCTCCACGCAATGAGCCCTGCCCTCTGCCACATAATATTCCCAAAGTCTGCCCTGCCCAGCCTAGATGAATTCGTCGATTGACCTCTTTTTGGAAGTTGTACTTACCAAGTTGGACTGAATATCATCCCTAACATAATTCATCCCATCTCTTTTGTGATCTTCCTCTACTTCGGAAGGAACTGGAACTTCCCAGGATATTAGGAATAGAGGTTTGAAATAGAATAGATTGCTATGACGACATTCCAATCCATACTGCTCAATCTTTCTATTAGTTAGTTTTAAATCAAATTTCGTATTGGGTATTACTGTGTTCCCTTTGTGTATGTTCGTTTCCTATGGTACAGGCAGTTCGTCTAGCAGTACCTACACTTGAGTCCGTGAGTTTGAGTTTGAGTTAGTCAGTGAATAAATTTCTCCCTTTATCTCTCCTTATATTCTTTCCATCCATAGGAAAGGCCTGTGCTCCAGCAGTGGGGACATTAAAAGTATGGTGATGATGATGGTGATAAATATATCCATACCAGATGCAGCAAATATTACACTAAATACGCAATGACTATTTTCGCTTTACAAGCGTTCTCTGCTGACCGTACCGAGCCAGGCCTGCTTGATATTTGTGCGGAGGCTTAGTACACCGGCATTTGCCTTTGGGCATGCCCCCTATTTCCGGTTGGCAGTAAGGAGATTAGCTGGTCAATTAGGGGGTTTATTGAATACAGTGGTCTTAAACAAAGCACTAAGCATCGGTGGTTTACTGGTATTACCACTTTGAAATGTTTTATTAAAGGGCTCCACTAATATAGCTTCATAGCGACGGCGGCTTTGTTCCAATGGTTAGATGTATCAGCCAAGAGGTCCCAGGTTCGAATTCTGCTAGGGACAAAAAATGGTTGTGTGCTGATTGTTCTGATATTTACTCGAGTCGTGGTTGGTATAGTTTATTTTGCAATATTTTATGTAAGTTATTATAGTTGTGTGCCCGTTACTAGTTTTCATGTTGAAATGTGTGAGTGTATAAATTTTTAAATTTTATATTTAAAAAAAAATCTAGATTACGTGAGAGCCGCCTTAGACACGCGTTCTAGTGTAGAACTTGCGACAGCTCTAGATAATATGCTCAAATCAACTCTAATAACAATGTAATTTTGACCGATATTTGCAATTACTTTTATATTATTTCGATGAAACGAATATACCGAGTCTTTGGTCAACCTAGAAATGTTTTTTTTATGTTAGACAGGAAGCTCTTGCCCTTCATCTCACCTGATGGTAAGTGACGATAAGGGCTGAAGATGGAATTAAGCTTCACCTGGAACCCTCAACAACAGAGGGGCTGGGTATCTTATCACACATTGTCGGAACACAAAAATGCTGTAAACATTATTATTATGGCGACAGATTTTGATAAGATGGTGGTAGCTAGCCGGGCGGACTTCAAAGAAGTCCTACCACCAACCAAACCGAGCACAAATTTTGTACTCCCCTGGGGATCGAACCCGGGACCTCTGGAATTTCATTCCGGTGGGCGAACCACTAGACAACGGAAGCGGTTAATTAATATCAACGATAATTATTATGGAGGTATTGGTCCTGAAATTCTGGCCAATGACCTGCCTTGTGTTTATTGTATCAAGGTATATCTTAATAGACAATTGCATGGTACAATCGAAGCTAGTTACTGTTATACAGTTACGCATATAATCTGTGGACCAGTGGCGGAGTCACGCCCGCTAAGTATACAGGGTGTTGCTGAAATAAAATCAAATAAAATAAATCCAAATTCTCAAAAAGTAAGCGAGATCTTGATTTAGACATCATCTGATTGAGATGCTGTTCAGTTGATTTGTTCAACAGTAATGGAGTACATACATACATACATACATAAACACACCTATTTATCCCCGAAGGGGTAAGCAGAGGTGCATTAACAACCACATTTTGCCAGTTTCATTCATTCTACGTAATTTTTCGCTCCCAGGCCAGGTGTAGACCAATAAGCACCTTGGGGCATCCGAATGGTGGAGGGAAAACCACCGACAACAGCATACCCAAAGAGGGTTGGTGTCAGGCAGGCGGCCGGCTCTAAAAACGTCGGAATGCTGTGATTCCAATTACTCCCTCCGTTAATCGATCTCTCGACATGGTCCATTCCGTCTCTTTTCTATACATTCATTCAGCACTAGCACCTTAACGGTGTGATGGATGATATGAACCAAAAGGGAGTGGATGGCTTGATGACGTTTGACCGATATGAATGGAAGAGGAAACATACTGCGCTGGCCCCAGATAGACTGGGAACAGGGCAGGGAAAAGAAGAAGATCTCCTCATAAGGCGTTCTACCACTGAGTCAACTTGCGCAACACCCTGTATAAGTTATTGCATCAGAAGCGAGCGTCATTTATCAAGGGACAGATTAACTGCTCCGCACTTGCTCCAGTTAATGCTTCCTCGCTTATTTGTCAGCGATTTGAAATAATACGTGACCTTTGCTTATGACAAACTATTTTTAATCAGTAAACAATGGTGCTGTTTTGAATGTCTATTGAAAATGTGATGGCGAGAAATTGTCCGCTGAAACAAGTCCTGACACGTCTTCCTGCCCTATCATCTATGATGACGTCATCTAGCCATCTACTGCCTTTTGATTGATATCATTCATGACACCCGAAAGGTCATCATCTTCACCAGTCCTTTAATGTGTGACTGTTAGGCACAGGCCTTCCCTAGTGAAGGGTCAGTGCAGATTGGTGGGCATTAACTTCTGCTTATGCAGGATGAACGGTCCGACGTTCTAACGTGCTTTTGTAATTTTTGGTCACCCATCATGACAAGGCTTAGCGAACATTGCTTAGTTTACAACATCGAAAACCAATCGCGCTAAGCCAATGCGGTATCGATTTCCTCACCGGAAAGGTGCTTGATGATTGAACGTATAGAAAAGTTATGGAAAGACCTGTTAAGAGACCGAAGAACGAAGAGAATGGTTGGGATGACAACGCTTAACAGCCTGATCACTTTATAATATAATTAGGATCACATTGTATATAGTGATCGAAATCTCAATGTGTTTATCCCCGAAGAGACAGGCAGAGTTGTATTAACATCCACAATTCACCAGCTGAATACAACGTTATTCAAATTGCATTCACATAGTTATCATGCGTCCAATTATAAATCGATAATCGATAATAATATAAACATTCATTCGTACCCACCAAGCAAGCTGCCGCAAATCGTTACGCTACGACACTCCGCAAAGGGACCTTTGGGTCAAACAGACCCGAAATAATTGTGTTTTTTTGTTAGTAAGATGGGTGACCCTAGACGCATTGACAGGAAGGGCCGGCTTACATGCTGTTATAATAGTTGATAAGTTACGTACCTTTGCGTCACTGTAATGTGACATGATTAAAAAGTGTCTTTGACATATCGTAAAGTAAGAGGACCACGATTATGACAGCGTTAAATTTTTAGCCCAGCTTTCTCAATTTTGTTTATTTCATACATACATACATAAATCACGCCTATATCCCCGAAGGGGTAGGCAGAGGTGAATTAGCACCCACGTTTCGCCAAATATGTCAAGTCCCATGTAATAGGTGGCGAGCCTATTGCCATTTATCGGGTACAAAAGTCGAAGTACATTGCTAGCCTAGGTGGTATAAGAGGAACACTGCTGCCCATTCCTAATCGTATTCAGATTTATCCTTAGTCGCCTTGTACGACACCCACGGGAAAGATTTGGGGTGGTGACAATTGTATTATACTCTGCCGTCACCACGCGGCGTATTTTGTTTATTTTACTTTATTAGACATTGAGAAGATTCATATTTAGCTATGCAATGATTATATTTAGTTTGATTATTTATTTGTACAATTATAGGTACTGCCGCACTCAGAGACGCCAAATAACGTTAATGAATACTTAACGTCAAAAAATGACAATTCAAAACTAGTCGCTATTCTTGCCGGGTCTATGGTCTAGATTTTAATGAAAATGTTTGACATTAAATACTCATTAATGTTAATTGACGTCTCTGAGTGCGGCACATACTGCCGCAACTTTAATGAGTATATAATGTCAAAAAATTTCATTGAAATCTAGACCATAGACCCGGCAAGAATAGCGACTAGTTTTGAATTGTCATTTTTTGACGTTAAGTACTCATTAACGTTATTTGACGTCTCTGAGTGCGGCAGTTAGTGGGATTTTTAATAAAGTAATGAAATCCTACAAAGACAATCAGTATTTTTTTGCAGCTTAATGTAGTAATTTTACTTGTAAGTAATATGCCAATTTACAGTCGATCTTGACCAATATTATGATAGTGCCGAGTGTCAAGTAATTCTTTTTCCAATATGTTGTTTATTACTTTAAAAAATATTATGTTTCGAATCACAATGACATGTGAACCAAGCTTTAGCAACTTATAAAAAATACGGTTCCGCATAATTTTCTATTTAGCGGTTACGCCATTTTTTATCTGTTTCCCCTAAACTCCGTATTTTGCGAAGGGTTTGAACTCGTAAACATAACTTTTTTCCCTTTTTTGATCTATGGGTAAGTTTGTCATTAAACGTCAAACTATTTTATGTTCTCATTGATGGGTTGATTGAGGGATGTCGTGGGAATCCCACTGTTTTGATACTTCCTTCTTCACAGCCATAGGTTTTTGCTCGTAATGATGATATTAGATTTTTATTATTGCAAAATTTCACATGGCAAGGGTAAGAAAATTGTAACTATAAAATTGACGTTTTGGGATTAACAAAAATGACAATAGATAAAAAGGTCAAAGTTACCTTTCTTGCAGGAAATCATGATATTTACACTTTTATAGTTACAACGGTGCAGTACATTCGTCATTCTTTTGAATTATTGCTAAAAAAGTTACCACTTTGTAGGTTTAAATTTCATTTAAGGTAAAGGCACTAATGCTCGAAACATTAAGGTAAACATTATCTTTAAATGAATAGAAATAATATTTATCAAAAATATTATTTCAAAAAAAAACCACAGCTTATTTAGTAAGAATACAGTGATTCTTAGAAATTAATATTTTGTTATAAAACCTCCAATAATTAACATATTTTAATTACTTACATAATTAACACAATTCAGATAGAATTAACAGTAAGTGTATAGAGGAACCATCTTTAATTATCTAACTAAAGGTAAGCTTGTCTATAGCATAACTTACACGCAACTCAAAACCTACATGCTCATTGAAACGAAAGCATAGGGTCCCCATACACATATAGGTACTAATACAATCTTCACAGCGCACGAATTTAGATCTTACTACGTAAGGCTTAGTTGCTAAATTTGCTTCCTAGGAGTCCGTCAAATAGCATCAATTTTGTCATCCACTTGCCATACAAAGGCACAATATGGCTAATGGCTGAGGAGAGCACGCAGCTCATTCAACGAACAATTACCGACTTAATAGAATAAATAGAGTAATCAGGCCACTTCAGTGCGATGCAACGGGTTGGTACAGACGCTACGGCAAACTGAGCTGAGTATTGAATAAACCTATTACGAATAAACTGTTGACATCTTTTTGTTTTTTTAATTACACCATCATTTAAAAATGCATTAGATTCGAATGGCGAAAATATTTTTTTTAACAGAATAACTTCTCAAACCTATAATTATCACATTTCAAATGCGTTCGTTTTCATTGTTAGATTTACAAACATACGTTCATAAATCACGTTTATATTCCCGAAGGGGTAGGCAGAGGTGAATTAACACCCACGTTTCGCTAATTAGGTTAGGTCCCATGTAATAGGAGGCGAGCCTATTGCCATTTATAGCGCACGAAAATCGCAGTACATGGGTAGGTGGTATAAGAGTAACGCCCCAATTGCTCTTATTATTATTCTGTTCTGCCGTCACCACAGGGTTGATCAGATTAAATAAGGTATCATTACATGAACTCATAAAACGTCGAAGAAATATGGCTGTATATGTTATAATCTTATGCATAAACCTTTATCTTATTATGTTGTGTTCCGCACGTTAAGTCGCCCCCTTATCGTCCGTACGCGCCACAGCCCCCATGGTCCTGCCAAACGCACACGTCAGCTCCATCTCCCGACTCCACCTTCGTCCCTCTCATTTCGATGCTAATACGTTCATTAAAGGTTTTGCATCATAATTATCACTTGTTATTAATATTCCAATACTGATTTACACTTGTATTGGAAATGTGATTGCGTTATAACACCCTGAGTGGCCATTAATATTGATGTAATATTCGGGATTATTTTGTGCGGTTTCCGAATGAGTTTGGGCGTGTACGATCATTTACATTTATTTATGGTCATTTCCATTTATAGGATATCGAATCAACTGCGAAAAAAAAGCCGCATGGTGACGGCAGAGCAGAATACAATTGGCACCATCCCCATCTCTCCAACGGGTGTCGTACAAGGCGACTAAAGGTTAAGACAGCAATGAGTAATGGGCAGCAGCGTTCCTCATTTTCCACCTAGCAATGTACTTCGATTTCCGTGCCAGATATATGGCATTAAGCTCGCCACCTTTTGCATGGGACCTAACCTAATTGGCGAAATCCTTATCCTACGGGGATAAAACCGTGATTTATGTAGGATCAAAGTGTTGCTGTTAAAAAATAGGATAACTTTTGCAAGGCTTAGTAAAACATTAAGAAAATAAAGCTTTTTGTTCCTGTACAAAGTTACGAAAGCAAAATTTAAGTATCACACAACATGACAAACAAACTGAAAAGCAAGCGGCTGTCTTGGTATTAACATAATAATACTACTGTGGCTTAAGCCTTCCCCATGGATGGAAGTTCGTGTATCAGTGTCAATTGAACAGACCTTCCTAGACTATCAGAATTAACCACCGCAGATATCAAGTACGTAAGCCAGAGTGCTTGACACAAGATCTTTTAAGCGACCGTTTAATTCGCTTTGTTGATCTCAATAAACAACTTAACCCTCCGGTGCACTTCGCAGGAACGGCGTAAAGGCCGTCCGACTTTTATTTGTCGTAAACAACATTGTATTGAAATCTCCTAGTCTCTCTTCACATTGATTACCCGAGGCGAATCGTTAAGGGTTACGAAACAAAATAGAACTCCTCTATGTCAGTTATCAGGGGGCAAGATCAAATACAGAATGACGTACCTTTATTCAACACCCCATACGTCAACCATAGATAATGGAAGTCGCCAAATGAATGAAAAAAAATGAAACGCTTACAAATTTTTATGCGCCTTAAAACTTTATTATTTAATAAACTGTCGCGTATTCTTTTTTTGAAAAAGGGCTGTATATTCATTAGGGGCAATAAAAATGTAATGCCGCATTGTGATCGATCGGCGAATTTCCGAGATGATTTCGCGATTTTTTTACGATCGATATTTATTCGTGCCTTTTACGACGGTTTTAACTCATGCGCTTTCGTGAGAAAGGCATTTCGGCTATGCCAGGTGACGCATTAAAATTAAAATTGGACGCTTAACGATCTAAATAAGTACAGTTTAGTGTTACGCTGCTAGGAACGATATGCATAAAGTAAAGTAAGTATGGGTATTATCGAGACACTATAAAAATAAAGAATGGATTTTTACATATACACATATACACGCCTATATCCCCGAAGGGGTAGGCAGAGGTGAATTAACACCCACGTTTCGTCAATTATGCTTAGTCGCATGTAACATAGGGCGAGCCTATTGCTATCTATCGAGCACCTAAATCGCAGTATATTGCTTAGCTGCTTGTAAACTTTTTATTTTTATTTTATTCTTGCTATCAGGCGTACGATACCCGCTTGTATTCTGCTCTGCCGTTGCTTCCGTCATTTACGCCCCTACAAAAAACTAATTTAGTCAGCATCAAAGTTCGTCCATCAAATTAATCTCGTATCAAACTCAGCCAAATGACACACAAAAACATAAAACGTAGTAATTTGTAAACTTAAATGGCCATGTTACCCGCAGCTCGAGCTATTTAACCAGATCATTTAACACTATAATAATGGTGTAACGCACATAACCGCACATCAAAACATTAAGCTTATCTATTCAATATTCGGATTTGTTTTTTAACTAATTTATGGAGTTTATGCACGGAAGTTACGCCCATTGTAATGGTGGGACAATGGTTAATGTTGCACTGGATGTGGCACTGTCGTTAGTCCAGGGGGCCTACTATAAATCTCCGAACGAAACTTGTCAATCGAACGATAATAAAATGAAACTTTGGAACTCTCTACTCTAATTCGGATGCTCAAACGAATAATTGTAAGAGTGATTTAAAGCTACGATTATACGCGTTACCTTAATCAATGTAAAATAACCGTATTGTACCAATATTTGTTAGCGTTTGTAACTAAAATATTTCTATATTTTCTAATAGGTATACAAACTTTTTGTTGGTTTCAAGCGTAGGTTCGAACGAAGTTTCGGTCCGATAAAGAATTATAGTAGGCAACGCGCGAAATATCGGCCGTAGTTTCCATTTTCGTTGAATTATAGTAGGCCCCCTGTTTGTAGCTTTATAGATTCGTCACTTTTTTAAGTTAAATTGGCAGAGCGTTAGGCCACAATCATGCCTGATGGAAAACGATGATGAGGCCTAAGATGGTACACGCTCGCCTAGTCACTTAAGTATACTTATCATAACTAGCTTTTCAATGTCACTACAGCTGGGGCGCAGGCTTTCTAAATGCATATACAGGAGCTTATTGAATAAATGTGTGGTGACGGCAGAGCAGAATACAATTGTCACCACTCCCACCTCGGGAGAGGTGTCGAGGGTCCACGGGAGTGGATGTCGTACAAAGCGACTAAGGGTAAACACAGCGTTGAGTAATAAGATACAGCATTCCTCTTATACCACCTGGCAATATACTGCGATTTATGTGCCTAAAAGATGGCAATAGGTTCGCCACCTAACAACTAATTGGCAAAAAGTGTTTGGTAATTCACCACTGCCTACCCACTTCGGGGATATAGGCGTGATTTATGTATGTATGTTGATACTTCATGGATTCTCAACACTGATAATAATTATTATGATCTCACCCAATCCTGTGAAGCGTATTCCCAAACTGACACTTCATTTGCCTCTACATCAATGTCCCCAGGGGTCACTTACCAGGCGGGCGCAAGAAATGAGATTTTAACTGCGAGTGTTACATGTAAATTAATTAATGAGCTCTCCACTTAATGCACGAGGCTCTCTACCTATTATCAGGTTAGCTGTGCGTGATGTATCTTTACAGGACCGCCTAAGGTCTGGGTCCTAATTTGGAATGAAGAGTGAATTTAGGATATAGAATGTAAATAAATAAATAAATATTTTTACAATCACACCTATCATCTAGCCCAAAGTAAGTAGCCTAAGCACTTGTGTTACGGAAACTAGATGACGGACATATTTTTAATATAATTATGTATATAAATGATGAAAATATACTACATAGACATATACACAACCATGACTCAGAAAAACAAACATTTGTGGTCATCACAAAGTTTGCCCCTACCAGGATTTGAACCCGGGACCTCTTGGCCAATACCCAGCAATCTGAGCATTCGACCAAGGCGGCCGTCAAGTAAATATGTTAATCACTGACCTCTATTAAACAAGGACTGTATGTCGTCAACCAAAAAATGACACCAATTTGATTACCACCATCTTGGCGCTGATGGCACTGGTTTACGAAGGTGAAGGTCCACGGAACTAATAAAGAGATG
Organism: Cataclysta lemnata; assembly: GCA_963931975.1. Classification (NCBI taxonomy): domain Eukaryota; kingdom Metazoa; phylum Arthropoda; class Insecta; order Lepidoptera; family Crambidae; genus Cataclysta; species Cataclysta lemnata. Next base: position 1,081,644 of record OZ008358.1, read on the forward strand.
CATTTTTAATGCCAAATACAAGCAACAAACTTCAAATTTAATACCCATACCGCTCGATGGGGCGCTTGAAAATGGGCACAAGAAACATTTGTCATTTTAGTAGAAGTATTCAGTCCAGCGTATTTATATAAGAAAGGTCAGTGTGGTATATGTTTTATACAATAAAAAGTACTCCATTGTCAGCTCGCTAGCGCAGTGACATACCGCGTTCGGCCTTTGATGGCGTTAATCAAGCAATGTTCGCTAAGGCCGGTCATAGGATGGGTGACCAAAAATGTATTATCTCGAGTGCCTCCGTGGTTCGGAAGGCACGTTAAGCTGTTGTCCCTGTTGCATGCATCTACAGTCGTTAATAACCTACCAACCAGCACTGGGCCAGCGTGGTAGGTTATGGCTCTTTCTCCCTATATTCTTCCATCCATAGGGAAGGCTTGTGCCCTAGCAGTGGGTAAATTAATAATAATAATAAGCACCAGTGCCAGTGACGCTTGACGCTGTTGTTGTCTATGATTAACTGATTAATAGAAAAGTAAAATGCTTGTCACTTGATTGAAGTGTGTCATATGAAAAATAATGTAGTCTCGTAATAAACGAAAGTAATATTTTATTCTAATTTTAATATTGTGTTTTTACTGATCCAACAAAGGTTATGGGCTATTAATTTGGAGTAAGTAATTACATAATTTAAATAAAAAAAAATGCAGTCGAATATTCATATATTTCCACAACTGAAGGCTGACAATTTTATTAACTAGAAATATAGAGTTAGAGCATTATTAGAGGAACGACAATTATTAGAAATACTAGACTACGATCAAAATGAAATTCAAAATGATAAACAATTAAAAATTAATGACGCAAAGGCAAAATCGTTAATTATTCAATGCATTTCTGATAAACACATAAATATAGTGCAAGATGCGAATACAGCTAAAAGTATGATAGAAAAATTAGAAAATGTTTTCCAAAGAAAAAGTATAGTGAGCAAATTAACGATAAAAAAGAAACTACTAACATTAAAATTAAATAAAACTGATAAATTAGAAGATCATTTCCAGAAATTTGACCAAATTGTAACAGAATTAGAAAATATTGATAAAAAATTGGACGAAAGTGATAAAATTTGCTATTTATTATTAACACTTAACGATGATTATGAAAACGTAGTTACTGCGATTGAGACTATGAATACAGATTTGACCATGGAGTTTATTAAAAGTAGATTGCTAGATGAAGAGCTAAAAATTAACAACAAAGCAAGCAATAATAATTTATTTAAAGCATCTGCCAGTCAATATCAAAATTCTTATAGAAGACCATACAATAATAATTATAGAGGAAATAATTTTAGAGGCAGAAGAGGTAGTAATAATTACAGAAGATCAAATTTTAATAAAGATAAAAGTTCATTTATAGCGATGACAGCTAAGTGTGAAAACTATTACGATTCTAATAATTATTTTATATTAGACTCAGGAGCAACGATGCATATGGTAAAACCTACTTTAGAAAAATATATGAACAATATTAAAGAATTAACAAACCCAATTGAAATCAACATTGCAAATGGAGAGAAATTATATGCTAATAAAAAGGGTATGATTACAGCAAATTCGAAAGGACATGCTATAGAATTGGAAGCAATAATTGTTAATAATATATCACATAACTTACTATCTGTTGATTTAATAACGAAGAAAGGACACACTGTTATATTTAAAGAAACACATGTAATTATCAAAGGAAGAAATTTATATTTAACTGGTGAAAAACGGAAAAATTTACACATTATAAATTTTGATTTTTTAAATGATAAAAATGAAGCTTTACTAACAGAAAATTCTCTAGACATATGGCATCGCCGTCTAGGACACCTTAATAGAGATGGTTTAAAGTTATTGAAATTACCTTATACGAAGAATAAATGTGAAAGTTGTATAGAAGGAAAAGCAACAAGAAGACCTTTTATTTCAGTCAAAAGAGAAAGTACACAAATTGGAGAATTAATTCATTCTGACCTTAGTGGACCTATAACTCCCACTGGAATGAACGGAGAAACTTATTTTCAGGTTTTGATCGACGATTATTCACATTATGTAGTTATCAAATTATTGAAGAACAAGAACGAAGCCGAAATGAATATTATGAACTTTATTAAATATATTAAAACACAATTCGACTTAAAAACTAAGAATATACGCGTGGACAATGGTGGCGAATTTACATCTAAAACATTCAAAAGATATTGTGAATCAAAGGGTATTAATTTACAATATACGACACCATACACCCCACAGCAGAACGGTACTTCAGAACGAATGAATCGAACTATATTAGATAAAACTAGAACTAAATTAGCGGAAACAAATCTTCCGAAAGAACTATGGGTTGAAGCTATCCAATGTTCGGCATATGAATTAAATAGAAGTCCTACAAAAACTTTGAATGGAAAAACACCATCAATGATTTGGTATGGTAGTAATAGCTTAAGAAAGCTAAGAGTGTTTGGAGCAAAGGCTTGGTGTGTAACAATACCAAAATTAAATAAATTAGAACCAAGAGCAAGGCCAATGATTATGGTTGGGTATTGTGGTTCAGGCTATAAACTTTGGAATCCAATAGAAAATAAAATTGTAATATCAACTGATGTAAAATTTGATGAAAATAATTATAAATTTAATAAGAATGAAGTAAATAATATAGAATGTAATTGTGACAATTCGAATATAAAATATGTACTACATGAAAATGAAATCTCAAATAATAATGAAGTTAATACCGAAAGAAAAGATGATATTGAAAACACGTGTGATGATGGTATAAGTAGTAATGATAATGTATGTAATAATGAACATGAAAAAACTACAAAATCAGGGCGAATTGTTAATTTACCTAAACATTTAGATGACTACGATGTATATGTAGCGTATTGTTTATTATCTACAAATGAAGAAAAACCTAAAAATTACAAGGAAGCAGAAAATGATCCAGAATGGAAGGAAGCAATACATAAAGAAATAATATCATTAGAAAATTTGAATACTTGGACAGAGGCTGATTTACCTAAAGGGAAGAAAGCGATTGAAACAAAATGGGTATTTACTACTAAAGAAAATGGATTAAAGAAAGCTCGTTTAGTGGCTAAAGGATTTCAGGTGCAGGAGGAGAATCATTTTCAGAATAATTACTCTCCTGTAGCGAGGTTAAGCACAATAAGAATGTTTTTAGCTAAAGCTATGCAGAATTGTTATCCTATACATCAATTGGATATACCAACAGCTTTTTTAAACGGATTTTTGGAAAATGAGGTTTATATAAAGATACCAAAAGGAGTAAAATGTAATAAAAATAAAGTTTTGAAATTGAAACGAAGTCTTTACGGATTAAAGGAAAGTCCAAAATGTTGGAATGACAGATTTAATGATTACTTAATAAAAATAAATTTGAAAAGATCGGAACATGATTGTTGTCTATATAGTGGTGAGTTGATTACGCTAGTAGTGTTTGTAGATGACATATTATTAATGGGAGAGAAAGAAGCTGTAGAGAAAGTAAAGAAATTATTATACAAAGAATTTAAAGCAAAAGATGTAGGATTGATTAGAAAATTTTTAGGCATGGAAATTGAAATTAATAACAATAGAATGATAATACGTCAAACTAAACAAATTGAAAAGATTTTAGAAAAATTTAAAATGATCGATTGCAACGGAGCGAAAACGCCAATGGAAAAAGGTTTGCAAATTGAAGTAACAGAAGAAATTGCAAATGTTCCATATCGAGAACTTATTGGCAATTTAATGTATATTGCAACGGTAACTAGACCCGATATAAGTTTTTCAGTGTCGTACTTATCACAATTTTTGGAAAAGCCGAATACCGAATGCTGGCAACATGCGAAGAGGGTGATACGATATCTAAAGGTTACTAAAGACTTAGGGTTATGTTATCAAAGAAGTGAGACAGAAAGTATCGAAGTGTACTCGGATGCAGATTGGGCAGGAGATCGAAAAGACCGTAAAAGTGTGAGTGGTAGTGTAGTTTTATATAACAAAAATATTGTTTCATGGTATTCTAGGAAACAAAATTGTGTGGCGCTATCAACCGCAGAAGCGGAATACATCGCGGCAGCTTTGGCAGCTAGCGAAGCGATTAATGTAACAGGTGTAGCAAGTGATTTAGGAGAAAACATTATACCTACAATATTTATTGATAACAGAGGAGCTATATGTATTGCAAAAAGTAACGAAAATAGTAAGCGAACCAAGCATATAGATATACGATATCATTATATAAAAAATCTAGTAAAAAGTAAATTAATAAATATAGAATATGTGAGTGGTAATGAAAACTTAGCTGATATTTTTACTAAGTCTTTATGTAAAGAAAAATTTATACATTTTAAAGATATAATGTTGAAGAGTTAATTAATTTTGTTTCGTATAATTTTTGTTTATTATTAGAGATAACTCAATAAGGAGGAGTGTTGTGTATTTCTTAAAGTGATGTTAATTATTGATTTTATTTGTAATTTCATAAAAGATACAGAGTTAGATGAGTTGAGCGATTTGTAATGCTCAGAATCTCTTGCGCATTCAAATCGAGGAGGAGTGTTGTTGTCTATGATTAACTGATTAATAGAAAAGTAAAATGCTTGTCACTTGATTGAAGTGTGTCATATGAAAAATAATGTAGTCTCGTAATAAACGAAAGTAATATTTTATTCTAATTTTAATATTGTGTTTTTACTGATCCAACAGACGCAAATCCGCGTTACGGTAAAATTACCTTTTCATCTTAAATAAAAGAGAAAACATATATTAAAAAATAATAATTATTATAATTGACGGGATATTCTCCCATCCCTCGATATGTCAAGGGATCGGGAAGAAAATTTATATTGATTTTCATAATAATAACTTTATGATCCATTAAAGCGCTGGTGATGATAAGAAACACAATTTTCTTGTTTTTGCAATTACTAGTGTCTTATCTTTGTAATAAACGTTTTTAAGTGGTTTCTCTTGTGTATTTGAGTAGCGCGTTGTCTTGATCCTATGGGACCAGACGACGAACTACCCATCTGTCCTAGTAAGACCATGATCCTTCGAGACAGATTTGTTAAGCAAAATAATATATTTAATATCTATATTATTATGATGGACTTAAAATATTATTTAAATGCAACGGCCCCTTTTGATTTGCCATCGACCGAGATATTGATTAAAAAAAAACTTCACGTAGGCAAAAGAACTACACAGAAACTAAAGGAGTATAATTAAATATGTATAATTAAATATGCCATAGAATACTTCTATCATCGGCATCGGTTGAGTAAAATACATTTCTGCATAAAACTTGAAAGGCGACTCACATGTTTTATCTTAATGCTGACAAAACAAAATAAAATTGAAATTTAAACGTTCCCGTGTATAATTGCGGTGGTTGACTGTATCTATAATTGCTCCGTTAAGGGGAAGTGGTATACTGCTTGCGAGTTTTTATTTAAAGATGGCGACATTTCCTACGGCTTCAACCTATAGGCTATCTTTTATTTTTTTTAAATATATTTTGGAGTCGTTTTAATAAAATGCTTAAATTTTGCTCACTTCACTATTCTATTCCACCACCATTTATTGATCATGATTGAAACTTTTTTGAAGGATCTAAGCTGTTGGCCGATGGGCCTTTGCAGCATCTACCGGGTTTTTCGGGGAAGGCGAAGACCTTGTCCTTAAGCCTTGCAGTCGAGCACTCTCTCCACAGCAGGCGTCCCCCATGGGGGACAGCATTTCCGGTAGAGATATTATTCTACCGGGGGGAGATGACTAATTTTATAACAACTGTTTTATATAAACCACACATTATTAAACCACCACAACGCCAGTGTGGTGACGGAGTAGCAGAAAAAAAATTTCACCAAAGCTAACTTCTCCCGCGGATCGATTCAGGGCGATTCAGGGCTGAAAAAGCAATGAGGAAAGGGCAGCAGCGTTCATGTGGCAGATAGATGTCAATAGACTCATCCCCTATTACATGGGACCCATAATTAATTGGCGATGCGTGGGTTGATACCCTTCTGGGACAAATAGACGTTATTGATCTATGTAGTTTGAAATAATTTACTACTTTCTTATTCATCGCGAAATTAAACTTTTTATGTCATTAATACATAGGAATATTTACCCGGAAAATTTCACGGGATTCTATACGAGTGTTCTGTTTCTCTTATTATCTGTTTAATACATACATACATAAATCACGACTATATCCCCGAAGGGGTAGGCAGAGGTGAACTAGCATCCACGTTTCGCCAATTATGTTAGTTCCCATGTAATAGGTGGCTAGCCTATTGCCATTTATTGGGCACAAAAGTCGCAGTACATTGCTATTGCTAGGTGGTACAAGAGGAACGCTGCTGCCCATTCCTCATATTTGATTTATCCTTAGTCGCCTTGTACGACACCCACGGGAGAGATTTGGGGTGGTGACAATTGTATTCTACTCTGCCGTCACCACACGGCTATATCTGTTTAATGATGGTTTTATTATAATTTACAGCAATAGAGTTCAACTTTTTTGCTAATACATAATTAAAAAAACGTACAAATTCAGACAATTTCAATAAAATAAATTGCGAAGAAAGTATTTTTAAAAGGGCTGTAAGTATAGGTAGGTCCTTCGATTAAACTTCAGTCTTATAATTAAAGTATTCTTGTTGAGCAGTTGACAACTCCTGCTGTGACAGTAAAGACATCCTTATAAATAAGCCGACGGAGTCAGTCTCATTCTTATTCGTTTTACTTGCAATTATTTTAACGGTGATTAAATTATATATTTCAATATTAATCGTACGTTCTTTTCGATGATATGGCGATGATTGTTCAGGAGTTGTTTAAATAATAATGCAGCTTGGGTGATCAAATATCTAGTCGTGGATACATATAGTACGGTTCAAATGTATTAGCACAACGCCATGTCAGAGCAGGTGACTTAAGAAAATCTGGTAACTGATAAAATTACAACGAATCTTGCTAATGTACAGTTACATCTATCAAGGGAGACGTTCCAGAATGGCCCCTGTATTTGTAAACTTTCTCAATAAATTGTGAAAAGAATAAATGATTCTGGAAAAATTGCATCTAAATATAAATAACGTATAGTTTTTTTGCTTAAAAATCTTTAAAAATCATTAAAATCACATACATCTGTCGGGTGGGTACCTACCCATCTAATGTCAAATAAAATACGTATGTATAAATTATAAATTATGGCCTTTTTACCTTTTTCGGAGTTTAATTGCTACACGCCTTAATAAAAATGAACCTCTTTTCATACTAGCATCTCGTTGCAGTGCTCTTTTGTATTTCGAAGTATAATGACAGAAAATTGTTTGAAACCTGTCCTTTGTGGGATGAGCTACTCCAATCGGGACCGAGATCCTGTGGGAATCAGAAAAGGAGTAATTTCTATACGGGCATTGTTGAAAACATCGTTGTTTTTGCTTTGAAAAAAAAAAGATTAATATACATATTAATCTACAAAGATGTTGACGAGAAATTACCTATCACATGTCATTGTTACATACATACATCACGCCTATATCCCTGAAGAGGTAGGCAGATGTGAATTAAACATTGTCATTGTTATGATTTATTTTTATGCATTTAATTATCACATAGGTAGCTGATATATGTATAATATTATTAATATGAAAAAAATACTGGAAACAGAGTTATGGTTGAATTTATCATCACTAACTTCATTTATCTTCGAGTAATTTCACACAAAATCCATACATGTCTTACACCTTGCCAAAGTTGATTCTTTTATCTGATCTTTTTAAAAATAAATGTATTTACACGTTTGTATTATTTAATCACTACTTAAATTTCATAACCAAAAGTTTCGATTACATTTTATTTAACAATTGGAGACGTTTTTGACTAATTGAGTCAGAAGGGAAAGTAAATAAACCAGCATTTAAAATAAAACATTTTAATTTTCTTGTTTAAAACTCAAATGTAACTGTTTCTCCCAGTTGACACCACTAGCATTGCAACACTCCGGTGGCGAATGGGATGGGATTGAAATTTTAACACGTAGCCACCCCGGGTTGCATCAGGAATGTCGGTTAGAAAAGATCTTAGTTGCTGACAAGTACTGCTACTTTTGTGCCCGATAAATGGCAATAGGCTCGCCACCTATTACATGGGACCTGACATAATTGGCGAAACGTGGGTGCTAGTTCAACTCTGCCTACGCCTTCGGGGATATAGGCGTGATTTATATATGTATGTATGTATGAAATAAAACCACATTTATGAATTAGATTCGCGTAAATTTAGGTGTTTTGGCATTGTTATTATTATTTTAACCCCAATCGATTCGATCACTAAACAGCTAATATAGTATTTTAATTAACAAATTAACAATATTTAGATAATAACAAATACCATAGAGTAATTTTAAAACACGTGCTCAATATTATCAATTTGCTTATATCCTACCGTAGCGTAATTTAATCACTTGTTGGAAACAGATTCGAATGACTTTCATCACATTTAGTACCATATGAGTCTAATACCACGTATCACGCTCAACAACCGATGCTTTCAGGAAATTAAACCATAAAAGAGGGGGGTTAATAGTCATAATCGTGTGATTGTCTCACATTAGGACCGGGTAATATTCTCCATTAGGATTTGCGTTTGATACTCCATATAGGATAGGAAAAGTTTTGTTATGTTTGACGTGCTGGAGATCATATTATTATTCTGATGATAATAATATATTGTTACTTTAAATTGGTTTTCGTTGCTGGGGTACCGTAGAACTTTATTCAGTAGTTTCATATTACTTTATTTTATTTTTTAGAGGGAGGCCGAGGGAGACCGCGGGAGTCCTCTGCCCAACAGTCGTCTCTCGGCTGACTGACTGACCATATTTTATAGACTATGGTACTTGTTTAGAGCATACTGTAAAATAGACTCTAAGGGCCCGAAGTAAGCGCCATTCGAGTAAAGGGCTAAACTAGATAAACACTCGACTACTATTCGATTTTACATACATACTTACATAAAAAATAAAAATAAAACTTATTTTAAAAAAATCACGCCTATATCCCCGAAGGGGTAGGCAGAGGTGAACTAGCACCCACGTTTTGCCAATCATGTTAGGTCCCATGTAATAGGTGGCGAGCCTATTGCCATCTATCGGGCACAAAAGTCGCAGTAGGTAGGTACATAGCTAGATGGTATAAGAGGAACGCTGCTGCCCATTCCTCATCACTGATTTATCCTTAGTCGCCTTGTACGACACCCACGGGAGAGATTTGGGATGGTGACAATTGTATTCTACTCTGCCGTCACTACATGGATTTAAATTTTAACATTATATAAATGTTAGAAAAATTAGTCGAAAGATTTTGGTGGTTAGTTAGTTTAGCAGCGGACGCGGGTTCGATTCCGGCAGCAAGACCATAATTTTTCGAAATGATTTTTCTAACCACCAAAATCTTTCGACTCGAGTACTAATTAATGGTTTTCCACGTTGACGAGTCTAGCCAGTTTCATTAGTGAGTGTACTGCTTTATTTTATTACAGTATTCTCTTCAACCGCGGATATTCGGCGAAATGGCCATGAATCCTCTTATCTCAATCCTGCCACGGAAATGTGGCCACGAAACGCGCGGTTGCAGACAACTTACCGCGCAGTTTACAGACGTGTGCAGTCGTTGTCGGGAAAATTCGTCTCAGAATAGACGAATGAAGTAAAGTTGTAACAGTGCGTGGATAGCTTTCTGTAAGATCTCAAAATTCCGACATTGAGTTTTAAGTCTTTTTTTTATAAATACATACTAACGTCTTTATACGAAAGGGTACGAAGAAGTGAATTAACACCAGCCAGATAATCAGGTGGCGAGCCTACTGCCATCTATCAGGCACGTAAATCGCGGTATATATCTACAGTTAAAAGTAAGTAACTGTTCTCTTTCCCTCAACTTTGCCCATCATTACGAGTTGAAGCAATTGAACCATGCCTGAGCACGGAAAAGGTCCTGCTTGCGCAACATCAGGGAGTGGACTGGTGTTATCCCCGTAGAAGAACTGTTCCTGCTCGCAAACAACAGAGACGATTTCAGCAAGCTGACTGCTAACAATCATGATTAAAGAGGCACTTTAAGAAGAAGAAGAAGTAAGAGGAATACTGCCCATTACTTAAAAACAAAGAAATGTAGAAAAAGGGACAATTTTTTTACAATTTTTTGTCGGCCGCCTTGGTCGAATGCTCAGATTGCTGGGTATTGGCCAAGAGGTCCCGGGTTCGAATCCTGGTAGGGGCAAACTTTGTGATGACCACAAATGTTTGTTTCCGAGTCATGGTTGTGTATATGTTTATGTAGTATATTTTCAACATTTATATACATGATTATATTAAAAATATGTCCGTCATCTAGTATCCATAACACAAGTGCTTAGGCTACTTACTTTGGGCTAGATGATAGGTGTGAGTGTAAAAATAATTATTATAATTAGCGCTTTTCGTGGCCCACACGAAGACTTTTGCATTATTAAGGCGGAGCTTTTAATGTGCGAGGAAATTAATGAAGTGACAAAAGTTGCGCCGTATATGAGCTGCCGAGTTATAACCTCACATTAGAATGTACTCAAACGGAGGTTTAGGAATAAAGAGGATTTGCATACACAAAGTTGCTAAGTCGCTTTTGTCGAGGTCTCAGACTTAGCTAGCATTTGTTTTATGAAGCTTAGATCCCGGGTTCCGGGTTCGATCCCCAGGGGAGTATTAATTTGTACTAAGTCGGTTGGTGATAGGACATTTTTCAAGTCCGCCTGGCCAGCTACCTTAACAAAATCTGTTGCCATAAAAATAATGTTAACATCATAGTATTGTGTTCCGACAATTAGTGATAAGATATAGCCAGCCCCTCTCTCTCAGCCCTAGTTGGGCTTATGTTAATAAAAATAGTAGCTGTTGTATAGAAGTTTGGTAATTTTGTCTTGTTTTTAGTTAATCTATGTATAATATTCACGATATTTTATAATTTATGGTAACATTTGTATAACAATAAAAATATTGCGCCTACTATACAATTTTGTTTCGACCATATTTTGAATAAGCAGTGACATGAAATATGAGATTGTAGAACAGCCTAAAGACTGTTTTATAAACATTAAACTTTTACGACTACAATGGGTTTTCAGATTGACATAATAATATCTAACAGCGAAATGAGTGTCGGCCGTAGAAACAAAGCATTAAAGTCCAATTCTGCTCAAAAAATAATTTTAAAAATGCACCAAATGACTTGCCTCAGCTTTGCCCTATGCCCAATTTTAAAATCGTAAAACGTTGACTTCGCGATCAAAATATTAGAAAGGTGTAAATAGGGTTTTGTTTTATTACTTCCGACATTTTGAATTTTATTTTACGAGTCCACTCCAAATTAGAATAGATAATTGGATTTCTAGATCGATTTTTTTTATCGATGCTCTTTGTTCTATACTGTAGGAGGCTAATAATTTTTCCAAATGTAATGAAATTAAAGAAAAAGTGGAATTTCGAATTGAAAAAATCATTCACGCAATTATCGATATTATTTATCCATCTATTACATGGGGGCCCTGCATGATCAACGAAACGTGGGTGTTAATATTCTTCTGCCTACTCCTTCGGGGATAAAAAGGCATGATTAATGAATGTACGAAACTCCCAGATGAAATTGAAACACAATAAATTCCATTTTCGCCGTGTGCTTTCAATCAAGCGGCAGTATAAACTGGGAACAGGGCAGGAAGAAGTATAAATTTTGTGACCGATAAATGGCAATAGGCTGGCCACCTGTTACATGGGACCTAATATTATTGGCGAAACGTGGGTGCTAGTACACCTCTGCCTACCCCTTAGGGGGGATATAGGCGTGATTTATCTATGTATGTATGCATTATATAAAATCTCGTGTCACAGTGTTTGTTTTCGAACTCCTCGGAAACTTTTATGTTGAAATTTTTATGTAATTTTTTTGTGTGTACATATTTGTTAAGTCTGACAGTAGGTCGTAGGCTATTTTTATTCCCCTAGGTGATGATGATGAAGAGCAAAATAGCGTTTGCCGGGTCAGCTAGTAAATCAATAACATAATACAAGAAGAACAGTTACAGCTAGCAGATTATTAGCACTCAGAATAAATAAGCAAACCATAGCTCCTATAAACTATAAACGTTCATGTCCATAGCGCGTCGTAAGCGGTCAAAGCTCTATGAGTCACGTGTACCCGCATGCTATTGCTAACTTGCCTCGTAAATTCCTACATGGTTATTTTATGTATTCATTTATTAATATAAGTAGTAAAATTTTTTAATTTTTGTTTAAGCAAAAAAATCAATATTTGTCTATGGTAACACTTAATTGGGCAATTATAGTGGCAATACTATACGGATGTCATGAGTGAGTTGGTATATATATTTTTAAATTGTTGTTGAAGCAAAGATATCAATATTTGTCTATGGTAAGACTTAATTCGGTAATACTGGCAATACTGTGTGGATGTCATGATTGAGTTGTAACAAAGTCTACACCATGCAATCTCCCTTAATAGCTTTTTAGAACACCCCTGGGGTGAGTCGTATCTGGCACATTCTACGTATTTTTTTCGCTACCAGGCCAGCATGGAAATGGCATGGTGCTAGTGATGAATTAATGTATAGAAAAGAGACGGATAGAACTACCTTTTATTAAGAGGGGAATTCACTACACGGACATGCCCGCCAGACATGCTGGCGTGCACCCCGTTTATATAGGCCAGACTGACTGTGACGGTACACTACACTAGGCAAACATCGCACAGACCTAATAGAAGCGAGGTCCGGCGAGCATGCCTGCAGACATGCTCACGGGCATGTCCGTAGTGTAGTGAATTCCCCGTTTGAATATAATGTGGTGACGGCAGAGTAGAATACAATTGTCACCACACCAAATCTCTCCCGTGGGTGTCGTACAAGGCGACTAAGGATAAACAGTGATGAGGAATGGGTAGCAGCGTTCGTCTTATACAACCTAGCAATCTACTGATGCCGATGATCGACTTTTGTGCCCGATAAATGGCAATAGGCTCGCCACCTAATAAATGGGAACTAATATTATTGGCGAAACGTGGGTGCTAGTTCACCTCTGCCTACCCCTTCGGGATATAGGCGTGATTTATGTATGTATGTATATAAATTTGAAGGAAAAACGAATGATCGAAGTCGATCGCTTCAAAGTGGAAATTCCCCTCTCATACCACTCCGTAATATGCAAGTTCTTGCCTGATTCCAGTGGAAATTTGCCGTAATGCAACGGGAACATAAAATTAAGCCAACACTTCGGAGTTACGTCGAGGAATAGCAAATTCTCTCCAACACCTGCGCTGCAGACTCCAATAACAGACGCTCGGGTTCCGTAGCTAATTCGTTATTTTAAGTTTCACCTGAGGAGGTCGTACTAAGTGCGCCATTTTGCACAATCGAAGGAAGGCTTGCGACGGTGATAGAGATGCGATTAAGTTCGTTATTAAAGGTTCGTTATTATTGGAGTGGTGAGGAGAGACTGGTTGTGGGGTGTTGGATAAATTGACAATAATCCTGATAGATTTGAGATCTTATATCGTTTGTTTCATACATTATTATTGTTACAGACGGCAACAGGTAGACAGTCAAACAATTGCCTATAGGTAGAGGCAGACGCCCGAATTGATTCCCATATTAACGAGTTTGATTCCAACATAATTATTAGAATGTTCCTCTATCTGTTTTTCTGTATTTTTTCAAATAAAACGTAACGTTTTGTAAACGTAACGAAAACAAAAATGCCAGTCATGGGATGGGTGGCCAAATATTACGCCTATATAGCCGTAGATCCTCGATCTTCTTTGAAAACTTATGTAATTCTGTTTTCCAGCGTTGGTAATATCAGATTACTGATAATAATAGTATCCATAATACATGCTACGAAAAACACGAATATCAATCAGACACCACGCATAATAACGCCTCCATTCAGATAAATTGTTCTTAAATTGACTAATATATCATTTGTGTATATTTGCGACTTGTATGTTTGCAACTTAGCGAAATTGCTCATTTCGCCGTTCGCTGTCCTGTCATCCAATTGGACAATGACAGGGTAATTTTAGACACGCAACGAGTAATTGTCTTATATGGCGTACGAGTATACCAATTACTTTATTTAAGTAATAAAATCTACGAACGAGATAGAAGTCCGTATTGCAAGTCCTTATGAAGTAGTGTTTGGTTTGTTTAGTGATGTTTTGTGATAATTTGAAATATGTGTGGTGACGGCAGAGTAGAATACAATTGTCACTACTGACCCTATCTCTCCCGCGGGTGTCGTACAAGGCGACTACGGGTAAAAAGACAGCGATGTCAGCAGGGTTAAAATGATGTAGGATAGACGACTTCAAATTAATATAATAAATAAATATTTTTACACTTACACCTTACATCTAGCCCAAAGTAAGTAGCCTAAGCACTTGTGTCATGGATACGTTATATATTGTGTTATGGATATGACGGACATATTTTTAATATAATTATGTAAATAACTGTTGAAAATATACTACATAAACATATACACATCCAAGACTCATAAACAAACATTTTTGGTCATCACAAAGTTTGCCCCTGCCAGGATTCGAACCCGGGACCTCTCGGCCAATACCCAGCAATCTGAGCATTCAACCAAGCCGGCCGCCTTGGTTGAATGCCTAATATAATTCATAAATAAAAACGACAGAGCCGGTGACGGCAAAGCAGAACACAATTGTCACCGGGTCTGTCCCGCGGGTGTCGTACAAGGCGACTAAGGGTAAAGACAGCGAGGACTAATGGGCAGCAGCGTTCCTCTTATACCACCTAGCAATATAGGTATGAATGAAAGAATGAATGAATAATTTTTATTTTGCCAACACTAACACACACATACATAACAAAAACACAGGGCATTCAACATATCACAACAGTAACTACATAAATCATATTAATAAGGTATACAAGCCAAGCATTAAATTTTTATTTTATAGTGAGCATGTGTGTGTTGCAGCTGACAAAAAAGGTCACAGTTCAGTGTAACATCTGCCCGGGTTACCCAAGCAAATCACTGATTTTCAACTGCAACCTGAATGTTCTCACCTCATTGTTCCAACTCCTCGTATTTTCATGTTAACTAATGTATCTCAGATTGTTCGCCACGTAAAGAAGAAGTGAAAGAGACCGATATATTATTTAGTAAAATAAATATAAATAAGTACATATATCAAAGTTCATAGGGAAGCCTGTGCCCCACGTTAAGATGCTGGTGATGAAGAGATGGCAATAGGCAATTACATGGGGCCTAAATCTAATTGGCGAACAGTGGGTGACCTCTCGGTCACCAGCTATGGTCCCTAAAAAATCAAAACCACATCAAACTTAATGGATTTTATGTGACCACACCTGTCCATAAAGTGGACTTTTCCGCCCGCTACGCGTATGGGAAATCCCACTTCATGGTCAAGGGGCGGCAAAAAACTATTATGTTACGATAAAAAAGAAGGCCTCAGATAGCGTATTATATTCAAATACTTGCGATCTGGGATATTCTTTGTTTTATCGCCCTTGGTGTATAATCTACTATTTTGTCTTTAATTTTATTTCGCGCTGTTTCTATAATAGTATTATTTGGGTTTCAATAAAGGTGACTACAAATGGTTATTCAACGAGGATGTCCTATCTTGAAGGCGACATTTCTATTTATTATGCGACAACACAGAGGTGTTAATTTGGCTCGCGGAGTCAAATAAACTTCAATTAGAGATGGAGCCACTATCGCCGTGGTATAAGAAATGAGTAAGCGCAGTATCTCAAGATTTGTCTTCAGATTTAAAACAATACATACATACATAAATCGCGCCTATATGCACATTTAACCCACGTTTCGTCAATTAGGCTATGTCCCATGTAATAGGTGACAAGCCTATTGCCATTTATGGGGCATGGAAATCGCCGTACATTGCCAGGTGGCTTAAGAGGAACGCTGAGGCCTATTACTCATTGCTATCTTAACCCTTTGTCACCTTGTACGACACCCGCGGGACAGATTGATGGGGGTGGTGACAATTCTATTATGCTCTACCGTCACCGGCTCTGTCGTTTTTATTTACGAATTCTACTATATAATTTTAGCCGTGTGGTGACGGCAGAGTAGAATACAATTGTCACCACCCTAAATCTCTCCCGTGGGTGTCGTACAAGGCGACTAAGGATAAATCAGTGATTAGGAATGGGCAGCAGCGTTCCCTCTTATACCACCTAGCATTGTACTGCGACTTTTGTGCCCGATAAATAGCAATGGGCTCGCCACCTATTACATGGGACCAGACATAGTTGGCGAAGCGTGAGTGCTAGTTCACCTCTGCCTACTCCTTCGGGGATATAGGCGTGAGTTATGTATGTATGTATTGTATGTACTATATAATTTCATTTGAAATCGTCTATCCTCCTACATAATTTTAATAATTAAAATAAGACTTGAGCTGGAAAAACTATCTTTAGTTAAAACAAAGATACTGATAACCTATTACCTAGACCGCCCTTCGACGAACAGGCGCTCGGGGCGTAATTGTTTATGTTTACACCATGTTTATTGTTTGTTTATTCGGGTACACAAGTTTGTTTCTTGCAGACGCAATAAGAAAGGTAGTTTTGTCTTTATATTATTGTTGTAATAGAAGTCGAGTGCTCAGTTTCTGCTACCATTACGAGATGTGATAATATTTCCAATTGTGTTACCTTTTTCTTCCTACGCTGCTCTCAAATGTACATACATACATACATAAATCACGCCTATATCCCCGAAGGGGTAGGCAGAGGTGAACTAGCACCCACGTTTCGCCAATTCTGTTAGGTCCCATGTAATAGGTAGCTGGCCTATTGCCATTTATCGGGCACTTATGTCCCAGTACATTGCAGCCCCAGACCTCGCTTCTATAGGTCTGTGCGATGTTTGCCTAGTGTAGGCCCGTCACAGTCAGTTTAGTCTATAGAAGCGAGGTCCGGCGGACATGTCTGGCGGGCATACCCGCGGGCATGCCTGTCTAGTGAATTGAATTACCCAGTCGTCACGTCAGAAACCGGGCATACTTTGTGCTCGGACGGCTCTACCATCTTCTAGGCAGGCGGAGTAAAATGTCACTTAGAAATAAGTTGACACTTTACAAAGTCTGCGTCCGCCCAATCATGACGTACCTATGCTAGTGTAGTATTCGTGCATGCAGCCCCGTCGCATATCAAAAGGCTACAAGTCATTCAAAATCGCTTTCTACGTATGGCATACGTACATGCGAAACGTAGATCTACATCGCGATTTCGATCTCCCAACCATAGCGCAGTACATGAAGAACGCTTCGAGGCGTTTCTTCAACAATGCTCCCCACCACCCAAACCCGCTGGTAGTCCAAGCGGCATATTATTTTCCGTTGCCCAATGTAGGGCGGGCCTTCCGTAGGCCCAAAAGCGTTCTCATCGATCCGGATGACTCAATCACACAGGCCAATCAAAGAGCCGAACACACCACACACACCCTTCCTACACACCGCACTCGTCGTATAAGAGTGCGAAGACCCGGTCTACACACCAGGCGCTTTACCAGGTACACTCGTGTCCCTGGGCGCTTCTCGCCCCCTCCCCCCACTACACGGCACGCCTGAGCCGAGGTCCGCGCCTTTAGAGGCACCCTCAGGCCTGCCGATCCAAGCTCCGACTCGGGCGCCCTGCGAGGCTCTCCGCGGCAGTATATCTCCCGAGGGAGATGCCGTCCCCGCACGGGGGACGCCTGCTGTGAAGGCACCCTCACAGGGAGTGCTCGACTGCAAGGCTTGAGGACACGTTTGGCTTTAGGTCAAGGTCTTCGCCTTCCCCAAAAAACCCGGTAGATGCTGTAAAGGCCTCTCGGCCAACAGACTAGGTCCATCAAAAAAAAAAATATATATAATGTTAGTCGTAATCTTTTCAATCATGCTGTTCTTTTAGTTTGCATTTCACAAGCAATTTGTGCTTAAATTGACACATGCAACATTGCTAACAAGGACCGCCGACACAATTACGACCCTTGACTGAACCATTTCCACACTGAATAACTTAGTTCTAAATCCTAGAAAGCCGACGTCTAGCCGCTAATGTAAGGTGAAAACAAATTGTTCACAATTATCTAGTAATAAATTGGTTAGGACGTCGAATGACGCTACATGGAATACTGATATATATATGGATTCCTGTAAGCGAAGCACAAAGGCAAACAGAAACGTATTTCGTAGCAATTTGACGACCTGTATTCAATTCTCGGTATACAACCTGCTAAGGTGCATTGTCTATTGGCAGCTCACGCTACTTTGTAAAAAGCTATATTTTATATTTCACTAGCTGACCAGGCAAACGCTGTTTTACCCTGTTTACCCTTAATGCCCAGGCAAAATATCCTACTACCTATTCACAGACCTACCAAATACACAGAAAAAAAATCGGTAAAATCGTTTTGGAGGAGAATGATAACCAACACTGTGACACGAGATTTTTATACATACATACATATTATACATCACGCCCTGTATCCCAGAAGGGGTAGACAGAGGTGAACTAGCACCCACGTTTCGCCAATTATGTTAGGTCCCATGTAATAGGTGGCGAGCCTATTGCCATTTATCGGGCACAAAAGTCGCAGTGCATTGCTGGGTGGTATAAGAGGAACGCTGCTGCCCATCCCTCATCACTGATTTATCCTTAGTCGCCTTGTACGACACCCACGGGAGAGATTTGGGGTGGTGACAATTGTATTCTACTCTGCCGTCACCACACGGCCAGATTTTTATACATTAGGTATAAATAGATTACTCGTATAAGGGCAATAGTTATTTAAAATATAGGAGGTCGCTAAAGCAGTGGCATAGCGCGGCCTGCGATTGTGTAAACTTAGCATTGGTCGCTAAGGCCGTCATTGGTTGGGTGACCAAAAATTTACTGTCTCGAGTTCTTTCGTGTTTTGGAAGGTATGTCGAGCCGTTGGTTGCAAGGCTGCATCTGCAGTCGTTAATACCCACTAATCCGCTCTTGGCCAGCGTAGTAGGTTATGTCCCATTCTGTCCTAGCAGTAGAGACATTAAAGGGCTGGTGATGATGATGAATGTGATCGGTAGGTAGATGTCAATAGAATCCATCACTTCCATTACAACATTCATTACCTTTCTGTATGAATGATGCATATTCAAAAATCATTTGTCGCGTAGTATAGTTTTACAATTCCCGTGCTATTCAATAGACACTAGCCCTAACATTTCGATATCGAAAAACGATCGGTGTGACGAATCGCCCGGTCCAGACGTTATTATTTTCAAATTAAGGTCGACCCGTCTGTCTGTATGTAAATTGCAATTCGGTCG
Organism: Cataclysta lemnata; assembly: GCA_963931975.1. NCBI lineage: Eukaryota > Metazoa > Arthropoda > Insecta > Lepidoptera > Crambidae > Cataclysta > Cataclysta lemnata. The sequence continues at coordinate 1,101,133 of OZ008358.1, forward strand.
GCGATTAATATGGTAAAAAGTTGTCTGCAGCATTTTATTGTACCTACCTATCGTAGGATGGGAAGGTAATATCGATTGCTATGTCACTGCGATATCGACATGTTGTAATTGTTGCAAAAGGACGGATACACATCCGTAGCATAAATTTTATCAATAAATATAGTACTGTGTCTTTGTCTTCTTCCTGCTATTTCATACCTTACCTTCTTCTTCTTCAATAATCATCATTACCAGCCCTTTAATGCCCCCACTGCTAAGGCACAAGCCTTCCCTATAGATGGAAGAATATAGGGAGAACGGAACCCACCACGCTGGGCCAGTGCGGATTGGGCTGGTGATGATGATGATTCTTACATACATACATACATAAATCACGTCTATATCCCCGAAGGGGTAGGCAGAGGTAAACTAGCACCCACGTTTCGCCAGTTATGTTAAGTCCCATGTAATAGGTGGCGAGCCTATTGCCATTTATCGGGCACAAAAATCGCAGTAGGTACATAGCTAGATGGTATAAGAGGAACGCTGCTGCCCATTCCTAATCGCTGATTTATCCTTAGTCGCCTTGTACGACACCCACGGGAGAGATTTGGGGTGGTGACAATTGTATTCTACTCTGCCGTCACCACACGGCTGATGATGATGATTCTTCTTATTCAATAATATTCCTATGTCATAATGAGAAATTATCACCCTCGAAACCGTCCGCTATAATACTTACTTGGTACATTGCATTTCCTGCGGCCATCTCCGTACATATAATTGATTGATGACAGTGACTCTGCACTTATGATGGCTGACGCGAGCCAAGATTCTGCCTTTTCACCTTTTTAGGGTTCCCCCGACAATAACTCAAAACGGCTAATGGATTGTGTTGTCTGCTTTTTGACTGTCTGGATTGGATTCCGTATGTTCGTAATGGCTTAGAGGAATGGGCGTGATGAATCAATTTTGATTGGAGGCCGTTCGTTGTAGGTATTGTTTATATAAAGAGCTTGCTAAGAGGCCTCCGGTTGCGTAAGCGAAGCGACATGCCGGTTCTCATGTGGATGAACCAAAATGTGTTATGTCAAATTACTTCTGTTGATACTTCGGAAGACTGTTAGTTAATGAATTCATCGCTAGTCCATACGAAGTTACAAAGTTATACGAGTCTCGTCTTTTAATCCCACAATGGTGCATTTATCATACATTCCCTTACATATTTTTTTTTGACTATCCAAAATCTAACATAGACTACATTTTCCTAATTTGATTTTAATTTGAAATAAATGCTAGAAAAATTGGCACAACGAATGTTACATACATCATCGAGACTATAATTTTTCGAACTTTCGAAACCACAATATTCTTCATAACGCATTACATTAATATTAACTTGGTTTTATCTTCGTATCTTTGCAAAACTCTTATCATTTTAACCAACAACAACACAACCATAACAACACCGTATCATAAACACTACGGGTCCCCCTGTTAGTATTTACGTTTTTTTTGTCTTCACAACGATCCCTATACATCGAAGTCGAGGTAGGGTTCAAACCCGAACCCTTTTGTTCTCGGAACACCTGCATCATTGAGCTTTGGGTGCTCTTTACGGAACTACAGACAGCAGAAAGTCTTTAATGCTCTCCTTTAGCTATAGCAATATTGTCTTTAACCCCTCAATAATAAAGTTTGCTTTTCAAACGGCGTTTTGTATTTTTTTCTTGAGTATCATCGCCAGTGCAAATTTGTATAGGAAAGCGAAATTAAGTGTGTTTTGACGAAACACTTGTTACTACGTGAGTCATAGACGGGTCTCCGCTTTTTTTGAGAAGATGTATTGTTAATAATGTCTTGGTCAAAAGATTTTTAAGCAAAAAAGAACCGCCTATTGGCGGAAAAAAACTCGTCAAAGGAAGTTGAAAATAATAAATCGGGTCCGTTTTGGATTCATAAATGAATAATGATTTTAAATGAGAATTAAAGAAAGGCGGAAGTAATTTGCAAGTAGATTTATTATACAAAATGCTATTTCCAGCAGCGTCACACAATGAAGGATTTTGATAAGATTTGATTTTTATTAGGATATTAGATTAATGATAATAAATGATTAATTTCTGACTTTATGATAATTAAGTGAAAAAATATAATAAAGTCAGAAAATTAACGAAAAGCCAAACGTCCTGTTTGGCCGTGTGGTGTAGGCTAGGATTGCAGAGGACACGGGTTCGCTTCCCACATCAGTAGTATCACATAGGACAAAAAAATCGGAATATTTCTAAGATGATTTTTTTGTTTGTTCAGTCTTTTCGATATGCTTCAAAATACCCTATTAGGCATACTGCAGTATATTATTGAAGTACAAAAAACCAAAACAGATTTAACCTTCATGGTACGCCTGGTGGTTCTAAAAGGACCGAACAATAAGTCCAGACGAGTTACAAAACAGGTTATTTTGAGGAAAATCGAGTTTTGAATTTAAAAATAGATTTGACAATACGACTCACGGGAGTAGCAGACAAGGCTTTAATTAATTATTATCTTTTGTGTGAAGTATCGAAACTGACACCTGGAAGTAATTGATATGCAGTTTGTATTTACATACATACATAAATCACGCCTATATGCCCGAAGTGGTAGGCAGAGGTGAACTAGCACCCACGTCTCGCCAATTGTTAGCATGCTAGGTCCCATGTAATAGGTGACGAGCCTATTGCCATTTATCGGGCACATAAATCGCAGTATATTGCTAGGGGGTATGAGAAGAATGCTGCTGCCCATTACTTGTCACTGATTTATCCTTAGTCGCCTTGTACGACACCCACGGGAGAGATTTGGGGTGGTGACAATTGTATTCTACTCTGCCGTCACCACACGGCGGTTTGTATTTGATTGGCGGTAAATATGGTTATAATTGAAATATTTGTCTGAAATATCTTAAGTAGGACTCAATGATAAGTAACGTTTCTGTATTCGGGGGTGAATTATACAATGACAGAATTCACAGATTGTAAGGCAGCAATATAATTTGCTTAACAAATCTCTTAGATTGTGTAGATAATAATATTTATGAAACCTCTTAAATTGACCTTAGATTTCAAACTTGTGGCAAACACTTGATTATTAGACTTACATAATACAAAATTCTTGTTAAAACTCATGTCTAAAGAATGCGGCCTGTTTCCGGTTAGACGATGATCGAGTCTCCTACTACAGTTATTATTAGTTTTGTTATTTAAACTACTTTGAACCATATTCTTTGAGGCAGTCATTATTTTACGGCTACTAAAATATTAAGTCAATAACTATTCCGAGTCTACTTCCTGCCCTGTTGCCAGGTTATCTGGGGTGCCTATTATGTTTCTTCTTCTATTCCTATCGGTTAGACGCCATTGAATCATTCTCTCTCTTTTGACTCAACGTTTTTTGAGTTTTCTTTTTCTTTTATTAAAATTCTGATGATACTTTCATTTACATATTTATCTTTGATAATAATTTTAATACCCACAGGTTTAGGCAGTGGTGTAACTGTAGTAGTGTAACGGCAATAGAACTTTGTGTTCTATCAATTTACAGTTACGATTACACTGTCTTATTCACCGCTATTTAATAAATAAGGAATGTGAACCAAAAAATAGACTATGCGTAAACCAAACAGTGTACCATAAATTATCCCAGCAGTGGGGATACTAAAAGGACTGATGATGACGACAAACATTATTATGCAACTGGCTACGTCGTGTGTAGGTGTCTATAAATATTTACGAATATTGAAGTGTCAAGTTTCATATCAGGCTGCTGTTACTAGTCAAGAAATAGGTTAAATGAATCCCAACCTTGATCGAGTAAAATATAGGCCGCGTCACCTTGAACTATGCTCATACCACATGCATATTTATGAAATCACGAGTTATATTGCATACAGCATGAGATTATTCACGGAGAATCCAAGATTGTTGCTATATAATATAGCATCACCTCGAGGTGTAGGTAAAGTAAAGCTTTGCGACTGACGAAGAAAAAATTAAATACATAAATCGCGCCTGTTTCTTCGAAGGGGTAGGCAGAGTTGTATGTCTAACACCCACGTTGAGCCAATTAAATTAGGTCCTAAGTTATTATCTAAGACCTAACTGTCGAATCATTTACATACATACATACATAAATCACGCCTATATTACCCTTTACTCATCGCTGTCTTAACCCATAGACGCCTTGTATGACACCCGCGGATGAGGTTGGGGGTGGTGACGATTTGTATTCTACTCTACCAAGCAAAAAACTAGTGCATTAATTTTGGAATTAAAACTACAGCGACAGTTTTCAAGTTACGACCATGAAGTTAAATTATTATTTGCTACATAATAAAAATTATGTACGTAATTTCTCAGTTTTATTTTTTTTTAAATTCTAAAACAGTGAAATCACGACAGGGAAAATTCTGGTGGAGTCTCTTATTTTTCAAACCGGTTAGTAATCAAATACAGGAGGCTTACCACCATCTCTTAACGCGATCAAGTTTAGGACCTAAACTCAGTAGAATCGCTAATTCGTACTACGACGCTATCTACGTGACATTGTTTTGACGTCCGCTTTTGACAGCGATTGAGCTTAGAGTTGAATCGTAAACTCTATATCATTCGTTCAATTTATATGGAGAATTCATACCATGACCTTCGTAAATAGCATAACCTGACACGCTGATCTGTCATTCTAAGCAATCAAATAAAAGTTACATTTCTGGAACCTAAAAATGTCTTCTACAAGGAATGTGTAGGTAAAACGTGCAATTTGAAGTGAATTTTGTTGTTTTTATTGAATTAATTATGTTGAGGCTCATTAGGTATTAATTAAACATCTTTATATTAACAATTATCAGTGTTTAAGAAGTGGAAAAAAAAATGTGAAGAGTTTTCGAAGGGAAACAATCCAATATCACCAGTATGTAACCCTACAAGATGTTTGGTACGTTCCAGCTATAAACTAAGAATCTCTTTTCGGTTCTCGCACTCCACGATAAAGCTCCTAGTAGCGTTTTCTCTTCCACAATCAAAGAATGCACAGTTTTTGTTAATGGAGAAGACTGTTTGAAAGGAAAACAACATAAGCACGGCGGTTTATTCAGCCTCCAAGTCGAAAACGTACTGCCTGAGAAACTCCCAGAAGTCTATGCGACGTATAAGGCTCGTTTGGTCACTGCTGGTAATGAATCAGTTTCACCTAGACATCGAAAAATGTCAGATAAATTGAAACCCGAGGGAGACACTGTCAATAGTCCGGGCAGTCGTACCCGGATCGTAATGAACGTACTTTCGAGGGAGGAATGTAATACTAAATTACGATCATGATGATCTAGAAGAAGCAGATGATGGTGAAGAGTTTCATGGCGCTGAATGCCCGCTACCTAGTCGTTATAATTTTCATGATCGCAGACAGATCCAAAGCCCAAAGAAATATAATGATGATGATGTTTGCCTTTCCAAAACATACCCATCGAAGTTCTCTGATGCCGTGAGACGAAATGGTCGCGAATAATGGCGAAAGGTCATCGGTTGGATGCCCCGGAAGTTGCCCAAAGGCAAACCGCACAAGTGCAGGTAGTGGTGCAGCGTTTTAACCACGCTGTAAGTCACTGTGATAAGTGGTTTGGATTAGGTCTCAAATACAGTGTAGATAGTGAGTTAGTGAATAATAGATATTATTGTGAGTGATTTATTTATTATTTCGTTTCGTAAATATATTATTTTATTGTGTACAAAGCCTCGTGTTCTGAATTTCCGAATTGCCTGGAGCACTACACTGAAAAATTTATTTCTACAGATTGTGTTAACATACATACATGCATACCCAAATCACGCCTATATCCCCGAAGGGGTAGGCAGAGGTAAACTAGCACCCACGTTTCGCTAATTATGTTTAGGTCCCATGTCCCGCGAGCGTATTGCTATTTATCGGGCACAAAAGTCGCAGTACATTGCTAGATGGTATAAGAGATATATAGGATGGCCATTCCTCATCACTGATTTATACTTAGTCGCCTTGTACGACACCCGCGGGACAGATTTGGGGTGGTGGCTATTGTATTCTACTCTGCCATCACCACGCGGCTTTTTGTCAGAATGTGTTTCATTTCATACAGACATACATAAATCACGCCTATAGCCCCGAAGGGGTAGGCAGAGGTGAATTAACACCCACTTTTCGCCAATTATGTTCGGTCCCATGTAACAGGTGCCGAGCCTATTGCCATATATCGGGCACATAAATCGCAGTACAAATTTTTCATCTATTTTATTAAATGATTAAATTGTTGATAAGATTTCCTACTACAAGAATAAATTCCATAATTAGGTACATTTAGGTATTCTCAGATACATATAGCCGTGTGGTGACGGCAGAGCAGCACACAATTGTCACTACCCCCATCTCTCCCGTGGGTGTCGTACAATACGACTGTTCAGAACCATTAAAATACATAATATTATGATAATTTACATTTTTCTCCAAAAGAATATTATTGGTTTTAAATAGTTGCTTTTGCATAATTGCTGTTGAGTTTAGGTAGGGGATGAGCTTAAGATTAAACTAATTGAATTAGTAATTGTTCACATGTGTGGGGGTGACCTCACATATTATGTCCGCCTTTTTCTTTGTACCATTCATTCACTTTTCTTATACCATATTACACGCACGATAGTCATTAAATTACTAGCTTTTTATTTGCATCTTTACAATCTCAATTCCTGTAAACAGCTACTAAGGGTAGGTAAAGACAGCTATGAGTAATGGGCAGCAGCATTCCTCTTTTACCATCTAGCAATATACTGCGATTTATGTGCCCGATACATGGCCACCACCTATTACATGGGACCTAACATAATTGGCGAAACGTGGGTGCTAGTTCACCTCTGCCTACCCCTTCGGGGATATAGGCGTAATTTATGTATGTATGTATGAAAATACATATAATAAAAAGCCTTTTAGGTAGAATCGAGTTTTTATTTCAACAATTTTACAGGAATAAAAATTGTTTTCTTCAAAATAATTAACTTTTAATAATCAATCAAATAAAAAGTGATGATACTTGTAACACTCTTAGGTACAGTGGTTCCTCGAGATTTCCTCCGCTCGACTCAACCTCAAGGAAGAAGTTGTTATGTCAAAACTTACTTGAGGTGTTCTCTCCTAAGGCTGAGTGGAGGAAATCTCGAAGAACCGACTATACATATGGGTGTTAGTCTTTTCTCTCCATCATTGTTCTTATAGATCAGTCATTTAATAATCACAGTTACATTGTTTATATAAATAAAGGCAGGGTTATATTTTTTTTATCACCATATGGGACACCCTTAATGTTTGTCTATACTAAAAGGGCCAGTTACCCTAAAAATATTACTTAATGCTAAATTTCTATAAAATAGTTTTGTTATAGTAATGGCTTGACATTGATATTTTTAATTTTAATTATAAATTCACTTAACATATTTAACAGATTCCGCTCCGGTTTTCCGACGGCCGGTTCATCATTGGACTGTTCGCCGACAGGACGATTTACCTTTTTATGTTTGACCAACAGTCTTTTTCACCTATGGACATTTCGCAGCCAAAAGTTTTCATCTACGTCACTTCCAACCAACACAAGTTGTTAAATCAAAGTACTTATTGGTTTGATAGCGTGGTCTTTGGGGATGTTCGTTTCCCATGATACGGTCAGTTCGACTGGAAGTACACGCTTGAGTAGTCTCGAGTAAAGTACCTAATATATCCGGTCTAGATCTTGAAACCGCTACTACGTCATTTGGTATTTTATAGTGTTTTTCATACGAGTCCAACAGAAGAGTCCAGTCCGGAGCCGGAGCTGAAATTGAGTACGGTTTGTGATTCGATTTCGATGTTGAGCCATCATCATCATCATAAACAGCCTTTTAATGTCCCCACTACTGGGGCACGGGCCTTCCCTATGGATGGAAAAATATAGTGAGATTGGGCCGTAACCCACCACGCTGGCCAAGTGCGGGTTGGTGGGTATTAACGACTGCATATGCAGCCGGGGCCAACGGCCAACGGCGCTATGCCACTACGCTAGCGAGCTCCCTAATGTTGATCCTTGGTTGGTGAAATTTACGCTTTTGTTGGTTGTAAGTTTCCTTTGTGCTCTCGCAACCGTTATAAAATAGTAATACAATGCTATTTTATTACGGTTATACAGAGCTCGTTAGCGAACTCTGGCAAAACTCAATGTAACACTTACTGCCGCACTCAGAGACGTCAAATAACTTTAATGAATACCTAATGTCAAAAAATTTCAAAGAAATCTAGACCCTAAACCCGGCAAGAATAGCGACTAGTTTTGAATTGTCAGTTTTTGACATTAAGTACTCATCATCGTTAATTGCCGTCTCTGAGTGCGGCAGTTAGTACTTTACTTGCCTTGCACTAACCTTTCGAGTCTTTGGAAGCCCCATCGTATGCATTTAATTTCTCTCTAATGTTACTCCATATCCTTTTCGAAAACTCTGTCGCTTGCGAGGTTTTGTCTAACACCTCGGGAGTGATCTACATATTTTGATCTAAGTGCTTCCAAAGTGCTTTTTACTGGGTGTAACTGACTCTGCGACGAGGCCCCAAACTAAAAATGGTATAGATAGAAAGACCACTTGAAAGAAAACTTCTTATTTGTCATGGCTTACATAAATATTTTATAGCATAATTTAAGCAATTATTAGATTTAAGCCTAAGAATAATATGATAAATATCTTATAACTTACGACATTTTGTCAGGTTTATTTTGATTTAGTTGAAAAACTTAAAAATCCAATTTTAAACACCGCGGGTCTCACTCGACTCAATTTCATGTGCCAACGGTGTCAACACATAAAAATGACAACGTCAAACAAGATAAACATTTGGTGTGAACATCTTACAAAGTCACTATTCCGTATTCAATTTATTTTATCAAAAATAATATATATTGAAATAATAATATCTTTTTATATATTTTTGTTAATACATGATACATAATATATATATTACGTAATTTCCACACAATAAAGTATATTTTTTCAAATGTTTAAATGACTCTTCAAGAAATACGGTTTTTACCGGTAAGAAAATACGCAAAAGTTTTTGAACGCACTTCGGCATCAGTAAAATGAGACAGCTATATGTCATTTTTATATAGCGCTCTTTCTTTCACTCTGTAACAAACCAAATGCAGACCAGCGGCATCTTTCGTTCATTCAAGCGATTTTTTAAGCGACACGTTTTAAGAAGATGATGGTACGAATTAAAACGATGCAGTTTAGGAACCTACACTCAAAGGACAGGAATAACAATCGCTTTTAAAAAGATGGTGGTAAGCCTCCAGGATTTAATGTTTATTTTAAGTTATACACGTCTTCTTTACCCTTTCTCTTTCAAAATCCCATTTGAATACAATATCAATTTAGCTGAATCTCAGTGTGATTATTAAAATTTTCTGTGTGGTTACCAGCTAAATTGACCGTGAGAATCTTATAGCGATCGATTAGCATAATCGATTTGCAATTGTGTGAATGTTGTCAAAGCGATCTTCACCTAATTTGCATGGGATTTAAAGGCGTTAACAAGTGTATGATATTGGCGTTTTCTCATCATCAAGTGTTATTATTTATTTTTTAAATCTTGTATATTCATTGTCTGATTATTTTTATCAATTTTATATTTTATAATTTTCTTATATTTAATTAATGCAATTTAGGAACGAGTATCGTTTCTAGCAGCATTGTTAAAGTTTTGTGATATTTGGTTTAAGTAAAATTTCAATTTGGTTTCTTTTTTTTTCAAAGTCTATGTACGTATAGTAAAGTAAGTCGTTATTGAAAGTATGGCCATAAAGTTTATTTTTACTAAAAATTTCTGTTTCCGCCCACACATTGGTACTTCAAATATTCCTTTTTGTATTCGCCGAAAGCGGAATTTCTTTAAACAGCGGCATCAGACCAAAGTCAGAAGTCGGTACGAAATCCACGGAATGCATTCTTGTATAAATTCCTCATTTAGACCCCGATGAGGCGAGATTGCAGCCGCATTGAGATTTGCATTCATCCCTCGAATATTTCCTGTACCAATTTGAATAATTCACCAGATGACAAATGTTGGTTTTAGAACATTATCCATAGTTGGACAGCCGTCAAGTCGACTGTGAGAGAATTGTTTTTTTTTGCATATTTTCGCCATCAGAACCATCTTTTTGACGCCATTGGATTATCAGGTGTGCCTGCAAGGTGTTTACAGGTCCCTACCAAAGCTTATTTCCGCATGCAAATTATGTTCACCGGCAAAATATTCAAATTGCGCGTATCGACGATTGCTTTCTATATTATGACAAGTGTGTGAATTCTAGGAAACAGCGTTTCCCAAATCCTAATAGGGATTAGTTGATAGCATTCGTTTTGCAAATCGAAGTTTGATTCAAATCAACTGTTTGTGTAAGTCAATGTAACCAGATGGTAATTTGTCTCTGTGTGTCTGTCCGTAGGGAAGACATGTGCTTAGGTACTGGAAATATTTTAAATTTAATGGTAATGAGTAAATTGATCATGAATATGACGGGGTGATGATGTGGAACTGGATGTTGCAAGGACCTATGACTACATACATACCTAAATCACACTTATTGACCCCCGACGTCCCATAGGCGTGTTATATATGCAATCTTAAATTATATTTCCGAGCGGTGACATGAGAGCAGAATACAATTGTCATTACCCCTATCTCTTACGCGGGTGTCGTACAAAGCGACTAAGGGTAAAGACAGTGGTGCGATGCAGGCCGTTACTATAAACCACCTAGCAATATACTGTATAGACAGATACACATATACCTACTGCATTCAACATAATTGTCCAAACGCATATTTAAGCATGTAAGTGTGTATTTCATGGGGTCATTAACATATTTTTGGTCTTATTTTGCCCAACAAGCAAAGGGCGTGCTGTATTTCAACAACTCTATCAGTTTAATTAAACGTACAAAGTTTTCAGTATTCGGGTAGTTTTTCGATACAATAGTTCCCGGTAATAAGTGGTTTCATAGACGTAATTAATCATTGGCTTCGCAGTCAGGGCTGGACTAAACCTGTGGTAGGGTCGTCACACGGCATACATAGCAATTCAATTTATTAGGTATTCTTTTGGTAAACAATTATTTTTAGTGCTTTGTGGTGACGTCACTGGTAAATAGGATTGTCCCCACTCCTGAATCTCTAGTGGGTGTTGTAGAAGGCGACTCATCATCATCATCATTCAGCCGAGAAACGCCCACTGCTGGGCATAGGCCTCCCCCAAGGATCTCGCGACCTCTCTGTCAGAATGCGACTACTCTTCTGTATAGCCAAAATTGATATCATGAAAAAGTAAGCTTTATAATTTTAAATTTGGAACACACAATATTTCCGAGTATTTATTCAGTTACGTCTCTCTTATTTAAATGAGGCATATTGTTAAATATAGGGAAGGGATGTAGTGTTGAATTGTACAGAGTTACAATATAACCAGCATTGGGCAGCAGCATTCCTTAGATGGTGCACTATCTAGGATATTACTGTGGTTAAGGTTCCCGGTGAATCGAAATAGACCCACCCTCTATTACATGGGACCTGAAACCAGCTGGCGAAACGCGGGTGTTAAAACACTTCTGCTGACTATTTAGGGGAGAAAGTGATTTATGTATGTCAGAGGTAAATACAATTTGTAGCCAGCCGCAATCTCTCTTTCGGGTGTCGTACAGGGCAACTAAGGGATAAGACAACACTGAGTAATGGGCAGCAGCGTTCCTCTCAGATCACCTAGCAATGTACTGCGATCTACGTGCTGGATAGATGGCAATAGGCTTGCATTAAATGGGACCTAACATTGTGGATCCCATGTGATAGAGGGCGAGCGAATTCAAATATTTTTTACTACAAAGATACTCAAATTAAAATATAATCAAGGCGCTATAATAATAAAACAATCTAAATACTTAGGATTTTCTTCATGTACTTGAAACAAAAGGTCGATGTAAATCCAATTGTCACCGTAACATCCCGATCAATCGATCCTTCCGGAAATGTCACTTTCAGACGCGTTGAATGATTCAACACAGTCACGTCACTTTGACAGGTCTGTTTGCTTATCATTCACGTGTCTAACCCGCGCTAACTAGGCGCGTCATGTAACCATGATTCGTACGCAACAGTGTCAAGATCATCATGAATCATGCGCATAGTAACGCTCTGAATACATACATTCAGGTGGTATTCACCATCACTTTTGTAGCGTACAATTTTTTTAGGATTTGTAATAGGTATTTATGTTAAAGTAGGTTCCTACTTAAGCTTAGAAATAATTATTGAAGTAACGTAAACATACTAACCCAATCCAAAATGCCGATTAGGTATGTGCATTGATGTGTGCCAAATGTAATGTGCCAAAAGTAACCGCAGACCAGTAGGCCTATTCGCTAACTTTTTTTGACAGTTGAAAGTGATGATCACCGAACTATTTACTAATACATTGCTGTTATCACAGGTCAAGTGTCACGATAGCGTTATAGTAAAGTAGTAATGGATACGTAAATAGTTCGGTGATCATCACTTGCAACTGTCAAAAAATTTTAGGGAATAGGCCTACAGAATACAATTTTTTACACCCCCATCTCTCCCGTGGGTGTCGTACAAGCTAAAGACAACGATGAGTAATAGGTAGCAGGGTTTCCTTTATACTACCGTGCCCGACAGACAGCAATAGGCTCGCCACCTATTTCAAGGGACCTAAACTAATCCATACTGCTCAAGGTTTTGGCTTAGGTTTTTTCAGCCGGCCGCCTGCCTGTCACCAACCCTCTTTGGGTATGCTGTTATTGGTGGTCAGCCCTCCATCATTGGGGTGCCTCAAGGTGTTTATTATAACCCAATATAAATAATTCCATTATTCAGGCTAGACTTTAAATAAGATTCGTTTTGTGAGCTTATGTTTACTTTTAATAAAATGCCAAGCAAGATGACACAAATTGAATCTGTCAGCCCTACCGAAACCCGCGGTGTAACACCGCGAAACCTTAGTACAATGGCGTGCATCAGCGCTCGAATTAATAGCGACTGCAGTAAGCCTTAATGAATATTGCAGCGAAGCCGAGGTGACTGACGCTTTGTTGAGATACAATTATATTGACGGCCAGTGTACTGACGGGTGTAGAAATTTTATCTCTCGCTACATTATGATGTTGGTGACAAAGAGAAACATAATTAATAAGTGCTGTAGCGTTTTTGAATATTGGACATCTGCTTTCACTTTAAAATAATGTTTTAGAATAATTACACCGCCTCTGTGGTATAGTGCTTGACCCACTGAAATTAAGATCCAGAAGCCCCAGGTTCGATCCCCAGGGGGTACAAATTTGTACTCAGTTTGGTTGGTAGGACTTCTTTCAAGTCCGCCTGGCTAGCTACCACCATCTTATCAAAATCTGTCGCCATAATAATAATGTTAACAGCATTATTGTGTTCCGACAATGTGTGATAAGATAGCCAGCTCCTCTGTGGTTGAGGGTTCCAGGTGAAGCTCGATTCTATCTTCGGCCCTTATCGTCACTTAGCATCAGATGAGATGTAGAACAAGAGCTGTCTAGCATAATTTTTTTTTAAAGGTAGACTCTAATTGTGAGTGAATAATGAATGAGCTCTTTGGATACGCTTTTGGTGGTTTTCCCTCCACCATTCGGGTGTCCCGAAGTGCTTATTGGCTTACACCGCTCAATCTCCGTTAGTCGACTTTTACGACACCCCTGCGCTGAGTCGGGGCTGGTACGTTCCATGTCATTTTTCGCTCCCATACCATGTTAGACGTGGTATAACAGTGCTGGAATTTACTAAAATCACTTTCGGGTTTGACGCTACATACCGTGTCTGTTGTTGCAAATATCCCGGTATTGTTTCAGTATTTGCATGCCGAGCGACGTCTGCTCCTGGAGAAATATGATGCCCGCTTATAGACCACTTAGTTAAGACGCCATTTTGTGTTCGGGAAATGTATGGAAACGGCTTGAAGAGATGATTATTGGACAGGAATACGGTGGGTTGGTTTGTTTCAGTGGTCTTCAGAAGGGTAGGTCTAATTGGAGAGTTTTAGCGAAACTTGGGATTTATCACCTCTGCCTACACCTGCAGGCGTAGGCAAAGGTGATAGGCGTAATCAATGTATGTATTATACAATTTTATTGTCTGCTATCTAGATAGGTAGAAGTGTTAGGTCCTTTCTGCATCTGGGTAGCTATCTACGCCCGTTTTAGACATTGTACCGACTTTGGGCCGCTATCCCCAAATTATATCGATTTCGATATTACTCCTTCTAGTTTGTTACGAGAGGTGCTATGTTACGTAGAATTTATTTATTATTTAAGAATTAATTGCTTTGTTCTAAGTAAAGTCTGCCTTTTTTAAGTGTGCGTGCAATGTTATTTTTTATTTTCACAATTAAAATATTTATTTTATATTCGCGATGACTATAATAGTTTGTATAATAATTAAAATTTTGCATATCACTTAAAAGGAAATAAATAAAACTCGTAGAATACAACCGGCCCTATTGACAGTTCTGTCCTCGCCCAGTGGTTCAATGCAAGCATGATTTGGACAAAAAAAAGTCAATTCATGCGCACACCTGCGATCTTCCTACATAAATATCAATAATTGATCGATCGCTTACCAATACTTCGAGCAAAGCAAAATTTACCTTGTGTCTCTAGCAATAGGAGTGTGAATACATTTCCTGGTAGCTTATGCAAGTTTTTATTGATACAAAAGGGTTGAAAGGAGTTACAAAGACTAACTATTGCTTCTTTCGCTACCATGTTACGGCGGCTATTCGAATTTCGCTTTGTCATTTGCATAGCATTAATTTTTTTAATGCTTAAATGCCGCCATTACGAAACTAATTTAGCATTACATGCGAAAAAAATGTTGTCCACATTAAAATATTTAGCATGATGATTTTATTCACCAATGTGGTGGTTTATGGTCCATTCGTCCTATATTCTGTCATCCATAGGGAAGAAATAGTTTATGGCGATGTTAAAAGACTGCTGATAGTGACGATTACAATGTCAGGAAAAACCGTCAGTCTGAAAGGAAATTATTTCAGTCATACGCCGAGGGATATATTAAAACGAATAATATTATGTTATTTCATTTCAGTAATACACTTGCACCCGTATAATGAGTCACGTGAAACAAAGGCAACCTTCAGAAATGCAATGAATATTTTATGTCTGACGTGTTGCAACTATTCCACTGTGCATACTGGCTGCAGTTTTCGAATGAAAAGTTGAACAATTTTCTTGGATAATTCCATTGGGGACATGTCAATGTGTTGCTGTCTTGTTTTAAGGTTGTGATTACGAGCACTGGGCAATTTCTGTTAGTTTTGCATTAATTATATTATAATAATACGTGAGTTTCGAAGCTACCTTCTGTTAATTGCAAAACTGAAGTTAGCTTCGAAACTAATAATATTTAGAGTAGGTATTCTACCTGTATAATTATACATATAATGTAGTATACCTAAGCTCATCGGTTTAAGCTG
This sequence comes from Cataclysta lemnata, assembly GCA_963931975.1. Taxonomy (NCBI): domain Eukaryota; kingdom Metazoa; phylum Arthropoda; class Insecta; order Lepidoptera; family Crambidae; genus Cataclysta; species Cataclysta lemnata. The sequence continues at coordinate 1,116,720 of OZ008358.1, forward strand.
TATAAAAATCTGGTCTTCCTATAATTATTAATTTCATCTAAATGTGCTCTTAGAAAGAAAAAAAAATAGAAAAATTATTGTCCTAATGCGAAAATTGAACCCGGGAACCCGAAAAGGTCCCGGTGATTGGCAAAAGAGTCGCTCCCTATTATATGGGACCTGAAATAAGCTTGCGAAACACGGATTTTAAATGAAACACCCCTGCCTACCTCACCAGAGAAAGGCGTGATTTTTGTATACGTATAAAAATATTACATAAAAACATAATAACCACGACTCGAGAACAAATGTCTTTGTTCATCAACCAAAACTTTTCCCCCTACGAACCCCAGCCCTTTCAGTCAATAAAGATCATACTATTTGACCAAATCGGTCATCATAAAATTAAATTCGAGCAAATAATATATTTGCGACTCCAATGCCGTCATAAAATTAAGTATTCGCGGGAAAACATATTTGCGACACCAATGCTAAGTTTGTTTTGTCACAGTCGAAAGAAAAGATCTACGTTTCCACTAATCCATTAGGACGGCGTCAGCGATGGACCACACCCACAATAATAATTATCCATCCACTCATTGCGGTAATGGCCCAATAATTTATGTTAATCGTATGTAAAAACAAGGAAACGGATAACGTGCAATTATGAATCATAAATAACGTCGCTTTTAACAGTCAATTTGCGGAGAGCGTCACCGTTCTGTTTTGTCAGGAGTTGTTGGAATAAATATTCATATTGTACGGACGTCATAGTTTTTTTTATTTATGTTAGACAGGGAAGCTCTTGCCCTTCATCTCACCTGATGGTAAGTGACGATAAGGGCTAGAGATGGAATCGAGCTTCACCCGGAACACTCTCAAACACAGAGGGACTGGCTACCTTATCACAACATAGTCGGAACATAATAATGCTGTAAACATTATTATTATGGCGACAGATTTTGATAAGATGGTGGTAGCTAGCCAGGCGGACTTCAAAGAAGTCCTATCACTAACCAAACCGATCACAAATTTGTACCCCCCTGGTGATCGAACCCGGGACCTCTGGAACCACTAGACCACGGAGGCGGTAATAGTAACAAGAAGTGTTAGAAGTTATAGGTATCAAGAAGAGTCAATAGTACATACTTCTGTGGGCATTTCTACCCAAAGAGGGTTGGCGTCAGGCAGGCAGCCGGCTGTAAAACCTAAGCCAAAACCTTGAGCGGTATGGATTGGAATGTTGTCATTCCAATCACTCACTCCGTTCATCGGTCTCTGAACATGGTCCGTTCCATCTCTTTTTTATAAATTCATTCATCACTATTACCATTACGGTGTGATGGATGATATGCATCAAAAGGGACTGGATGGCTTGATGACGTCTGACCGATATGAATGAAAGAGAAAACATACTGCGCCGACCTTAGATAGCCTGGGAACAGGGCAGGGAGAAGAAGAAGTAATAGAATCAAGAAAAAGGTATGGGCAGCCGCCCGGATTACGGAGGACACGGGTTCGATTCCCGCATCAAGACTATTTATCCGAACTTTTTCTGATATGTTTTTCTTTGTATCACGAAGAGTTTTTAGTCACAGTACTTCTGTGAGCAGCTACGGTGTGTTCAGAAAGACTCGTATCGCTGGTCACGACATTAATGCATGGAATTGGAAGTTCGGAGGTGGAGAAAGGTCTAGACGGTGTTTTCATAATCAAATTGAAATTATATTCAAAATTTGCCAGGAAAAGATTACCTGAACCCGTCTGGTATGCACGAAGATAGGAATGAGATTGGACGAAGAGAATGAAAGAAATGATCTTTGGGGAATCTAGTATTCATAACACAGGTGCTCATACTGCTAACCTTGGGCTAGATGACAGGTGTGAGTGCATGAAATATTTATCTACATATTTAATTTTCATTATTCAAGACATAACATTTCAATAGGCCTAGCAAGGGACGTGGACAAAATTTCTCTCCACCACTTGACAGTTTTTTGACTCGGGATTTAGTGGGAGTTAGAGCGGGGGGAAAACGTTTTCTTTTCCCTGAGGAGATTATCTCCACGTCCCGTTCTACGGGGCTGGTCCGAGTTCATAGGCTGGAAAAGGATTGGATTTGAATATTTTCAATGACAGTGAATACAAATTTAAAAAGAAATTATACCGTCATTTCAAGTCTCGCATTACTTACTTAATTGTAATAAGCAAACTTAAAACTCATTGATTGTAACAGCTATATATGCCGTTATTGTGTTGCTTAACAGATACTTTGTTTTAAGAGTTTTACTGCCGCACTCAGAGACCTCATTTCACGATGAGTACTTAATGTCAAAAAATTACAGTTCAAAACTAGTCGTTACTCTTGCCGGGTCTATTGTGTAAATACATATGAATTTTTTTAACATTAAATACTCATTAAAGTTAATTGACGTCTCTGACTGCCGCACTCAGAGACGTCAAATAATGTTAATGAGTACTTAACGTCAAAAAATGACAATTCAAAACTAGTCGCTATTCTTGCCGGGTCTATGGTCTAGATTTGAATGAAAATTTTTGGCATTAAATACTCATTAAAGTTAATTGACGTCTCTGAGTGCGGCAGTTTAAGTACTAAGGTTTATGATATGTACCAAGTAGCTGTATTAATAAACAAAGGACTAAAAAGGTGGATCCTGACAATGAATGCCTCGACACGTTCCTGTAATTTTGCTCACATGAACCTACCTCCCGCAGTCCAATACTATCTTCATAAGTGAATCAGTTCCGATTCCTTGTTTAAGTGAACCAAACAGAACAAAGGCAAGTAAGAGCTTATCGCCCGTTTTACAACGCGATTAAGCTCGAGTGCAGTAAAAATATCAACTCTCCTCAACTAATACAAAGAAGTTTTTATTATAATACGTTGGTCACACGCTTTTATCTAAGAGCTGGTTTTTAATTCATAAGATGGAGCGGTTTGGGAGACAGACTGCGCATTACATACATACATAAATCACTCGCGAACTAGCGCCCACGTTTCGCTAATAATGTTAGTTCCCATGTAATAGGTGGCGAGCCTATTGCCATATATCGGGCACAAAAGTGTCGCAGTACATTGCTAGGTGGTATAAGAGCAACGCTGCTGCCCATTCCTCATCACGGATTTATCCTTAGTCGCCTTGTACGACTCCCACGGGAGAGATTTGGGGTGGTGACAATTGTATTCTACTCTGCCGTCACCACACGGCTAATAATCCCAGTCCCAGGGTATGAGGCAGCAACATGTCTCTCATACTCCTAGGTGGTATGAGAGACATGTTGCTGCCCATTACTATTCGCTGTCTTTACCCTTAGTCGCCTTGTACGACACCCACGAGAGAGATCTGCTCTGCCGTCACTACACGGCATTATTTTATTTCTTTATATGTGATAAAAGTCATGTATGCTTAATATGTGGTAGTAGGTCTGAATTCTATCTTTTACTTATAACTTTATACGCGAAACATAGACATTTAAAATCAGGCGGCAAACAGCTTATAACTTGTACCACACAACGAAGCTTTATTATTATCAGTAAACAGTAGGTATAGTTCTTTGTGAGCAATGTTTCGTCATCACGATAGTGTGTTGATTTTCGTTGTAAAATCATTACAGCTTTTTAAGTTGCGCAATTACTTCGCTAGGTCACTTAAGGGCATCGGACTGATACCGGAATTCTATTTAAATGTTATGTTGGAACAATGTCGTACATTTATGAATAGATACATACATATATCACGCCTATTTAGGCAGAAGTAAATTAAATTGTGTTAGGTCCCATGCACTAGTGGGCGAATCTATTGTCACAAAGATTTTGGTGGTTAGAAAAAGAATTTCGAAAAATTATGATCTTGAGGCGGGATTCGAACCCGCGTCCGCTGCTATCCGGGCAGGTGCCTGACCGCTCGGCCACCCAAGACACTTTGTGCAAATTTAATGTTAAAATTAAAATCGACGAGAATCTATTGTCATTTATCGGGCACGGAAACAAAGAGAAAATTTCGGAAAATTATTTTCATAATGCGGGATATCAAGCGGTATAGGAGATAAGCGAAGTTGTCAAATTTTGACATTTGTTCAATAGAGACGTATCGTTTGACACTTGGGTAGGCCCACTGTTCCAACGTGAAGAATTGTCCTTAATATTCTTCTATCCGGCCGCCTTGGTCGAATTCTCAGGTCGCTGGGTATTGGCCAAGAGGTCCCGGGTTCGAATCCTGGTAGGGGCAAATTTTGAGATGACCACAAATGTTTGTTCCCGAGTCATGGTTGTGTATATGTTTATGTAGTATATTCTCAACGTTTATATAAATAATTATATTAAAAATATGTCCGTATCCATAACATAAGTGCTTAGGCTACTTACTTTGGGCTAGATGATAGGTGTGAGTGTAAAAATATTTATTTATTTCTATTTATCCATGGTGAAGATCCGTTTGGCAAGTTGTGGGATTGTATTTGATGCATAATAATAATTTACTTTGGTACATATTTAATGTAGGTACCTGCACTGTCATAACTCGTTGACAATGATGGTATTCCCTATAGTATAGTACACTATAGTATCAACTTTGGTATTAAACGCGTCGGGGTCAGCGCTTCGTTGTGGATCGGGGCGTGTGTGGTTGTGGAGACCTATCGTTATAGACTGAGGCATGATGCGCACTCCCCTATCTTCTCTTAGACACAAGGGTTTTCGATATTGTAGGTAATTATACCAGATATGAATAAATGAATTTTGACTTTGACTCTGTTTCCCATGAGTGAGAACCTTAAAAAAGGGCTGTTGATAGAAATTTAAGCTGGTTAACTAACGTCTTTGACATAGGTTCAGTACCCGCAACAGGTGTTTCATGACAATGATTTTTCAAAAATTTTCTTACCTCATTTTCATTGTTCTCGCGTTACTATGTAAAACTGCACCAGCGCTACATTGTACGCGTAATATTAATTCAACTCTTTCAGTGCATTGTAAAACACATTACACCTCGCTCCCGTAGTGATAATAACGGAACGACCAATAAAACGGTTTTCATTACTTTATTTGGTCCGCGGAGCTTATGAAAGGGAATAAAAAAGTTATAAGCTAGTTTGATTTTAACATGGAATTCTTTGTAGAATTGAGAGAGTCCATTACAGTTAGTTGTTAAGGAAAAATAAATAGCTAATAATCAAATTATTTTCCATGCTTTATTTCCATCATCCATTGGTTTTTGACAGCTAGTTCAAAGCGATAAATAAAATAAATAAATAAATATTTTTACACTCACACCTATCATCTAGCCCAAAGTAAGTAGCCTAAGCACTTGTCTTATGGATACTAGATGACGGACATATTTTTAATATAATTATGTATATAAATTTTGAAAATATACTTCATAAACATATACACAACCATGACTCGGAAACAAACATTTGTGGTCATCACAAAGTTTGCCCCTACCAGGATTCGAACCCTCTTGGCCAATACCCAGCGATCTGAGCATTCGACCAAGGCGGCCGTCCAGACCAGTAATGAATGAATGAATGAAATAAAGTTATTAGTTATAAAGATAAAATAAATGGCTACATTATTATCAAATCGTGTTTCGGTGGTCATGCTATGAGCTAAGAAATTACCGTAGAGTGCGCCAGTGAGTCACGGCAGGGTGTAGTAAAGTCGACTAACGGAGATGACCAACAAGCAACTTGGGGCACCCTTATAGTGGAGGGCAAACCATCAACAACAGCATACCCAAAGTAGGGACCTTAAAATCTTCTCCCCATTCCTCTAAAATATTTGGAAAGATGGACAATATTTACATACATACATACATAAATCACGCCTATATACCCGCAGGGGCAGGCAGAGGTATACCCACTTATCGCCAGCTAACTTAGGTCTCATGACGTCATAGGTGGCGAGCCTATTTCCATATATCGGGCACATAAATCGCAGTATATTGCTAGGTGGTATAAGAGGAATGCTGCTACCCATTACTCATCGCTGTTTTTAGCCTTAGTTGACTTGTACGACATACGACACCTACGGGAGAGATGGGGGTGGTGACAATTGTATTCTGCTCTGCCGTTATCACATGGAAAAACATTAAATAGCAAAAAGATGGGGGAACTAGGGATAGATGGAAAATTCAGACGTCATTTTTATAGGGCCGATACGATTAGTTCTTGCAATAACTTTGAAATTTGAAAGACTACTCGTAGCATATCGTAAATTTCAATGGACAAAGTCAAGTGAGTAGTGTCCAAGAAAAGCGACATTACATTAGTTAAGACCACTACTATGTAGTTTAAGTGTCGATAAGTAAGTAAGCAGTAAGGAAAGATTTCTTTATTTCATAATTTATGGTGCCCATTGAAGAAACTGGGTTAGCAGTCATCGGAAAGTTGAAAGTTTCCGCGGAATAGTTTGAATGAGAACCTTAAAACCATTTGGATGAACCATCCCCTTCTAATCTGTAATCTATACTAGCAAAGTTTAACCGCAGATGAAAATACAGTAGTCCCACTCCTTTCGTAGATATAGCAATCTTAAAGTTTTTAATATTTTATAGGTCATGAATCTCAACATAAATGAGATTGCATGAAGCGACAGACGAATGTAAGGATCATAGCGATTGGAAAGAAGTGATCTCTGCCTACCTCTATGGGAGAAAGGCGTGACGTGTAGGATGTGTGTTTAAGCCATGAATCTGCATAGAGTAAGTTGTTAACCCTTAGTCGCCTTATACGAGACCCGCGGGAGTGGTGACAATTGTATTGTGTTCTTCCGTCACTTCACCGCAATTATTAATACTTATACATAATTAAATAAATACACACACGCAATCTTTACATATTTTTTAGAGCACCAGTGTTGACGAGCTAATTATATCTTACAGGAGACTCCTAAACTAGGGTCACAACTTCCAGGCTAAGCCCCTGGGTATAGCATTATGGCAAAACTCCCATAGAGCAAATCCGTACGACTAATTTGCTTCTAAAACGAAACCACAGACGTTTAATGTGCGTCACTTTCTTACAGCTTATAGATATAAAGTTTAAATCGTTACGTATCATCTCAAGCGGAGCGTTCTAAAATCATAAACCGCGAGGTAACTTTTAAAGAATATTTATTACCATTTTGATTTATAATCTAATATAGTCCAACCATTGTACGAATCGCCGTTAAATCCTACAGCAGTTAGGATGTCACGTTTAGTGACAGTTAAAATAGAATTTGTACCATCAACTAGGTCGTAATTTCTCTATAAGTTCATGTCACTTTTTAGACATAAAATACATAGTAACGGCAATAAATATGGGCGCAGTAATAGCAATATAGATTTATTACTGTCAAAAATGACAGTCAGAGCAACGGTTTCTATGAGTAAAATTATTAGAGATAACATCAATGATAAAAGTTAAGTGGCAGAGCAGAATACTATTGTCACCACCCCACATTTCACCCGCGGTTAGTACTAGGCGACTAAGGGCTAAATGGTGATGAGGAATGTGCCGTGTGGTGACGGCAGAGTAGAATACAATTGTCACCACCCCAAATCTCTCCCGTGGGTGTCGTACAAGGCGACTAAGGATAAATCTATGATAAAGAATGGTCAGCAGCGTTCCTCATAAACCACCTAGCAATAGCAATGTACTGCGACTTTAGTGCCCGATAAATGGCAATAAGCTCGCCACCTATTACATGGGACCTAACATAATTGGCGAAACGTGGGTGCTAATTCACCTCTGCCTACCCCTTCGGGGATATAGGCGTGATTTATGTATGTATGTATGTGATGAAGAATGGGCAGCAGCATTCCTATACTATACTGCCTAGGAATATACTGCAATTTTATTGTGGTTAGAAAAAGTTCGAAAAATTATTAATCTTAATGCGGGAATCAAACCCGCGTCCTCTGCGATCCGGGCAAATGTCGGTACCTCTCGGCCAACCAAGATGACGTTACATCCATCCGGTATATGGCAATAGGATCACCGCCTTGGGATTGAAATATGTAATTGGCGAAACGTGGGTGTTAATACACCTCTGTCCACCCCTTCGGGAATATAATTATTATAGGTGTGATTAATGTAGGAATAACTTTTAAGATAAACAGATCCATAAATTGTTTGTAACATCCATGATATAGATTGTATAATAATGAAATAAAAATACTTGATTACCAAAGACTACATGGTTATTATTGGAAGATAAAACCTTTTATTTAACGTGAGACCAATACCCCAAATTACTATTACCGCACTCCAAAAGGCTCTTCCCACTGAGAACACTGTTTATTTTTCAACTCTATTCCTTTGTCGAGAAAGTGTTTGACGACGGTGACTCATGTGCGCTCGCGCAGGTCTGACACACAGGCTGATGCAAAAATGAACAAGTTTAATCATTAATTATCAATTATTTGTCATTATTTATCATAAGGAATGTTATGGACATGTTATGAGACGTGATGCCATGAATGTGAGTAAGAAAGTTATGGACATGAATGTTGATGTCGAAGTAGAGGAAGACGACTGAAAAGATGGATGGATTGTGTGAGACGTGATATGAAGGTGATGGATGTGAATGAGGAGATGACGAGTGACAGAAGAGAATGGAAAAAGAGGACATACTGCGCCGACCCCAAATAGGATGGGATAAGGGCAGCGCGATGATAATGATGATTTATCATAACGAATTAAACAATTGATTTTCTTTTGTATGTAATAATTGTAGACTTGGATTAATGACAATGAATAAAGCGAAAGAAGTATGTAAGGATCGTACCGAACAGAAATGCTTCCCTGTCTGCCTACCACTCAGTAAGAATGGCGTGACACACATTGTAAAAGCAACCATATAGAAAACTTTTATAATTAAAAAAGATATAATTGACTTTTATAATTAAAAAACTACAAAAATCGGTCAGAAATTCTTCTAAAAGTCATTTCCTGATGCAGGTCTGAAATAACTTCTGAAAATTCCTGCTTTGGAAATTGGAAATTTTTCTTTACTTTGGTTGGTTTAATGGTCAGAGACATAGGTTAATGGAAACGCTCTGGTTGGACGAGTGGTATAGGTAGCCGCCTACACTGCGAAAAACGAAGGTTTATATAGAAAAATACCGTATCCAATACATTGCTACAATGTTTGTTCGTTTTGTTTTCATCATACTTTATTCAAGCGCTCTAATCCACAAATTGCTTATACGTTAAGTAATTTTATCAGAACAAGACCCTTTTTACGACAGCCATTGAACTGTACTAGCCGAACACCAATTTCAAGTCTAGACAATGTGTACTGACCACCATGATGCTTAGAAAAGGCAAACACCAGTACCTCATTTAGCACATATGAATTTCGTGTTACGAATCTTTCTTTATAAAATGTCCTACGTTATAAAATGTCCTCATCAGTCTCTTTTCTGGACATTCGTTCATCACTAGCACCTTTACGGTGTGATGGAGATGAATCAAAAGGGAGTGGATGGTTTGATGATGTGTGACCGATATGAATGGAGGAGGAGGAAAGAAGAAGAATTTCGTTTTACGAACTCAAAAAAGAAACCTTTTGTATTTAAGTAGTCCATCACTTTGGTTGTAATAACATGATTTATGTTAATTTGTTAGCTCATAGAGTGGTGATGGCAGAGCTAATTACACCCTATTTTGCACTTCGTGGGTGTCATAAGAGGAAACTTAATGACCCAGTGCATACATACATACATACATAAATCGCCTATTTTTCCTTAAAGGCCGGTAGACTTGAATTAACACCCACGTCTCGCCAGTCATGTAGTAGGTGGAAAGCCTATTGCCATCTATCGGGCACGTAAATCGCAGTATATTGCTAGGTGGTATAAGAGCATCGTTGCCCACTCATCCCTTTGTACTTTGCCTTGTACTCGGGTTGTAATCGGGGTTGTGACTGCTATGCTGTCACCACACAGTTACTGTTATGGATGTAGTCATTTTAATCGTCATTAAAAGCCCCTTTAGTAGTTATAACTTAACTTTGGTTGATGTAAGTTTAGCGGCTCAGCGTATTACAATGCCACAATAATTAATAAATTAATAGAGGCTTATCGGTTCACACTATCTCCAGCGCAATAATAATTATTACGAACACCATGTATATGATCTGATGCAACAGATAAGGTGCGTGCGAGTTTTTTGTCCGAACGGTGCTTGCCCGTACCACTGTTCTACGGCGTGACTCATCCATGGGATCCCGGGGATCTATGAAGACGTCCCCTATATATTAAACGGAGATTTTTTTTTTATTACAATTTATGACAGCGTTTTAAAACTTTCTTGGCACGATTTTAAATGTATGTAAAAAGTTGTGCAGATTTAGAGGCGAGTGTGAAATCTTCCGAATTTAGTTTATTTTCTTAACACGCCTCAAAATAAAATTAGAATTTAAAAAGTAGCCCGATACATTGAACAGTTTACTTAGCTCTAATCCTAAAATAACTAGGTTTTATTCTTGCAATAAATCTTTATTAAATGTCTTTAAAATTGCTCAAAAATTTTATTGTTAAAAAAACTAGCACGACGTCTCCACGGGGTCTTAGTCCTTACGCTCTGTTGACCAGAGTCGAGACGATGTCTTCAAACATTTTTTAATCTATTTGACGCCGAAAATATTTAGCTTCTAAACGATTCAAATTATAATTAGGACCTTTTGTGTCGTATAGATTGACAGCGATGGCGATGCGGTTTATAATCAGAAAAATATGTTCTATGTCGCTTACGATAGGGTCTGTAAAATTGTTGTTTGGTGTTATGAAACATTATGGGGCTGAGAATTGCTCCTTGGTTGACCCAACAACGTTAATACGAACCAAATGACCAATATTAATCTTAAAATGTCATCTTTTGTATCTGGATGATTGCCATGAGAAGCAACGATTTTCTTTAATGTTTATCAACTATTCCTATTGAAATAAGTTCAAGCATCTTAAGATGACTTTCGAAAAGCGTTTGACAATGATGTATTAAGTTTAATTATTATTTTTATTCTTTCCGTTTGGATATGATAGCGTTGCTATGATTTGTGGATGGTAGGTCATCGGTGTCATCTTTTGAAGTATGACTAAGTAGTGTATATCATCTGTATTCAAATTGAAATGAATTAACCATTGCTACATTGAAACAAACTCTTAGTTGAAATTATGGAAAAATATCACGGAAATTAACTCCATCAAATCATAAAAGATACTTAGCTTTAACGTATTAATTGTCACGTGATAGACGGAAGAATATAGGGAGAATGGACCATAACCGCTACCTTGGTGAAGTGTTTATTTGTGGATATTAACCACTAACTGGGCAGAGGAACTCTAGATAATTTTTTGGTCAAAATTGCTTAGATTAAGCAATCGCTGGCCGAGCACGCCACGCATTTACATATAGTTTTAACACATTTACCATATTCCAAAAATATCTTAGTTATCAGCAAAATTGGAAATAGATTTTTATGACTTTAAAAAATATTAATAAAGTAGACTAACTGCCGCACTCAGAGACGTCAAATAACGTTAATGAGTACTTAACGTCAAAAAATGACAATTCAAAACTAGTCTTTATTCTTGCTGGGTCTATGGTCTTGATTTGAATAAAAATTTTTGACATTAAATACTCATTAAAGTTAATTGACGTCTCTGAGTGCGGCAGTTAATAATTATGATTAATGTAGTTATAATAAATCATTGTAATAGTGAAATGGAAACCCATTGAATTTGACACATACTTTTCCAATGTTTAATGTATTTTTTTGACATTATTCATGAGTGTATATTATGTCATTGGTTAAGGTACCAAGAAGTTCTGAATAAACCATAATATTTTTATTTTATTTTATTCATTTTTGTCTTCCAAGCTTCGTTTTTGTTCAGCTATGAATATGCATCACCAAACAGCCGTTCCGAAGTTTCCCACACAGTAAATGATATATTTGCCATGCTCAATTCGATTTCATTGTCGCCTAAACTTTATAACATGTGGCCTCTAATTACGGAAACTCCATCGTGCCGGTCGATGCAGCGTAACGATACGTAACGATAGCGGACGGTTTCATTAGTTCAACGAGTGAACTCTAAATTAGATCAGCCAGAACTTCGTCTGGTCTGTACAGTTGATTAGTTCTGGCTAGTTCAATTGTTATCGGCTTTGCATCTCTTGCTTCGGGGACGTTTCCACGATTGACTCATTAGGTAAATTCTGAATCGAATTGGTAGGTACCTCCTAAGCAATCATAGTAATTATCACTTTATATCTTGATACAAACTTGGGATTTACGATAGGTTTTTTGACTCCCCTCCTACCTGACACCAAAGCTTATTGTAACAGGCACCACGGAATCTACACTTATCACGAAAATATGAGCTCCAAAGAATTTCTCTTTTAGAGGACTAAAAAGTGTTACAAGGAAACGGGTACTCACGTTGAGATAGTGTCTTCCCATAAAGTAAAAGTTAAATACAACCAAACAAAAAATGGTGCTCGTGCAAATATAAAAGAAGAGAGAACACCATGTATCAAAATCACCAAATTTCAATCATATTTTTTTTATCGACACATTATAAATAGCGATTCGCTTCTGTTTTCCATCTCAAATCCTCGATCCCTCATTTCAATTAAGGCACCAAGCTTTCCAACTGAAATAATTAGAAGGGTACGTTCCACATTTTCAGAAAATGACCAACGCACAAAGTCAATTTTGAAATTTAATAAAACGCTCCAAACTTTTACAACAGGACTTTCCCTTTACCTGCAAATTACATTAATTGAATATTTGCCACAATTAGCGCTGCATGAAGCCCGTTATTACATTATTGTGGACTTTTGAACCTTTTCAATTGTAACAGTGCGGTTTCGAACTTTCAAAGTAGAATCAATTAATTTTACATTGAAACGTTTTATAATTGACAACTTAAACCCTTTGTGTGCAGTTTAATTTCAGTCATTGTTTTGGTTTACAAAGCCAGTGGCGTTTGCTGTATGAACAAACAAAACTTGAATTTTATTAAAATAAATATGTTTGTTTGTCTACGTAGGGGTAGGCAGAGGTGTATTATAACATATAATTCTGCTGTCATTATGAAAAATGCATTTAGCTGAAAATACTGAATTTTTCTTTTGTAGCTGTTTTTAAGGACTTGTTGATAAGATGTCGGCTAATATTGGAAGCATTTTGACTACAACACGCACGTTTCCAATATTAAAAGTATTTTTTTGGACGATTCATTTGTGTACGTAGGTTACATGTTACAGGATTATATAAATTAACTTTGTTAAAAAAAAACATATTTTTATTTTATAGATTTGATACTACCGATAGTTACAATGCATTAATTGTCTGACAACCAGTTAGCTGTTTAAAATTCGTCTTTCCTGTATGTTTTCCAACATCCGATATCAATTTCAAGTTACACATATCAGAAACGAATCCAGGGAGGGATACTTATGTCCACAATGATTCCATAAAAGCTCAACAAACAGTAGGAGATCCACGACATATGTTCAATAGTACAATATGTTCATTATATAACAATTTACTTAAATATATTTTAATGATTGGACATAGATAACAGATTCAGTGCCAGTGTCGCAATATTGCATGCCACCATGGCTACGATCTACGCATTATTGCATGCCTGGAATTGTAGATATTTGTAAACAAGAAATGATCAAACCCACAGAACATGATCAAACTCGAACAACTTGCTAATTACAAAAATATAAGTATACCTATCTAACTAAAAGGATAAGGAGACAGATTTTTTGTGAATTGATATTATATATTATCACATACTTACAGTATCCCCGAATAGATGGGAAGAGGTGAATTAACACCCACTACCAATTATGTTAGGTCCCATGTATTAGGGGGTGAGATTATTACCAGCTATTGGGCATGTAAATCGAAGTGAGTTATAAGAGGAACGCTGTTGCCCATTACTCATTGCTGTCTTTATGCTAAGTCGCATTGTTCTCTCGAAAGACATTGGGGAGGTAGGGTTAACATGCAAAATTATTAGACACATCTATAAAGTACCCAGGGGAATGCAAGAGTTATAAATAAATAAATAAATATTTTTTACACTCACACCTATCATCTAGCCCAAAGTAAGTAGCCTAAGCACTTGTGTTATGGATATTAGATGACGGATATATTTTTAATATAATTATGTATATAAATGTTGAAAATATACTATATAAACATATACACAACCATGACTCGGAAACAAATATTTGTGGTCATCACAAAGTTTGCCCCTACCAGGATTCGAACCCAGGATCTCTTGGCCAATACCCAGCAATCTGAGCATTCGACCAAGGCGGCCGTCTTAATATGGGATTATAACTAACAAAGTTAAATGTGGGTGTTGATACACCTCTTTTCAACCCTTTCAGAAGTAATTATAAGGACATACCTTTACTCCATATACTACACTTGAATTGTTAACATCAATACTAATCAATCAAAGTACAAGCTATGCATTTTTAAATTGGTAAAATTCTACTACAGCGTTTTCTTCGAAATAAAACTTCAACTGAAGAAGACATTTATTTAGTCGATAAAACTGTAATTCTTAGAAGTTTCTATAGAGCACACGTACAACTGGATTAGTCATACGAAATGGTATAATCCTAAACAGTTGTTACGTCATTCTGAGTAGTTTTATTTTGTTTGTGAATTTTATACAATGTTACTAAGGGAAGTTAAGGCACAGAACAGTAAAAGTAGTTAGAAGTCGTAAGTATAGTAAAATATATAATACATAATAATAATACTTAACATACTCATAGATTAGTTTTAAATGTCAATTTTTATTTTATAATATTAATAATTATTGTATTGAAACAGCTATTTAGATGATTGTCAATAGTTCAAAATTACATACACATACATACATAAAACACGTCTATATCCCCGAAGGAATATGCCGCGCTTCGCCAATTAGGTTAGGACCCATGTAATAGGTGGCGAGCCTATTGCCATTTATTGGGCACGGAAATCACAGTACATTACGAGGTGGCATAAGAGGAAAGCTGCTGCCCATTGTATTCTGTTCTGCCGCCACCACACACCGTATGGAGACGGCAGAGCAGAGAATTACTGCAAACATCTTCGGGGATAAATAGGAATGATAAAAAACTGTGTATGTAAAGAGACAAAAAAACAAATAAAGTAAACTTTAAATATCAGTAACGGCAATCTAGTTACACAACAGAATGATTCACAGCTCTCGGTCATTGTGTGGACAGACGATGAATTGTAAATCATTTAATTTGTCTGTGACTCATTCGACCGGTCTGACTGGATACGGTTTATCGATTAACAGTTAATTAGGAGAAAGATTATTTGCAATATTTGACACTTTGTTTGGAGTGGTGCTAATTTCAAATTGCGTTTGAAAAATTACGTGTCGCGCGACTGCCGTGTGGTGACGGCAGAGTAGAATACAATTGTCACCACCCCAAATCTCTCCCGTGGGTGTCGTACAAGGCGACTAAGGAAAAAACAGTAATAAGGAATAGGCAGCAGCGTTCCTCTTATACCACCAAGAAATAGAACTGCGACTTTCGTGCCCGATAAATGGCAATAGGCTTGCCACCTATTACATGGGACTTAACATAATTGGCGAAACGTGGGTGCTAGTTTACCTCGGCCTACCCCTTCGGGTATATAGGCGTGATTTATGTATGTATGTATGTATGCGACTGACAGCCGTATTCTGAGACATTTCTTTAAATTAAGGGATTCCTTAACATGCTTTTCATTTATAGGCTCGCCCCCTATGGGACCTAGCATAATTAATGAAATGTGGGTGTGTCTGTATGTACGTATAATCCCACGACATAAACCAGAACATACTGCGCACGAACAATCTACCCATCACCTACCCTATGCAGACAAACGTTATATAAACGCTTTACATACTACGTCTATCTTGGTGAAACGTTCATTCGAATTTACTAAGCTTCAACTAAAAACATTGAAATGAAAAGTTTTTGTAATAGACTCTGTCATCAATTGCACCTCATAGCTTACCCCAAATACAGAAACGCTACTCAACTTTGGGGCACGGCTTAAAAAGTTAAGTGGACATTACCTGTCAGAATTTGTATGGAAAAACGTCAATTTTGACCATATTTAAATATTAAGCAACACTCAAAAACTTTGATTAGCGTTTCTGTATTTGGGGGTAAGCCAAATAAATTATAAAATCATGAACTGAAAGCGACCGTCTTTATTACTAAGCAACCAGCATAACAATCAATTCTAACTCTCAAGCAATATGATAACAACTAACGCTATAAAACCATACTTCCCTGGTTCCTAGATAAAATTCCGCCTATTATTCACAACAAGAAGGCTTCGTAGGCGAATAAGGCTTTCGAGCTGCACTTTATTGCCGTGTCGTGTTGCAAGGCGTTCAAAAGTTGTTCGAGACATTGCATCGTTAGGAATAAAAGCGATTACCGTTTCTCTTGCAAAGTTTGATAACACAAGTTAAGTTTGTAACAAGTTTTTTCGTAATCATCCGACTGGTTTAATTTGTTGTTAATTTACTCCTTTTACTTGTATGTATAAATTGCTGGCCTGGGAGCGAAAAAATAATGAAGAACGTGCCACCCCAACTCACTACCAGGGGTGTCGTAAAAGTCGACTAAG
Organism: Cataclysta lemnata; assembly: GCA_963931975.1. Classification (NCBI taxonomy): domain Eukaryota; kingdom Metazoa; phylum Arthropoda; class Insecta; order Lepidoptera; family Crambidae; genus Cataclysta; species Cataclysta lemnata. The sequence continues at coordinate 1,133,389 of OZ008358.1, forward strand.
GGAGATTTCCCGATGTAGACCAATAAACACTTTGGGGCACCCGAATTGTGTAGGGAAAACCACCAACAACCGTATACCCAAAGAGGAGGTAGGTGTCAGGCAGGCGGCTGGCTGTAAAACCTAAGCCAAAACCGTGAGTAGTATGGATTGAAATTTTGTCATCCGCATCACTCTATCCGTTTATCGGTCTCTCGACATGGTCCTGGAACATACCTACTGCGCCGACCCCAGATAGACTGGTAACAGGGCAAGGAGAAGAAAGTGGACACAATTGTATTCTGCTCTGCCGTCACTATTAGATATTATTATTTACATATAACCCGTTACCGTTTAACCATGAATCAGCGACCAATCAGGTCAACCACAGAAGCGGTGGAAAATTTTTGCCTTGTCTTACAGTAACCATCACAGAAGATTCTCATTTCAGAACTAGGTATAATTTGTACAATTTTTATCATCGCTACCTCACCAGGAAATGCATAGATAGCCCCTAATGGTGCATTGTTTCAAACAATTTGAATACATTGCGCTAATAACGAGGAATTAGCCGGTGCGCTCGCGTTGTATTTCAGCGGTGAATACTAATTGTTCTAGTCTCTTTGTGATGTGCGGAAAATTATGAAGACTTTATTGCACAAGAAACATATCGCCGAAAACATGGACAATATTCTGCTATACATTTGCCATCATCGATTGACGAGCTCGCTAATCTCGCTCGATTATCGCTTAGGCCAGTCATTGGAGGGACATTAAAGGGCTGGTGATGATGACGATGATGATTGGCGAGCTCAACACAAAGCACTTCACGTGCTTTACTTATTTCTGGTCGTTATTTCTTGGAAAAATGTATGAAAATATATAACAAAAATGCCTTAAATCTTAAATTAAAATCGAAATTAAACAAAGACTTTCAAAAAAGGATATGTATAGATAATGAGGTTATGGGACTACATAAATAATTGAAAGCGAGGTAAATATTAGCATTAACACCCACATTTCGCTAACTATGTTATGTCCCATAATAAATGTGAAAATTTGTGGAATTTCCCGCATGACTCTTTGAAGGTCTAAACAAGATTACCTCCTTTTTGACAGCATGCCCGCTATTGGCGACCTTCCCCCATTTCTTGCATTTTTTAAATTTGGTCCAACAGAAATACAAAATATTATTATGTGGGATCCAACGCCAAAAATAATAAACTGGGATCCAAGGAAAATAAACCTCCTTCTCCTAACTTCATTGCCTCCAGTTTCATTATCGGAAAAATCCATCCATTTTGCAGTAAGCGTAGTAAGACTATAAACTTTAATAATACATCAGAAAACAGAGGTACGCATAAAATCCAAGAAAATAAACTTAACTAACAAGCAAATAGATGTTTGGTTGCTTTAAAACAAGGCAAAGGTTTGATATTGGCGAATCCTTTCAACCAAACCTTTAATAAAATAATCCAATAAATTAAGAATTCTCGTTAGAACATTACAAGAACGTAAAGTTGTTTGCGTTTTCGTTTTACTCCAGTAATGTTCGGTGGCAAAAATCATTTCCGTGAGCAGACTCCACTAATGGAAACCTATACTATTTTGGGATGACATGGTTTTATTTTACAGATAATGCTTATAGCATTTGCTTGTGAAAAATTCCAATAAAAGCTCCTTACGCCGTCAGCAATATTAGTTGCCCAAAATTAATATCTAAAAATTTGTTAAATGTTCCTTATTTGACATATTATAAATTATCACCAGTACTTTAATGTCACCACTGGTATGCTCCATGGAATATTATAGGGAAAATGGCCCATAAGCCACTACTCTGCTCCAGTGTGAATTTGGTTGGTCCATAGCCATACATATTATTATGCGGACAGGATACTGAAATGGATAAATAACATAAGCGATTGGTATTTAAACACTCTCAAGTTAAAATAAGTAGGTAACGTAAGCACATGTGTTAATAGATGCTTTACTAATGATAAAAAAACCACTGTCGCCAAAATAGATTTCGCTGTTGCAGCGTTAAATCCTCATGTATTGCTCGGCGCCATAACATTGCATATTAAAACATTATGCACAAACAGCAAAAACATGCCTTGCAAGGAATTTCACAACACAGGACAACAATGGCCGCTTAAGACACCATAAAACTCCTTAACTTACAATAATCATGCCACTTTATTCGCAGCCACGAAGCGTAACGAAAAACTGATGTCAAAACTTCACTAATGATTACAATTACTTTTTTCCACACCAAACTCATGTCTTGCATCTGAATGTTGCAGTAATAATGCTTAATTAACACGTAATAAAGTTGAATTTACTCTAAATGAAGCTCAAAGGATGTTGGATATGTATGAGTTGAGGTATGAATATATAGGTCAAGGAAACGAATTGTTAATTGCGTATCAAATAAGGCGATCTTTCTCAGAATGTTACTGTATGTTTGAAAGGTGATATTCGGTTTGCCTTTTTAATTTTCTTAATGCATTGTTCACTTTGAAATCAGATCTAATTGAAGCTCTAATTATTGAGAAACGAGCATATCACGAAAACTGCTGAGAAGATTTTGAGATGTTAATGTTGCTCAATAGGTTGAGAAATAGTTCCCTCAAGTACTGGTGTAAGCGGGATAAACTCTAAAATTGATGGAATTGAATACCTATAGAATAGGTCATTATTCAGAATAAATGCGGTTCATTTTAAAACAATTTAAGCGCGAACTGATTGTTTCGATTTTTGATAAATCTATACTAATATTATAAAACTGAAGAGTTTGTTTGTTTGTATAGTTAAACGCACTAATCTCAGGAACTACTTCAACAAATGTGATCTTAACCAGAACAGGCACTGCACGGAGAAACGTCATCCGTCCAAAGATGAATAAAGTAAATAAGATATTTAAGTAAGCTACCCAGAACGGGTAGGTTCTGGGTAGCTGACTTGGCAGATCATTTGACAGTTTGTTATATGATATTCATGTCAATTGAACTGCCAAGTAAACTATCCAGAACTTACCCGTCGATTGTGAAACAAGCCCTAAGAACCTTAATAATTCAAAGTGCCATTGTTTTATAAAAAGGATCTTATGCAGTGTGGGTGCGACATTGAAAAGAGAAAGTTATTTCTGAATCACACTGTCCAAAAAAATACAATCAATACGAATATATTTATAACAATCAAACATTGGGTGCACAATTTTAACGACAGAGCAGAATACAATTGTCATTACCCCCAATATCCCACGGGTGTTGTACAAGGCAATGGGGATGAGGTATTATGGGCAGCAGCCTATTATATCAGCCTTTATCATACCTTGCAATATGGCTCACCACCTATTGGGACCTAACATAATTGGTGAAACAAAAGTTAATTCACCTCTGCCTACCCCTTCGGGGATAAATAGGCGTCACATAATATTATGTATGTCATTATTATGACTAACAATTATCTATCAAATGTTTGTAATAATACGCAAGTTTTGATAGGGTATGAAAATGATATAATAAATCTATACAGTTAAAAAGTTGTTTGTATTTTAAGGTAATCACTTAATTGCTTATTAGATGGCATATGATTCGGTGCTATATTAAGTTAATAGTATTCCTTGGGACAGGGCTTGCGACAAGTCTTATAGCTGCCTTCGTTACACAAATACGCTCTGACTTTTTTAGCGAGAGGACAATCTAATCGACCACAGGGTCCGTGCACATCCCGCTTATTCACAAATTGACCATGTTGATAACCTTTACCCTTTACATATTCACCTGCAATAAACTGATGCTGACTTCCTCTGTAATCCATTCTTTTTGGACAATTCGTTCCACCACAAGGGCCCTTCGGGAAACCCATGGACAGTATTGCGAGTTCACTTTTGGTGAATGGAGCCACAAATTCTTCGAAAACTACTGGTTCCTCAGCAGGTTTGATAGGTTCCCTCGTTATGTCTGGGGCTCCAAATATATAAGCCACTGGCGGAACAGCCTCAATAGTAGTTCCTTCCCAGTGTCTGACTACTTCCACATCCTTCAGCTTTAAGTCGTCAGAAAGATACTTTCGACCCGGTAGCCTCTCCATTTCTGGCAACGACACGAAATAACTAATGACTCTGCTTCCTAAACATGACAGTCTTATGAAGAATTCTATTTCACCAGACGCTTTCAAATCCTCTTCACACTGCAGGGGGCGAGTCAGTTCTACTGTGGTTGTAACCATTTCCGGTTTACTAGTCGTTCTGTATTCAGCTTGGTCCATATTTACAGGGTTTAAGTCTCCAGCTCTTTGGAGACATTCAAAAAATGTTTCGTTCCATTCCACGATGCAGAAGCCTACACAGTTCATCTCCTGGTCTCTGTTCCAGACTGTTATGTAAATTGGAGTTTTTCTCAACACCTCCTCCAGTTTCGAAGGTCTGGAGAGAAACATTATCGAATTACCCACGCCAAAGTAGGGGGGTTGCGGTAATGGTTCTGATGGTAGTATGATTTTTCTAGGTGCCTGTTTACCTTTCTTCCCCTTTTTGGGTTTTGGTGCTTTTTTGCCCTTTTTCGATGGAGGGGGTGGGGGTGGTGGAGCGATGAAGTTGTCGTGGGCCACGTAGAAATCGAACAGAGGCAGGCAATTCATTTGTAGCGTGCACGTTTGCATGAATTTCAATTCTTCCTCTGAAGGCAAAGGGGGTTCTTTCCCCTTCTTGCCTTTCTTAGGTTTTGGTTTCTTTTCTTTGCCTTTTTTACCTTTTTTGTTGGCTTCTGCCAAAGCAAGCGCTTCGGCCTCTCGCTTTCTCTCTTCTTCCTCCATTTTGAGTTCGTATTCATCTTTTTCCGGTGGTTCTATCTTGAGTACTATTCTTTTCACGAACACTTCAATCATGAAAATCTGTTCCATTGTTATAGCTGGAAATTGAAAATGAGAAATCATTAAAAATAGTAATAGGAGTATATATATTATCAATGATATTATATTTAAACATATTATACTAAATACGGTAAAATACATGTGAGGCATGCAATTTACTGAGCTACGGAGACGGATTACCAATAAAAACAAATTTGTTTTATGAATAAAATACCATAACATGAAATAATATGTTCGTATTGTTGTATTGTTTTCCACTGTCATAATTGTGCCATTTCCTAAGTATATTGATGCATACCTACGTACTGTTCCTTGCAATCAGTTCCCTCTTACATATTCGACAATACTTACAGGGCTTGTGGATCTGGATTTCTTTCACTCATCAAATTTCATTGAATATAAAACCATAATTATTGCGTATAGATAGAAGATCAAATTATTACGTCCATTTTGATGCACTGACAATTTTGGGAACTAAGAATTTGTAAATGTTGTTAACTATAAAAACTCTAGAAAAACTCCATACCGAAATGTTTCTTTACCTCAATATCTTACTTTGTATTCTCTTTGTCAATAACAGTGAAAATGATACTAGATGGCACCAAACGTCACACGACTATTTTACAATGAAACGAAACAAAACGCGACGGTGACGACGTGACGACTTTCGTTGTATAATCTGTATAACTATAAATATTACAAAAAAAAGCTTTTAATCTGTAAGTGTAGGAGGAAATGGCCAATAAGGTTTTGATTTTAATTTGAAAATTATTTTACTGTTAGAAAAATTATTGTAATGAAAATCCTGGACTTGAAATAGTTGGCGAAACGTGGGTGCTAGTTCGACTCTGTCTACCCCTTCGGGGATATAGGCGTGATTTATGTATGTCAATATTACGTCAAGCTGTGTTTGCTTATTTACATACATACATAAATCACGCCTATATCCCCGAAGGGGTAGGCAAAGGTGAACTAGCACCCACGTTTCGCCAATTATGTTAGGACCCATGTAATAGGTGGCGAGCCTATTGCCATATATCGGGCACAAAAGTCACAGTACATTGCTAGGTGGTACAAGAGGAACGTTCCTCATCCATCACTGTTTTATCCTTAGTCGCCTTGTACGACACCCACGGGAGAGATTTGGGGTGGTGACATTTGTATTCTACTCTGCCGTCACTACACGGCTTTTTCTTTTTGCTTATTTGTATTTGCATTATGTATTATTGGATATTTTCTTAATATTTCATAAATCCATGCGAAATTCCAACAAAACTGAAAAAATAAAAACAAGTTTCATAAAATATTCTTCTTCTTCTTCTTCCTGCCCTTATCCCGCTCTAAGCGGGGTCGGCACAACATGTCTTCTTCTTCCACTCCTTTCGATCCTTCACCAATTTCTCATCCACTCCTCTCGCTATCATGTCCTCCTTTACACAGTCCATCCATCTCTTCTTTGGTCTTCCTCTCCTTTTACGTCCTTCCACGTTCATGCCTAACATTCTTCTGCCAACATAGCTTTCATCTCTTCGCATAGTTTCATAAAATATTATACATCACAAATTAGAACGAAAAGAGGTTTTATTACTGTCCATCAAACCGTTCCCAATCCCGAAACCCGTCTCACTGCTCCTATAGAGGCCACCACTACCGTAGTACAATAATATCAGAATCATCTACACGAAACAAAAAAAAAACTTGAAGCATCGTAGTTAGAGTTCATCTTCGGGGTCAGGTTTACGCACGCGGGCAGCGTAGTGGCGGGGCGAGGGGCGGCGGGGGCGGTATCTGCGCGCGCGCAGGACAAGTCTGTTTAGTTTCAGAGCTTGCGTTCGCTGGATGTGACAGCTTAATTTAATTAGCTTATTTTATTGTTTTTACATGCCGACCCCAGATAGACTGGGCGGCGCAGTATGTTTCCTCTTCCATTCATATCGGTCAGACGTCATCAAGCCATCCACTCACTTTTGCATCATATCATCCACCACACCGTAAAAGAATGAATGAATGTAGAAAAGAGACGGAAAGGACCTTGTCGAGAGACCGATGAACGGAGAGAGTGATTGGAATGACAACATGCCAATCCATACTGCACAAGGTTTTGGCTTAGGTTTTACAGCCGGCCGCCTACCTGACACCAACCCTCTTTGGGTATGCTGTTGTTGGTGGTTTGCCCTTCACCATTTGGGTGTCCAAGGTGCTTATTGGTCTACACCGGGCAATCTCCCTTAGTCGACTTTTACGACACCCATGGAATGAGTCTGGGCTGGCCTATTCTAAGTTATTTGTTCGCTCCCAGGCCTGCATAGAAGAGTATTGTTTTTACATACATTAGTTAGTTCCTATGTAATAGGTGGCGAGCCTATTGCCATATATCGGGCACATAAATCGTAGTATATTGCTAGGTGGCATGGAAGGACCTTAGTCGACTTGTACGACCCACGGGAGAGATGGTGGTGGTAACAATTGTATTCTGCTCTGCCGTCACCACATGGCGTAATGATATTTAAATAAACTATTTTAGCATACTCATATCGTACGCGTATATTCCATTGGCAATAGCCCACTATCACTCTGTGTTTCTTCTAATGTGAAGGTCCTACAGCTCATTCATTGTTAGTTTAGTTTATTATTTCAGATATTTACGTGGTTATCACGAGATATTAATTCAGGAGTTTTCTTATAAAACATCCACAACCATTTGACTGTTACAAACTGCTTGTTGTTACTTGCTTAGGAAACACGATAGTAAAGTCTTAGCAGAATACTTTATTCGTGATAATTCCTATCATATCCTAGACTAATATTGTACTGCACCTACTCTAATTTAGGAGCAGGCAAGAAAGATGAAGTAAAATCTTAAAAAAAATTGAAGTATTGAAATAAAAAAGCGAATTTCGCCTGCTTACTACGTTCGAATAATTATTATTGATCAAATTTTGTTGCCTAATTAGTTATTCCGAAGTTAATTTAATTTTTCTAAATACTCTGCTTGTTTCTGTAATGGTGTTAGCTACAAAGTCTCAGATAAGACAGGTCGATAAAGAACACAAAAGGAATGGCAATTGTAGTTTGCCTAATGAGTAATTAAACAAAACCCTAAGCTTATGTGATAAGCTAACAATGGCTAGTTTATCAGTTATTGATACTCTGTATAAGGCTCTTTTGGTGTTCGAATACAAGTACTTGCCCGATTATGACTGTTAGGGTACATATAAGTACTATGTAAACATTATTATATTGGAACCATTTGACTCAGTGTAACAGTCAAATGGTTTCAATATTATGATAAATTACATTCTTTAACGAATGCTATAAGAAATGAGCAGATACTGAAGCGAATTCTAAAATTTAATTACAAAAATTAGAAAGTATATAGTACCCGTTTTGACCTGTCTTCCGCTATATGAGAAAATGAGTCTTCTTCTCCTCCTCTTATTCGGTTCGATACAACATGACTTCTTTTTCTACTTTCCTCTATCAGACTTGACATAAGCATGAACTCTCTGTTTCCTCATATAATTTTCACACAATCCATCCACCGCTTTTTTTGTTTCCTTCTCACTTTAGATCCATTCATACAGCATAAAAATTAATACATCTTAATAAAAATGATAAAGAGAAGTTAACCAGAAAATTTTCAATGTAATCATTTCCTGCATCATGACATTTTTTGCAGTTATTTTGAAGTCGAAATATTAAAGTAAGCATAAAGTTATAATTAGTTACCCTGATTCCATCTAGTGATTAAAGTTCTTTGTGCAAGTGCACTCACTTTCCGTCTCTCTCGCACGATGATATTTAAATTTAGCTCCAAGCTTGTAGGTACATATTATATTTCGCACTATATACACGGTATCGTACGATTCTGATGCAATATGCAATATTCAGAAAGTAATATTGAATTTCCATCCAAGTATTATCTAAGTGGGTAGGTATATTAAAGTTGTAGGTTACTGCCGCACTCAGAGACGTCAATTACCGTTAATGAGTACTCAATGTCAAAAAAAGACATTTCAAAACTAGTCGCTATTCTTGCCGGCTCTATGGTCTAGATTAATTTTTTTTTTGACAGTAAGTACTCATTAAAGTTATTTGATGTGTCTGAGTGCGGCAGTTAGAAGACTTTACATGTTGACATTTTTTTACTTCTTAGCCTAGAATCTTATTTTATTTCAGCCGAATTGTCGTAATAAAAATAGCCACAATTTGGGAGCTGCCTTATTTATTTCGATGTAAAATCCTTTTTTTTGGGTGAAGTATTCATTACTATCCACTTAAAATATAATTATTAATTTAATTTACATTCGTGCTCTGCAACTATTGAAATAGCTTGATATTCTCATAACAGTAAGTCAGTTCTTAAATCTACAGAAGTACCTACCTACCAACCAACCAATATTGTTAACAACATCTCTATTTGACGGCTATTTATGATTACTTAATAATTTTTGTTGTATAGGTAATACAATAGGTATGGAACAATAGAATAGATTTTGTTGTTATATAATGTAGCTATTGAAACAAATAACCCTTCATTTACCGATAAAAGTCAGGAAATACGAAGGACCAATTAATTAACAGACTCCAAAGCCAAAGTTAAAACTAAAAATCGTTCGAAAGCGACATAAAATTAAGTAGTAAGATATAGCACCACCGAAAACGCGACATAAAACTCTATAGGTGCCATCAAATTTATAACAGCAAAAAAGCGTCTAATAAAATCGCCATAAAACGTACGTTCGGTCGATACGCGAGGGAGGGGGGGTCGTTAGCCACGAAACCGGTAGCGAGTGCGCATCGCGCAGCTGCGCCTGCGCAGGCTAAGGCCGCGTTCACGTTGGTTGGTACTTAAAGCCTCTTTGGTGACTTGGAAGTACATTTCTTTTATAGAGGTTTGGAATTGATCAATTCTGAGTGAGTAGTATTATCGGTAGAGATAATTCAATATAAACTGTGTCGACCCCAGATAAACTGGGAACAGGGCAGGTAGAAGAAGCGTTGGTACTGGGTGGTATACTATCGACAGCAGTGCAATCCTACCGAAACTCATGTTTGACATGGCATGTTTTAGACAAGCCGTGTCAGCCATGCGTTTTTTAGAGCAGTTAGTGTTTTAGAGAAACTGTTTCAGCCGTGTGGTGACAGCAGGGCAGAATACAATGGTCACCACCCATATCTCTCTCATGGGTGTCGTACAAGGCGACTAATACCACCTAGCAATATACTGCGATTTATGTTAGGCTCGCCATCTATTACAACCATGGGATCAAACTTGATTGGCGAAAATTGGGTGCTTAATTCACCTCTGCCTACCCCTTTGGTGATTTAGGCGTGATTTATGCCTTTATGTTTGAGAACTTGGAAATAATCTTTTTAAGCATGGACTTAATTATTTATAGTCAGGTGCTAAAAGGAAATGATTTGCATAAAAAAGACGAACGACGTAGAAGTTATTTTGACAGCGTCGGTTTATTCAAATTTTAAATGTCCAGTCGCCAATTGAATTTCAACTATGATACGAGGTGGCCGAAAGTGCATATTCCAAAAAGACTAAATCAATCAGCCATGTGACAGTCGTAGCGCAAAGTGACGTAAAAATTTTATCTTGGATCTAAGTCGTTCCCGAAAAATAAAACCATAACTGCAAAGACAAATCCAATTTAATTTATATGATTCAGACCGCATTACCATAGTGCTTTGCATTGTGCTTTATGTGTCATTCCAAGCGTCATACATGAATAATTTAATGGACTAGGAAAGTTTAGACGATCGATAAAAGTGTTTTTTCATTCCCAGAATAACGCCAAGAGAATTCAAAATATGTAACTTGGATTGTTGAATATGTCATTCAAAGAAACTTAGCAATTAGTACACTATTATAGACACTACCTAATAAGCCATTAATGTACTTATTATGTTATAAATATGATAAAAAAAAGTCACAAACATTTTATTAAATTATGTTATTATTTATAGAAAGTTCTTTTGTTAAATCTTGACAAGCATTTAACAATTTACTTTTAAATTTTATAAGCGTTATTAGGACATTACTATTATTGTTGTCTTGACAACACTACATAAACTAACACAGTGTCCTAAAAATACACTAAAAGTAGTAGTTATTACCTAGTCTGAATAAATTATAGTTCATGTCAATCTTATCATTGTAAACTTATTTTTCATTGATATTTACCTCTTCTTCTTCTCTTTTTATGTCCCAAGACTATTCGTATATATGTATGTAAAAAATACAAGTTGTAAGTAATGTAGGTTGTTTACAACTTGTATTTTTTATAATTTCGGGACCAACGTCTTAACTTAACACAGAAGAATTGGAGAGAAAATATTTTTTGGTCGTCCAATTATAATGACTGACCTCAGCGAATGTTGGTTAGTTTTCATAATCGAAGGGCTAGCGGGTTAGCCATCTAACTCCTCTAAGACAATATAATTTCTACCATATTTGAAAAAAAAACATTACTTATTATTTTCGATTTTTATTTGATCATTATGTAATATAATGTTAGAAAAACATTTGATACGAATGGATGATATGAATCAAAAGGGAGTAGATGGCTTGATGACGTCTGACCGATATGAATGGAAGAGGGAACATACTGCGCCGACCCCAGATAGACTGGGAACAGGGCAGTGAGAAGAAGAATGTTAGAAAAACATTTACAAAGAAAAATAGACCAGACAAAGTTCGAATAATAAAAGTTATAGTCCCAAGATTTTATTATGTTAATTTACTACAAGATTGTAAATTTTAGAAATTTCTGATCCATTTTTGTTTGTAAGAAGGTAATTCTTCTGCGTCTACTATCTAAACAGCTGCACCGTGAACGCGCCTTTGTAAATCATCTTATACACTTTGTATAGGCTCCGTGCATGTTGCTTGAGCTATACGTTATAATTATACTATACTTGTGTTAGTGTCAACTGGCGTTAGTACACGTATACGTACAGATATAGTACTGGTATTAGTTGCTCGTACTACTTTTGTGCCGCGGCTAAGGTTGGTACCTACTACGCCGTTGATTTGTTCTCGTTTCTAAGACACTTAAGAGAATTGTGAAGCTGTAAATTTTAGTGCACCAGCCCACACTCTCCCTATATTCTTCCATCCATAGTTAAAAGGCTGGTGATAATGATTAAATTTTAGTACAAAAAGCGGTAACATTTTTCACCCTGCAAAAAAAGATGATTGTCTAAATAAGTACAATTATTATTGAGAATAGAATGATCAAAGCTTTTCTTGAGATTTTTTCGTTCTTAATATTTAAGAGTGATTTGTTATGAATAAATAAATTACTGTCTAATATCGTTCCGTTTTACTGCGTCCACTTTATAGTCACACATCTCATACACCCATAGACTACTCTCAATATAACTTAGCATCGAGGACTACTATCAACTTAGTATCTATAAAAATATATTACCGGAGGTACTTATAAATAAATAATAAACACCTAGATTCTTCAAGGTAAGGCTGTATGCTGAAATACCGGTTATCATCTAGTTCGGCAACAGCTGCTACTTCTTTCAGTGTTTAATTATAGCAATAATGAGTAAAGACAAAACTTACATGCTGGGCTGGAAGCGAAAGGAATAAGGTCGAATGTGCCATCCCCGATTCACCCGAAAAGTCGATTGAACTGGCCCAAAGAGTGGAGAGTCAAAGACCAACAACAGCATACCCAAAAGGTATGAACAGGTTGTTTTTTGTGCTAGGCAGGCAAGCTCATCTCACATGGTAAGAGACGATAAGGGCTGAAGATGGCATCAAGCTTCACCTGGAACCCTCAACCACAAAAGTTAATACTATTGTGGCGACATATTGATATGATGGTGATAGGTCTAGCTAGGTGAACTTGAAAAATGTCATACCACCAAGAGAACGAGTAAAATTTTGTACTCCCCTTTGGATCGAACCCGGGACCTCAGAATCTTAATTCAGGTAAGCGAACCACCAGACCATGGAGGTGGTTAAATGTCGTCTAGCTTTCCCGCTTCAACAAAAACCCCGAACAAAACAGTGTTCGTGTCAAGTTGACATTTCAAAGTAGATCCTTCTAAATTGAGCCTTTACGCGATAACTTAGAAACTATTTTGGTCTGTGCTTCGCTTTGACACAAATTATCCTGTGCAATAACATTACGAGAGTACTGTTAGGTGCACAACTCGTATAGCACAGCGAAGCAAATTGGAATCTTGGGACAAAGTGTTAAGGTATTTTTTTCAATTTGAAATCTTTATTGCTAGGAAGTCGCTTACAGCTCTTAAATTATCAGCAACCGTTACTTAAATCCCAGTGCTGGGCATAAACTTAAGGGCGTAAAGGACATGTGGTAATAGGAGGTTTTTCTTCTTTTTTTGTGAGTAATTTATCTAATTTTAAAAATGTTTCTGACGTGTTTGTCTTTTTATCACAAAAATCACAAAAGAAGGCGGATTTGATTCTTAGAATTAATAATCAAAAAGTTTTTTTTTTCTGTACAACTCTTTTGTATCTGAAAATAATTGTCCCACAATCATACCCAATGTTGCAGTTGATCAATGACCGATTGTACCTTCTAACTTACTAGTATCATAGAATCTCGTATCAAGGAACCGACACGTAATATTAGTTTAAACTTTGAACAAAGAACAGTATCGTAGTAAATTACAACCTTGCATACAAATTGCTGTTTGATATTTATATTACAGCAGTAGGTAACGCCAGCGGTACGAGTATATATGTTTTCATATTGCGGTGCATTGATTTGCAATATAAAAGAGATGAGCTTTGGATTTAGAAACTAATAAATGTTGTTTTTTTGCAGAAATACATCTCTTCTGTCGAGATCACAATAGTTCTACACTGGAACGTGTGTCAAAGGCAGCTCTCACAGAATCTTACCAAATATGGCTCGGCAGAGCGAGAAGTCGGAGTGTTGACTAGTTGTGAGAGAGCCCCGTAAGCCTACACTTAGGTCACAAGTCCCAGGCACTGCCACTGACTCCCCTCACTGCACACTATGGACCTGGCACCCGCATGGTGAATCCGTGAAATTTCCGTCTCTACAGTGAAGTCTAGATACAATTACATAAATCACGCCTATATCCCGGAAGGGTAGCCAGAGGTGAATTTACACCCACTGTTCTCTAGGTCCCATGTAACAGGTGGCGCTTATCCATCTATCGGGCACATCATACTATATAAGTAAATCACGCCTTTATCCCCTAAGGGGTAGGCAGAAATGTTTTAAGCCCCTCGTTTCGACAGGTTATTTCAGGTTCCATATGATAGGGGGTGAGCCTATTGCCAATCCGAGGAAACTTTAATCATTGTAATTGTAAGATGGTAAAGCGGGAACGCTGCTACCAATTCCTCGTTATATAATTACCCATGATAATTGTATTTTAATCTGTCGTCACCACACGGTTTTAAAACTTTCTACGAGGAAAGGACATTATGAAGGTAATGAATAATTAATATCACTCCAATTTAGCCACCTTTTAAACTGGACAATAATAAATAGGTAAGTAACAAGAAAAGGTAAATTTAAAAGGACTTGGTTCCTTCAAAAGTTATATCAATACGTTTCAATTAAGTCTCTTCGCTGGAGAATAACAAATTAAAATTGATGCACGCTCATACGCCCCTTGAGACATGGGAGGTTCTTACGGACTTTCGATTTTAATGACTGATCGTTGTCAAAAGTTTTACAGTTTAAAAGAAAGTAATGAGGAAGCTTATTATAATGATACCTTGCTGTTATTATCACATACTTACGTAGAAGTCTGACACCATTTATTTGTATCATTGAAGTTGAATAAAAAATTGTACTATCATCTTTATAAAGGCAGATTCATTCATCCCTAGCAACTTTCCGGTGTAATAGATAATATGATTCAAAAGGGAGAGGATGGCTTGATGACGCGGGACCGATATTATTGGAAGAGGAAATATACTACGCTCACCTCAAATAAACTAGGAATAGAACAGGAATATAATGATGATAATGGCTGACTGAATAATATAATTTTAATGATCTTTGGCTATCCCAACGCCCAATAAACTGGCTTACGTGAAACAAACCACTGAACTTAACAGGTGGCGATGTTTTCACTGTCCGCCCATCAAGCAGAAACAATAAACGTTGCGCTCATTTAAATGCGGCAGTTGGTTTATAGTTTACCAGGGTTCGGTACAGATTACTGGCTTTCGTCTGTGATCGTGCCTACTTCATCAATTATTATGTTAACAGCATAATTATGATGGATGAAATGAATCAAAAGGAAGTGTATGGCTTGATATGAATGGAATAGGAAACATATTGCGCCGACCCCAGATAGACAGGGCAGGGAGAAGAAGAAGAATTATTAAAATCCCCATTGCTGGGGCACAGCCTTGGATCCTTAGCCAAATTTTGCAAAACCTACAGATTGATTATTATTTATCGTGGGAAATTAACTAAATAATTATTTCAGATGTTTTCCTGGCTTACTTTTGAAAAGCTAATCATAAACTTACGTTATTATAATCAGGCGCCTGGTTGGTGGGTGCGGAACGCGTGGTGAAAAAAAAAGCGTCACCTTTCTAGGTCCCAACAGTAACGTTTTTATTTAAAAACAAATTAACCTTTCTTATCAAATATATAAGAAATCTCACGGCTTGTAGCGGATTTCCGTTATAAGCCAACATTTTCAACAATACAACCGCTCAAAGTCTATAACCTGGCCACTTAGGCCACAGCATTACGTCCAGCATTTATAAGACTCGATTGGACATGTTATGAATTAGTCTGTTTTATATGCTTTTCAGAGCCATATCATATTGTATGAAATTTCAATGGCATAGAAATGGTCTGTACTTTTTTAAACAGAAAAAAAGGGAAAATTATTTAAAATACTGACGAAATTTTAGGCAGGCGGTCGACTGTAACACCTAGCCAAAACCTTGAGTAGTATGGATTGGAATGTTGTAATTCCAATCACTCACCCTGTACATCAGTCCCTCGACGTGGTCCGTTCCGTCTTTCTGTACATTCATTCATCACTAGCACCTTTCCGGTGTAATGGATGATATGAATCAAAATTCAAAAGGGAGTGGATGGCTTGATGACGTCGGAACGATATGAATCGAAGAGAAAACACACTGCGCCGACCCCATATAGACTGGGAACAGGGCAGGGAGAAGAAGAAGCAGAGCACGCCTAGCCACTGCGCTATGGAGCTCCCTTTCACTATCGAGGTCCTCTAGAGAAACGTGACATTTTTATATCACTCTTGCCTGACAATAAAGTGGATTTTTCCGCCCGCTATGCGTACGGAAAATCCCATTTCCTCATCAGGGGGCCTACCGCCTAGCTCGATTGCTGATGATAGCTATATTGCAATGCACTGCTTACGGCTATAGCAGCTATCCTGATTTTTTAGGCAGTACGGATTTTGTGCCATTTTCATACGAAATCATTTGGTGATCATTCGTTCAAAGCTATCGCTGATAGTTTAGGTACCTACATTTGGTGCGAAATGACATCATGACGTCATAAACTATAGCTTTTGCTTTAGCAATCGAGTTAGGCGGTAGGCCTCCAGGGGGTGACATAAAACTATCATTTTACCTCGGACCGTAAAAAAGAAAGTCTCAGATCGCTTATTTCTTAGTCATCAGATACTTCTGAGATATTTATTTTGTTTTATCGTCCTTATATATCGACTATATTATTCTATAGGTAGGTACTGCCTGAGGAATAACAAACCTCTTTACCGATCTAATGAGTTATCCACTACCCTTGCTTATTCTGTCCGGTGTTTATTCAAACAACACCTTAGGCCTAACGCAAACTATCCAAATAAACACTGGAGGACAAACAGGACCTCTTTGCGAATCGAGATAATTGATTCGCTAAGCTATTGTCTCTGTGTTTAATTAAGTAATGTGAAAATACAAAGACGAATTTGATAATACATGCAGTTATTTAGGGAAAATGGGCAACAGCCCACCATGCTGGCCCAGTGCAAATTGGTGGGTTTAACGATTGGAGATGCAGCTGGGCCAGGCTTAACGTGCCTTCCGAAGCACGGAGGAATTTGAGATAATTAAAACATTGTAGTGTTATTATGGAAAATGATAATTCATTTTGATTTTGAGGTGGTGACAATTGTATTCATACAATTGCCACTACCCCAAATCTCTCCCGTCGGTGTCGTACAAGGCGACTAAGGATAAAACAGAGATGAGGAATGGGCAGCAGCGTTCCTGTTATACCTACCACCTAGCAATATACTGCGACTTTTGTGATCGATAAATGGCAATAGGCTTGCCACCTATTATATGGGACCTGTACCACATAATTGGCGAAACGTGGGTGCTAGTTCACCTCTGCCTACCCCTTCGGGGATATAGGCGTGATTTATGTATGTTTGTATAATTCATTTTTAAATATCACTGCCTGGCGTCTACTCGTCTAGTTGTTGCAAAAGTCTCTTTGGTCTGTCATCTACCGCTTTGTATGATAAGTGTAATGTAAAGACACATACATAAATCACGCCTGTCTCCCCGAAGGGGTAGGCAGAAGAGATTTTTTAATATCGATATTTATTTTCCTTAGCATAATCGGATAATAATTATAGTAAATAACAAAATATAACAAAGGTCCGGGCTGGTGATGACAGAGAACTAGCCGAGTAAAGACGCCAAGCAGTGATTATGATTGAATTATAATTTCACAGAATACACTCCAATGTTTTACAACCGTCTCCACCGTCGGTCCGGGAACCACTTAATCAGTAGCAAAAACACTCCGAGAACCCCTTTGCATACGCAAACATATTGCCTTTGACATGGACTTTGGAGACATCCGGAAATGTTCCTACATACCTATCAACAGCCAGTCTAATTAAATAGCAGTAAAGTCTCTTTTCAAAACTCAAATTCAAAATTTTATTACGTGCGTTACAGAAGAGTACCTACCTACGACTCAATAAGGTGTATTGTTTTTCTTTGTCTAATGTTCTTCTTAATGCCTGAATTAAAGATGATTGCTGAAAGTTTTCTGTATGAGTAGAAGAAATTTATTAGTCTAGTTATTTAGGAGTTTGGTGGGCTGATGATGATGATAATAGGAAACGCCTATTCACTGGGGGCATTAACTGTTGTACTCAGAGACGTCAAATAACGTTAATGAGTACTTAACGTCAAAAAATGACAATTCAAAACTAGTCTCTATTCTTGCCGGGTCTATTGTCTTCATTTGAATGAAAATGTTTGACATTAAATACTCTTTAAAGTTAATTGACGTCTCTGAGTGCGGCAGTATAAGGCTTGTGATGATTATGATTAATCGGCTCGGCCCCTATTACACGGAATTATTGAAAAAATATGGGTGTTAAAATATACAGGGTGTGAAAATAAAATATACATATTTTTTGCGAAATTAATACTTACATAAGTCACTCCTATATCCGCAAAGGGATAGGCAGAGGTGAACTAGCACCCACGTTTAAAAAAAAAACAAGACAAAGCCTTACTCCAGAACTAAAGCACTTACCCTCCAATTATTTCCTCCGTTGAATGTTTGCGCTCATCTCTCCTGCGGCAGACTTGGATGACCACTCCAATTTTGCATAACCAATTAGTTTTGAGCAAACTAAAACAGACGTGGAGGAGCCCGACTAAGAGTTACGTGGAATATCACAATATTATTTTTTTTCAAGTAGTTTCAGTACACAGTTTTTTCTAGGATATTATTATTCATCACTTTTTATAAGCAGTGAGCAGAACTGTATTTTTTTAATGTTTAATGTATATATTATTAATAGGTACTTCACAAATAATGCCATGTGGGAATGGCAGAGCAGAATACAATTGTCACCACCCCAAATCTCTCTCGCGGGTGTCGTACAAGGCGGCTAAGGCTAAAGACAACGATGAGTAGTGGGCAGCAGCATTACTCCTATACCACCTAGCGTTTTTCGTGCCCGATAAATGGCAATAGGCTCGCCATCTATTACATGGGACCAAACTTAAATGGCGAAAAGTGGGTGTTTAATTCACCCCTGCCTACTGTTAAAGGCGTGATTTATGTATGCATATAATGTTGCTCCTTAAAATCCCACCCAATACTGCGCGTCACAATTGGACGGTCGACAAAAAAAATGACCGGGACATTTTCAAATCTGGAACGGCGTCACGACACATCAACCCTGCCGTCGCTGTGGTGTCCGTTTTTTACTTTTCTGTTAAAAAGCCCGTGCAGTTATAAAAGTAAATGAGGCTTCCCGATACGGGGGCGAGGACAATAGTTAGGTCATTACGCTCGGTCATTTGGACCGCCCGGCCCCGATTTGAGGGGGCAAATAAATAACCTGTGAGCGGTTGGGGGTTGAAGATGTGTATATTGTTTTGTTGTTATCGAATGACAGATTTAAAATAAGCCGTGTGGTGACGTCAGTGAAGAATATAATTGTCACCTGCCCCATCTCTCCCGTGGGTGTCATAGAAGGCGACTAAGGATACAGCAATTAGTAATAAGCAGCAGCATTCCTCTTATACCACCTAACAGTTTACTGCAATTTACAGTACATTAATTTGGGGTAATGACAATTATTGTATTCTACTCTGTCATCACCACACGGCTATGTACAATACACAGGCTTGTTATATTCAAAATATAATTACAGATATAAACAACTTTTAATTAAATAACGCTTGAAATTAATGCGAATAAAATATGTGTTTTTATTTAACCTTTTTAAACCTGCCTTATATAATGTATTTATAAAGTACAGAGTCGCCTGAAATAAAAAAAAAACATTATTGTGGTAAACTGACTGTGCTGCTGACTGTACTTTCCGCAGACTTTGAGATAAATAATTACGCGCAATATCAATAACGCCGGTGGTTATCAAATAAAAGTTAAATGTCAAAATAAAAAAAATGTTTTAATACCGCCAAAAGCTACCCCGGGCTTTCATTAAAAAAAAATGCGTCACTCCTCTGTGCGTAGTACGGTAACATTAATTTTAATGTTACCGGCATCCTCGAATAGGGATAAGCTCGGAAGCGGCTGTAAAAAAGCACGAAATATTACGCTTTCCAGCGATAAAAGCGGAGAGCGTAATGGGCTGCTCGCTCAAATTGTAATTTCAATTGCCGTTTGTCGTTCGCTTCGATTGCAATGTGCTACACAATATTGTATGAAATATTTGAAATGTGTATTGTATCTTATTATACAACAAATGGATTATTCATTATTTTTATTTCAACATTATATAAATGTTAGAAAACAATATCACAAAGAAATATGTGGTTACAAAATGTTCGAAAAATCACAGACTTCCCGCATCACGACTGTAATTATTCGTTTTTTTTCTGACCACAAATTTCTTTGTAATGGATTATTTTTTGCACTAATTTTGTTTCATCATCAACCGGTTCTAACATAACTTCTTCCCTCCTCAACGAACTCTGCGTGCAGACCCTTCCTATCATCATGACCACCAGAACTTTATAATAGACATACTACTGCTAGGGCAAAAGCTGGGCCTATACCTACATGGAAAATATAAGTAGAATAGGAATACCACCATGGAATACCACAATGCTAGCTCGCTGTATTTAAAAAACAATGCAAAGGAAAATAGGTCGATAATATCTCAAAAATACTAGCTCAAGAACATAGTATTTTTTAAATATAATTTGAAGAAAAATTAACAAACCACCAGGTATCTTAACTAAGCGCCATGATCAAATTTTGGTAAAAGTGTAGAAACATTAAACGCACCATTAATGTTTAAGCATTAAAAAAATAATCCAGAAAATAATATCGACTTTAGCTAAAATCGAAACAAAAAAATCGTTTTTAAAATATTCCTGTGAAATTTCACATTTAAGCACTTATATTGTCTATTAATTATTGTCTGTGAAGTTTTAACAGTTGAGACACAATAGCTTTTCTATCTAAGAAGCTGAAAATAGATAAGATTCCTTTAAATAACTTTATAATAGCACAGAGAACAAAGAATGACGCGCTAATGTTAGGACTTAACAGAGATCGTTGTCACACAATAATAATATTTTTAAAGAGTGTTTTAGTTCAATTTTAATAGTCCTTTGTTACCTTCGAATCTCACGTAACTGCTAAATAACAGTACTATCTATGAATCACTCTCCTTAACAAACAGGAAATGAGCATCTATTTAACTAATGAACTCAAAGCATTATACTCGTTATGGTCAGCATGAAAAGGTTTTAAATGACACCGCTATAACACTTCCGCTGTTTTGGTTAATTTGGGGTGCGTTTCTGTTAAAACTATTGACGAAAGACGCTTGCTTTGGTGCCGTGAATCCAAATAGGAATTTAATACATTATCTTCATATAGGGGTGCAGTCGCTAGCGAATTCGACCAAAAAATTAGCAATATTCATACTTATTAAATACATTACGACGGCCGCCTTGGTCGAATGCTCAGATCGCTGGGTATTGGCCAAGAGGTTCCGGGTTCGAATCCTGGTAGGGGCAAACTTTGTGATGACCACAAATGTTTGTTCCCGAGTCATGGTTGTGTATATGTTTATGTAGTATATTTTCAACATTTATATACATAATTATATTAAAAATTTGTCCGCCATCTAGTATCCATAACACAAGTTCTTAGGCTACTTACTTTGAGCTAGATGATAGGTGTGAGTGTAATAATATTTATTTATTATTATTATATATTATACATTATTCGTCACAACTATTCAATATGGGAAAAAATATTTTTGGCATTAATGATTTCAATGTCTTCTATGCTGGCCTGGGAGCGAACAAATAACGTAGAATAGGCCAGCCCCAACTCATCCCATGAGTGTCGTAAAAGTCGACTAAGGGAGATTGCCCGGTGTAGACCAATAAGCACCTTGGGACACCTGAATGGTGGAGGGCAAACCACCAACAACAGCGTACCCAAAGAGGGTTGGTGTCAGGCAGGCGGCCGGCTGTAAAACCTAAGCCAAAACCTTGAGCAGTATGGGCTGGAATGTTGTCATTCTAATCACTCTCTCCGTTCATGGGTCTCTCGACATGGTCCGTTCCGTCTCTTTTCTATACATTCATTCATCACTCGCACCTTTACGGTGGAATGGATGATATGAATCAAAAGGGAGTGGATGGCTTGGTGACGTCTGACATATGAATGGAAGAGGAACATACTGCGCCGACCCCAGATAGACTGGGAACAGGGCAGGAAGAAGAAGTAGAATTATTTCAATGAATTCTTAAGAGTTAACATGGTTTTAAAATAGCTCCGCAACAAAATAATGAATAAATAGGTACCTACAACGCACCCATTTATGATATGTGCGTACGTGGCATACGTGGTAAATATACCAAGGTGATTATTAGCGTTTGACTTTTGACATGTTGTTATTTTGCGAATTCCACGCGAACGAATCGCGAGCACACAATGGTCCTTCATAAAAAATTGGAATAATTGCTACAAACACAACGAGCTTATGAAATTTCGAGGAAAAATCATGTCCTGATACAGCCAAGACGTTATTGCAACGCGACACACGTCTTTCTTTTTTGCCCATTATGGACATAACCGTTTTCCACCAAATCGTTAAGTGATTCCCGGGACACATTACAAATGTCCCCCCATAATGGTACCTGCATGGGAAAATCCATAATCGAAAACAAAACAGACCACGTACGGATCATTAGATTAACTGTGTCGCATAATTGATTGTCCCATGCAAACCGATTATTATGACAGTACGAGGAAACGAATCGAAATGTTTCTAAAAAAAGCTTGCAATCACGTCAAGTTCATGACGGTACATTAGATTGTTAATAGCGTCGTTAAATCTGTGTACGCTGTAGAACTTTCTATAATTTTACGATAAGCATAACTAAGCATAAGAATAAAACAGTGATGAGGAATGGGCAGCAGCGTTCCTCTTATACCTAACACCAAGCAATGTACAGCGACTTTTGTGCCCGATAAATGGCAATAGGCTCGCCACCTATTACGAGGGACCTAACCAATTGGCGAAACGTCTAACGTCTTGACGCTAATTCAACTCTGTCTACCCGTTCGGGGATAAAGGCGTGATTTATGTATGTGTGTATAAATAAGCATTAAAAAAACGGCGTGTGGTGACGGCAGAGCAGAATACAATAATGTCACCACCCTCAGTATCTCCCACGGGTGTCGTACAAGGTGACTAATAGGGTTTAGACGCCGATGAGTAATGGGCAGCAGTGTTCTGTTGTACCATCTAGCGTGGGACTCAACGAATTTGGTGAAACATGGGTGTTAGTTCACCTCTGCACTGAGGATAAATAGGCAGAATTCTGTATGTATATATTATGTGTGTGTAAATCATTAAAATCCTCCCAACCAATCAGTTTGCAGAAAATTTGTTGAGTAGTTTAATATTTTCATCATTACATTGGTCAAAGAGTACTAATTAATAAGTAAGAAGGAGTGGGAACAATTTTAAAAAGAGCCGTTAAGCTTGATATGGACTTGTATGAGACGGGATGACATGAATGTGACTAAAAAAGTTATGGACATGAATGTTGATGAATGAATGGTCAAAGTGGAGGGATACAGCTGATCGAAAAGATTGATGGGTTGTGTGAGGTATGGTAATATGAAGGTGATAGGTGTGGATGAAAAGATGAGGAGTGTCAGAAGAGAGTGGAGAAAGAGGACATTCTGCGCCGACTCCAAAGTCCGGAAGTCGAAGAGGCACCGTTGACTCACTATATTCTAGTGACCCTATACAATACCTACCAATGATCATTAGTAGGTATCTAATGATGTATATAGTTCAAATCGAAAGTACTTATAATAAATAACAAAGTTTCCAAAAACGAATTACGTAATTAAAGTAAACAAATGTTTTCTAATAACTTCTTAATACAAGTAAAACTAGTATTCGGACTAGTTCCAAAGCCAATCGCTATTACATTACAGACTATAAATAGTTAGCAAGTCTAACAATATCCAAAGATCAACAGCTCTTTCTAATCCCTAATGAGAGACAAAGACAAGGCAGTTCAGTGTCGGGCTACAGTTTATTGTGACCAATAAAACACTAGTATATCGTAACTCACGTTTCAACCACTGTTTTGAGGTGTATTCGAGGCTTGTAAAGCATAACGTCCAGTGAAAGCTACAAGATAAATGTAGCAGTCGAATATTTTAAATGTCTCATAATTTCTTAATGCATGTGTTTTACAAGAACAATATGCTATTCATAATAATCATGCTAACAGCATTATTGTGTTCCGTCAATTTGTGATAAGAAAGCCAGCCTCTTTGTGGTTGAAAGTTCCAGGTGAAGCTCGATTCCACCCTTAGCGTAACTTACCGTTAGCTCCCGTCTACCTTGCTTACCTTACCCGTAAGCTTTTGGCCTTCATCTTACATGAGGGTTCCCAGTCTAGCATAAAAACATGTATCACTATCATTATTCTTTGTTTGTTATCTTAATGTTAGAAAATAATGTTAAAATATAAGTTCGAGTCCCATAAATTGACAGAAGGAGTTTTATCAAAATTTTCTGTCATTATTTTCTTTGCATCATCATCATCACAACGATGTGTAATATACGTCTATTCATCCTCAAAGAAATAGGCAGAGATTAATAATGTTAACACTGCTAGAATACTGCTAGGTGGTAATTGTAGATTTAACTATTACTGAAATTAAAATTACTTGTCTCTACAATGGTATCGTAAAAATCCCCATTTTACATAAACTAACTGCGTTACGAATATACATTACCTATGAATCTAGTTTTATATAAAAAATTAAATAAAAATAAATAACTGATTTAAGACTACTAAAACTAAAAACTAAATTAAAGGTAAAATACCATACCATAAATTAACTGCTTGTTGCTACGACGAATTATCGCTCAAGGCAGTGTAACGGTGCCCTTATTCGTGCGTCTTTAGACATTGTTTATGTGTTTACTTTTGACGTATTATATTGTGTTTTATTTTAAGACTTCATGTGTTTAAACAGGGTTCGAATCCATTTCAGGCTTACGCTGACTAATTTAAATCATATTTATTGGTGTTTGAAGTGGAGGATCTTTGTAAAGAAAACGCCTGTTAGCTACTTTTACATACATACATAAATCAAGCTTATTGATCCCTAAAGGGGTTCGGCAGAGGTGCCTTATTAACACAATTCGCCAATTATGTTAAGTCCCATATAGGGGGCGAGCCTATTGCCATCTATCGGGCACGTAAAAATATAGTAAATTGCTTGCTAATATATTAGTTACCCTACTACCCATTCCTCATTGGCCGTTTTACCCCTTAGTCGCCTTGAACGCCTGCGGGGGGTGGACAATTGTATTCTACTCAGCCGTCACGATATGGCGATTAGAAAACGGGTCCTAACTCGTGAAATTTATAATGCAGTCTTGAAATTTTGCACAAGTCACAGGCATTAAGATTTAAGGCAAATTCTAATTTTAATTACAACATACATAAATCACGCCTATATCCCCGAAGGGGTAGGCAGAGGTAAACTAGCACCCAAGTTTCCCCAATTATGTTAGGTCTCATGTAGGTGGCGAGCCTATTGCCATTTATCGGACACAAAAGTCGCAGTACATTGCTATTGCTAGGTGGTACAAGAGGAACGCTGCTGCCCATTTCTCATCATTGATTTATCCTTAGTCGCCTGTACGACACTTACGGGAGAGATTTGGGGTGGTGACAATTGTATTCTACTCTGCCGTCACCACACAGCATTTAATTACAAGGGATGAGAAAACGGTTTCGAAACCATTTGGGTTTAGTTATAGGGTGGGCCGAAGTGCAATAACAACTTGCCAACTATGATAAGTTTCATACATAAAATTGACAACTACTTAAGTCAATTCCAAATTCGATTTTGAAGTATCATAAGAGCATCCGAAAATAACATAGATCATTAAACACGCAAAGCCAGTAAACGCTCTTTACTTCGAAAAGCAAATTTCTAATAATACCGAAAGATTTAACAGTAAAAAAGTTTATAGGAACCTTAGTTATCACCCGGCATAATTAAAACCATTGTCTTGAGCCAACAAAAATTACCGTCCACATAAATCGGAGAGCCGGGGGCTTCTTTAGATGCCATATTTAAAATAGTACCATAAAAAGATTACACCCAGAACATTTTGATCTGTCTAAGAATTTTATGTGGGCCTTAAATGTACGGGGGAGCCGCAGATGTTACAGCTGGGAGAGGTCAGATTCTATTGGATGTCAAACCGTCAAAAAAGCGAGTAGAACATCGATCTCGCTACACCCGCTTTCCTGGGGGCGTTAAATATTTTATTGGTGCTTAAAGTCTGTTTATTATGCGTCTTCAAGATTAGTATAATAGGCAAAATCATTTGAGTGGATCATTGTCTTTTTGAGGTCATTTCCCTTGTAAATAAACGCTTCCACCGTAAGATCTATTTCGGGAACAACACTCCCTTGCTCCTCGAAAGTGCTCGCGAGCTAAATGAGCGCAAATGCCGAGTTTAACGATTTTGGATAAAGATACTCATCTCCACCCGTCTATAAAGTTATTATAATCGTCATTATTATGGCCATCGTCAGCCCGTATTACCGCTTCTAGATGGAAGTCTTTCTACGTTATAAAATGTCCTCATCCGTCTCTTTTCTATGCATTCATACATCACTAGCACCTTTACGGTGTGATGGACGATACGAATCAAAAGGGTGTGGATGGCTTGATGGCGTCTGACCGATATGAATGGAAGTAGAAACATACTGAGACCAATGCACGTAGAAATTGATTGGGATGACAACATCCCAATCTACACTGCTTATGGTTCTGGCTTCGATTTTACAGTCTGCCGCCTGTCTGACACCAACCCTCTTTAAGTATGCTGTTTTTGGTGGTATTTCCTCCACTATTCAGGTGACCCGAGGTGCTTATTGGTGTACATCGGACAATCTCCCTTAGTCGACTTTTACGACACCCCGGGGTGAGTCGGGACTGGTAGGCACATTTTTTGTTAATTTTTCGTTTCCAGGCCAGCGTGGAGGACTCCAGGCCACACGTCTTACGTTTATACTTTAATTAGATTCCAGGTTTTCACCAGTCTGTCAGTCCACCCCATAGGGTACTATCATGAGACGTAGCGGACTAAGTGGTTGCTACTGTGAGCCATAGCCTTGTGCCATGTCCACTGCTATTCAGACATACATACACAAATCAATCCTATTCATAGGTTTGCTGAGGTGTTTACAAATACCCTATAATTAAAAATTGTTAGTACGATATCAGTCTTATAGTTGATCAATCGTGATAAAACATGTTCAAGTTGATCAGTAGCCATCAGTAACTTTATTAATAATGATCGATCAGATATGATCTATAATTTTCTGCGCTTGATCCTATTTAAGGGTACAAAAAGCTCTCTATCGCCTATTGAGATAAATTGGTCCAATTCGTCATCGTATCCCAGGAGCCGCATTAACATTTAATGTCCTAATAACTATGCCCTCCAGCTGACTCCCTTCCAAGTGATTGATTTTATACGCCGACAGATTTACAATTATCTCTGCTATGGTCTCAACTTTGGGTTAAGACAAAGGAATTTACTGTCACATGCTTTACGAGGATACTGTTTAAGACTGTTGGAAGTGAAGATAAGGTTGTGTTTATCTCTAGGCATAAAAATAAGTGTTGTGATGATGACAGCAGAGCAGAATACAATTGTCACCAACACCAAACCCTCCAGTGGGTGTCGTACTAGGCGAATAAGGGCAAAGACATCTATAAGTAAATGGGCAGCAGAATTTCTTTTAAATTCATACATAAATCACACCTATGTCCCCGAAGGGGTAGGCAGAGGTGAATTAACACCCACGTTTCGCCAATTTTGTTCGGCAATCGCAGTTCAGTTAACAGCAGATGCTAGGTGGTACTTAATTGGAACGCTGCTGCGCATTACTCATTGCTGTTTTAACCCTTAGTCGCCTTGTACGACACCCGCGGGAGAAAACGGGCGGGGTGGTGACAATATCTTTGGGGATAAACAGGTATGATTTATGTATGTGTGTAAAAAAAGTCTCTTCCTACATATTTCTCAAAAAACAATTTACTCGAATGTCAAAGCAATAATGTAGGATAAAGCAAAAGAAGTATGTAAGGATCGTAGCAAGTGATCTCTGCCTACCCCTTTGGAAGAAAGGCGTGACATATTTTATGTATGTACGGATGTAAATCAATAATCGTTACATTCAACGGTACACCATACTTCAATATTGCCGTTAATTAGCACGTGCTGTTGTCACGCTACAATTAGCAACAAGTCTGAACTTGACCCAGCGTTTGTTGCAAAATTAAAAAAAAAACACTAACCAGTTCATTGAATACCAGCAAAGGCCATTGTCTATTCATGCAGTTGTTGCATTCGGAACCGTATCTAGCAAGTATCTTAGAGCTAATTTACAATCGGACTCCGGTAACGTGGAAGTGTTTTATGAATTTTTATGAAAACTGGCTCACTTCGACGTGCGGGCACGCGACTGTAATTGACGATGCGAAGGGAAATGGGCTAACTCAGAAATAACAAGTTTTTGTTGAAAAACACTCGTAAAACATTTAAAGTAACTTAATTTTTAATCAAATCAACAGTTTGTTGATATATCGTTTGTATGTAATACTATATTTTTTATAGAAAATCCAATTTAAAAAATTGTGCATAGGTTGTACACCTGTCAGCCACACGATTAAGATGTGTGATAAAATTATTTCAAAAATTTTTTTAAATGTGATTTGACTAGGAAAGAAATAATAACACAATTCATAAAATAAAATACCTAACAACATTTACGAATATTATGTTTATGTACAAAAAGTATCAGCTTGAAAAAATTCAGGTAACATATTTTTGTGCCTATTATGAGACTGACACACCCCTTGATTCCCAGAATTGTTAAGATTTATAGCATTCAGTGGATTGATATCAAAAATCAAAATTTTAAAAGTTAAATCTAAGTTAACAACATAGTATGAATTGTTATAAAAATTAAAAAGTTTGCGCACTCGAATTCGTCAATGAGATATCTCAATGTCATTGATAATCCTCCTCTTTCAAGTTTCGATTTGGCTATCTCAAATAACACGAATTCCCTCAGTTTGTAGGATAATATTCTTTTTGTTACTTCTTGTCTATATACACTTTTATTTAGGTGCAGCTGAACTAAGATGATAATATAAAATAATTAAGATACGTACTTTTCCAACTAGCGGCACTGCTCAGAATACAATAAGCCGTTTCTTCCATGTACAGTTAGCTTCAGATATGTTCCCACGGCCATTGTGTATTAAAACATGAAAATCTCTTTGAATTTTCTATTAATAAGTGTATTTTTTTTATTATCAAGCATTCTTGTGAATAGTCGTGCTATTTCAGTGCGTCAGTCTAGGAGGTTTGAGTTGGTAATTGATTGAATTCAATATGATCGGTTATTTATGCTTTCTTCGTACGGGCATTAATTTGCTATAGTTAGAAAACTGCAGCAAAAACTTGAGTAGTTTTTCATAGAAAATGTATTTTAAATTTTTCCTGGTCACGATTTGGAAATTGGATAAAGTATATTTTTTAAGAATTATTGTAAAACTTATAAATTTGTTTTTAATTTTACTGTTGGACAAACCCGATGAAATACAAAAAAATAACGATACTAGATAATTATACACTTATAACTTAATTAATTTTGTGCTGAATACATTATATCCAGGCAAAAGACATGGGTCTCAAAATCTAAGTTCGTTTATTAATATCTAGTATGATTACAATACCTACACCAATGAATCGTCAAGACGTCGAAGGCCTGTGTGCCAAAAGGATGTAGAGTTTAATGAGTAGCTGAAAATAGCTAAAATTACCCCACTCCTCCCTATATTTACTACCCCTAGCTTAAAAAGTTTACCCCAATAAACGATTTAACGGCGATTACGAAAACTGCAGCCGAAAAATATGTGTTCTCCGTAATTTCTGTTAAGTCGTCATCAGTTATTTTGGCACCAATATCTGTTTGTTCGTGGTTGGGGCACGCGAATGTCACATTAGTGGTCGTATACATACGGTGTCTTTTATCGGCGTAATTAATATTAAATAAATATTTTTGCGAAACAAGCTAAAAGGCTCTCGATGCGCAACCTCCTAAAACTCATTGGGGTATGACAAGACTGAAGGTGATGAAAGAAAATTAAATTAAATTAAAAGTAGCTATGAACACTTTTCGAAAGGCACGTTATTATAGGCATATTTGTTTGAAATTATAAAAAATACGAGGTATGTCTCATCAAGTTATCAGATCGGGACTTGGTATAAAATTTATTACTCACAAAGATATACTGTCATATCTCATCAATCCCATTAAAATTTTTATTCGTGAATTTTCCGCGATCTTTCGACAGTTATTATTTTCTGAATGTGTTCTAACCTAACGAGAACATTGAATGTACGGTCATCTACACTTCAGACTATCCAAATCTATCAAATTTTTTCAATCGATTGTTAACCCTAATTTGCTAGTAGTAAAGCACAAAATCTATTGTGAAAATTTGACAATTTGTGATATACTGATGTGCAGTTGATTGTACGTGCGTTGTAAAAAAAAGTCCCTGTCTCTGTACGCGCAGGTGTTAAGCTCTTAATGTCCGAATGCGACGTCGAGTGATTTTTTTCGACACAAAATTGATGTGTTCAATTACTATCTGCACTTAGCATTAATGTTTACTTTGCCAGTCGATTTTGAACCTAACGATCTTGTGTTTGTGTTTCAGGAAATTTGCTGGGTATTGGCCTTGTGGCGACTACAGAGCAGAATACAATTGTCACCAGCCAGGTGTCCTACATGGCGACTAAGGGTAAAACATCGATGGGTAATGGACAGCAGCGTTCCTCTTATACCACTTAGCAATATACTGCGACTTATGTGCCACAAAGATGGCAATAAGCAAAAATTTACTATCTCGACTTTCTCCGTGCTTCGGGAGGCACGTAAAGCCGTTGGTCCCAGGAGCATTTGCAGTCGTTATACCCACTAATCCGCACTGGGCCAGCGTGGTGGGTTATGACCCATGCTCCCGATATTCCTCCATCCATAGGGAAGGACTGTGCCCCAACAGTGGGGACCTTAAAGGGCTGGCGACGATCATTATAATAATATTAATATGTATGTTTGTTTGTCTAGTATTACTAGTACTACCTGCCAACAATAACACAAACTGTGGTGATGATGATGATGTATGTATGTTTTGTCTAGTAACTGTTCCTGCCCACAATATTTTTTTCAATATCCGAAAAAAAACCTATTATTTTCGACCTTTTTTCAACAAACTCCGTCAAAATCATGTTCTATACCTAATTCCGTCGCCACCCTTCTTTTGCGTAACAGGTAGATATGTTTAACCAAGTCATCTTGCAACAGTGAAACAATCAAAATTAACCTCTATATAACTACTAATAGAGTCTATACGAAATGCGTGAGTGGTGTGGTATTTTTTTAACCAAGTCATCTTGCAACAACCAAAATTGGCGTCTATGTCAGTGTCGATAGAGTCTCTACGAATTGCGTGAGTGGTGTGGAATTTTTTTGGACACATTTGACCTACTCAGGTTTTGCAATAACATAAAAAAAACCTTTTGTTAGGATTTACGATGCACGTGTTCTCGTTTAGATAAGCTCAGATGGAAGTTACAAAGTGAGTGTTATTGGATGCAATAATGTAGTTTAATTTACATCTTAACAGTTATATTTTAGTTCCATTTCAATAAACAGTGTTTTATTATGACTGAGTAATGGGGTAGTGAGTAATGGGGAGCAGCGTTCCTCTTAGGTCACCTAGCAATGTACCTGACTTAAAATCAATACAATAAAAAAATTATGCCCGTGCCCTATAAATGGCAATAGGCTCGCCACCTATTACATGGGACCTAACATAACTGGCGAAACGTGGGTGTTAGTTCACCTCTGCCTACCCCTTCGGGGATATAGGCGTGATTTATGTATGTATGTTTTTAATACAGTCATAATCAAACATTTTACAAGCAATCAGAACTAAGACTGCAGAGCTAGATAGTGCAGTGATTGAAGTGTGATTACATAAACTAAGCAATATTCTCTTAATTCAGTCATTGGAAGGGGGGAGACCAATTGAGTTCTGGCTTACTTAAATTATATAATATAAAATTACGACGGCATTGAAAAGTTTGACAAAAATCCAGCAAAATCGTGACTTTTACACCAACCAAACGAATTTTTTAGTTGACTTCGAAAAAGAGAAGGTTATAATGTCAAAACTTAAATACATAATTAAGTTAATTTTTCAATTTTTTTGCTATAGTTCGCCAACACATAAAAGGGCGATTATTACTTAACTTCAGTTTTTGACATTTAACCGTAGGTATGGAACAACTGTCAAAAACTAGCCGTTATCTTTAAATCGCTTGTTTTACGTGTTGGTGAACTCGAGCCTATATTAATAGTATACATCGATTTGGTCTCTTTAATTTATCGTCGAGTCTTCTCCCACGCGGCTAAGACCAAAAAAACTGCTAATCCAACAGCGCACAATGGTCTCTCAGCTGAGTAAACATCTTGGGTGCTCCGGGCCCACTCCCTATTGTGTCGGTTAAGGCACATCGAATTGTAGACGTATGCAAAATAGGTTAAAAAAATCTAAAGCTCATATTACATTCAGAATGGTCAGATCGCTGGCTCTCGGAGTAGAGGCGCAGGTTTGATTCCTGGTAGAAGCAAAATCACTGATATTTCGCTTATTTTATATAATAAAGACGAAAAAATATTTACAACTAAGTGCTACAATTTTTGTTTTTTATTTTAGCACTATATAAATTTAATTTATAAAAATCTCGTGTCACCGTGTTTGTTCAAAAGGTCCTCCGAAACGGTTTTACCAATAGTTATTGAAATTTTTTGTGTAAATTTGGTAGGTCTTAGAATAGGTCGTATGCTATTTTTATATGTCCCTAAGGGATAAAGGGAAACAGCGTTTGCTGAGTCAGCTAGTGCTAGAATAAATATTACAAAGAAAAATAGAATAACTGCCTAACCACACATGGACATAATTAAACCAAGCTCCCGAATCAAAACCCTTGAATATATTTTTTTAATGCTAGACAAGGAAACTCTTGCTCTTCATCTCACCTGATGATAAGTGACAATAAGGGCCGAAGATGGAATCTAGCTTCACCTGGATCCCTCAACCACAAAGTCAAAGTCAGAATTTGATAAGATGGTGGTATTGGAAATAAAACAACTTTTACGGATAAGACTCGCGTATAATTTGGTGTTTGGCATATTACATACAGTGCCATACAGTGGCCGTGGTCACGGGGGGACTCCCCGTGACCACGGCCACTGTAAAGTGATCGAATAATAATTAATATGCCAAACACCAAATTATACGCGAGTCTTATCCGTAAAAGTTGTTTTATTTCAAATGTGTAGTGCTCGTGCAAATATAAGAAAACATTAAGATGCCAGGCGGACTTGAAAGAAGTCCTACCAGCAACCAAACCGGGTACAAATATATATCAAAGTGGTTCCTACTAACCTCCAAAGTTACCGGTTACTGGACAAAGATATCTGCAAGAGGCAGTTAAAACAAATCTAGGTTGATTGAGCGACAGTTAGCTTATCCAGATCTAAGCCTCAGGGGTCGCTTTATAGAGGCAGTTTCAATTTTAAACTACTGGGTCACTAGCAATCTATAGGAAATCTAATATAAGTGCTAGGTGACTAAATTAGGGATGATTAATTTGTTTATTAGTAGAACATCTTAAAAAAAATTTAACCACCTCCGTGGTCTAGTGGTACGCCCACCGGAATTAAGATCTAGAGGTCCCTGGTTCAATCCCCAATGTACTCGGTTTGGTTAGTGGTAGGACTTTTTTCATGTCCGCCTGGCAGACTACCACCACATTATCAAAATCTCTAAATCATTATTGTGTTCCGACAAGTTAGTTGTGATAAGATAGTTAGCCTATCTTTGGTTGAGGGTTCTGGGTGAAGCTCGATTCCATCTGCGGTCCTTATCGTCACTTACCATCAGTTGAGATGAAGATTCTTAATTTTTAATTTTAATTAAAAATAAATGTTTCCATGGTGACCTGGGGACAAAAAAATACCGTAGAATGTGCCAGCCCTGACCAACCAAGACTCACCCCAAAGGTGTCGTAAAAGTTGACTAAGGGAGGTTGTCTGTTTTAAATTTGTTCATCATGTAGTATCCATTACAATGACAAGTGCTTCTGCTACTCACTTTGGGCTAGCCTTATGATAGGTGTGTGCGTAGAAATATTTATTTATTTTATTGCGTAACCCTGGGTCCATTCCAAAACTGTATTCTTCAACCAAACATTTTACTTACAAGATATTATTATAGGTCAAATTTATTACAACAAATCCCTGTACAGTTATTTCGAGTGAATTTGGAGCAACACGGGTTTGTAAATTAGCTGTTATACCGAGATCTTTAGTAGATCAGTGTTCAACAAAGGATTTTGTTGGACACAATCGTAACTGGGTCGATCGGACGACAGCTAATCCACTTACAGATCTCAAGGCTGGCTTATAATGTTTGTTTTAGTAGCGTTTCGTTGCTAAAGTCTGGGCTTAGCAATATTTTCGGAGTCAGTTATTTCCAGATCAGAAGCGAGTATGACTTTATTTGGTTAGCATTATTTTAATTTTTTTATGGACACGCTTTCTGCTTGTTAATTTATAAAGTTACTAGCTTCAAGAATTCGGAAAATTTTTGCAACATTTTTCATTGATGCTTAGCTCCTATTTGTCATAGCGTGATGTTAGATAGCCTATAGCCTTCCTCGATAAATGGACTATCCAACACAGAAATAATTTTCCAATTTGAATAATTAGTTCCTGAGATTAGCGCGTTCAACCGAACAAACAAAATTTTTAGCTTTATATTATTAGTACAGATATTATTATGTAACTTTCGGAATGCTATATTAATTAACTGATATAATATAGCAGTTTGTTAGACTTGACGAAATATGGGCCCTAACACCTCTGCCCTCTTCGGGGATGAAAAAGCGTAATTTATATTAAGGAAAAATATTTAAAAAAAGAAAAATGTCAGAGTAATTTTGGATAATTCTGGCTAGGCACATACCTACGTACACTTATAAGACTGTATTTTAGATGATAAAAGGCTAAAGTGATAATAGTTATTTTTTGTGCGTGAGTGCAAAGTTGTTTTTTAACCGCGTGCTCAATTTTGATGACCGAGCCAGCGAAGGATTCCAAAATTAGAATCCTGACCGATGGGAATCAAAAGAGCACAAGGTGAAAAATCTTTGCACTCGAGTGTAACACGTAACTTTTCATCCCCCCCCCCCCAGCGAGGAAATTGCAAAATACAAAAAAATACAATCACAACAGTTTCTGTTTTCGCCCAGAAACTTCCACAACACCCTCCCATCAAACCGAACACACTCTCAACACCCACCCAGAAACACCCAGAACATCCACTCAGACACATCCACAGCACACATCCATCCACCCAGACACAACAACAAAATAAAATAAAATAAAATAAATAAAATAAAATAAAATAAAATAAAATAAAATAAAATAAAATAAAATAAAATAAAATAAAATAAAATAAAATAAAATAAAATAAAATAAAATAAAATAAAATAAAATAAAATAAAATAAAATAAAATAAAATAAAATAAAATAAAATAAAATAAAATAAAATAAAATAAAATAAAATAAAATAAAATAAAATAAAATAAAATAAAATAAAATAAAATAAAATAAAATAAAATAAAATAAAATAAAATAAAATAAATAAAATAAAATAAAACACCTGTAAGTACCTAATAAAAATTACCGTCCCTAATGGAGTTCCGTGACGGTCAATCAGCTTGAGTCAAGCTCGTTGATTTTCTGTATGTTTTTGTTCCGTTGCTAGCGTAAACAGATCAAACAGACCTAAAAAGCTTTTAAATGCTTGTCTCAAGCATCAAGCAAGCGTTGTAGACGATCAAAATGTTTAAAGCAAGATTGAACCAAGCTGATTGACCGTCACGGAACTCCTAGGTTTTAACAAATTTATGACGTGAAAAGAAAATGGCGCGTGCAAAGCAAATTACAAAAAAAGTACACCAAGAAGGTTCCGAGTCTGAGTTTTTAACAAATTAAAATAGGTTGCATGATAATTTCGGCACCATGGAGGTAGAAATAAATAGGTATAATGATGTTTTGAATTCACAAACTCATTGCACACGATGTTCTGAATTCAAATTTACTTTATCCTCTAGAGGATAAAAACGGCTTTTGCACTCAGATATCGAAGAGCAAAAATGCTTTTTCCGAGATGGTGGGATGAAAAGGTGTTTTATAGGTCTCTAAATATTTTCTACCTTGGTACCACAATTAAAGAAATTATTGGTCAGAGAAGATGCTGCTGATTCTACCTGTCATTCAAAGGTTTATAATTACTGACATTGGAAGATCTATTTATTGCCATTTACAAGCTGGAACAACTTAAACAACTCCTTAGATGTTTATTTACGGTAATTTACAAGTTCATTTAAGACGCAAACTCCTTATTACAACGGATGAAGGTCCATAAAATGTCAAAGTAGGGTAAACCTGCTGTGCCGTCGTAAGTACAATGGAACAAGTCCTAAATCTATAACCCGCATTGTCTGCAACTAAGCCAAGGTTCGCACAAAAGTTACGTATTCTGTCTGTTCCGCCATGATAAATAAACGCGTAGCAGAAACTCAACTTTTGTTGTTTTTCGACCATTTTGCAACATGATCAGCCCGTATAGTATCACTTATAATTTTAACGTGCTGGATGTGAATGAGGAGATGACGAGTGACAGAAGAGAATGGAAAAAGAGGACATACTGGGCCGACCCCAAATAGGATGGGATAAGGGCAGGGCGATGACGATGATTATAATTTTAACGTGCCTTCCGAAACACAAAGGACCTCAAGGCAGTATGTTTAGGTTCCTAACCCCAGGAAATTGGATCAAACATAATTATACATCGTAACAACTAAAGTAATCTATATAAAATCATTTTCTTAGGATATCATAAAAAGATTTAAAAAAAATGGTTTATTCAAGGAACCATTATATACACTCATGAATCGTGTCGTGAAGACGTGTCAACATTCATCAAATAGCATACCCTCTAGTCTAGATCCTTTCAGCCTCTTAATAAATACAATTTGGAAATATAAACGGTTCAGTGCCCATTGGACCTCCAAGATTCGACCCAAAAGCAAAACCTGGTAATAAACAATTATGTATATGAGACTTTTAAATTAATTTAGGTGTAAATAAAATCCAAGGTAATCTTTATTCTTGAGATAGGCCATTTTAATTCTAACGGTGTGATATGGCTTGTGATGAAAATTCACGTTTTGTTAAAAACTGTGAAAATATTTTTGAATTAAGTGACACTAGGTTAAGAATTTTGAAAACAGGCATGACTACCTGTAACTTAATGGCTATAGAAGTTTAGGCTCTTGTGTCAATAGTTTATGCAGTAATCAAAGGTCCAAAAGGGTAAAATATTATAATTGGCAAATGGAAAGGTACTGCTGGGATTAAAAATTTACTGCGACATAGCTGCCTGTAGGCGAGTTTGGTAACATAGCGCTAGAACTTATTACGTATTTGTTGTTGCTAATTTACGACAATGTTGATTTAGTGCCACTTGAAAGCTGAACAGAATTTTGAAGATAAAATTGTATGATTTGATTTTTTTTAACATTATTTAATTGTTAGAAAAAAAATATCACACAGAATATAAAGTCAGAAAAATATTGGCCGGGAATCGAACCTGTGTCATCCACAATCCGGGCATATGCCAAGCCAATACCACTCAGCCAACCAGTGTTTTCAACATACATACATACATACATAAATTACGCCTATATCCCCGAAGGGGTAGGCAGAGGTGAACTAGCACTCACGTTTCGCTAATTATGTTAGGTCCCAAGTAATAGATGGCGAGCCTATTGCCATTTATCGGGCACAAATGTACATTGCTATTGTTAGGTGGTATAAGAGGAACGCTGCTGCCCATTCCTCATCACTGTTTTATCCTTAATCGGCTTGTACGACACCCACGCGAGAGATATGGGGTGGTGACAATTGTATTCTACTCTGCAGTCACCACACGGCCACCACGGTAGCGTTTTCAACATTACAAACTTAATAATGGTATTATACATGTCAACTATACGAAAGTTGGTTAATTTAGTTACATGTGTAACAAAATTCGTATTCCTTCCATCGTGCTGATAAAAACTAGTTTTATCTGTTTTCTAATGGGACTACCCTTATCTGCTAATGGCCTTATTCCTTATTTTTTTTTACAAAACAAAGCAGGAGTCGGTTTTTTTTATTGGACGCTTTTGCGCAGTTAGCGTTGAGCTTGGGGTAGGCTTACCTGTGGTTGGCTTTGTCATTCATTTTCGGGCTATTATTAACAAAATTATTAAGTAGGATATTTTTATTAGAAACGGCAGAGTTTAGTTCTTTTTTGAGACTTTTTCTAAAGTGACTGACAAATTAGAATTGAACAAATTCTAGAGCAGTAGATATTAATCATAACATTTATGATTTTGAGATTTTGCATTTCATTCAGTACTATATCTGAATAGTCATTTTTTAAAACAAGTAATAATTTTTCTGAATTACTTTCCGAGATTTTAGATAATATACGCTGTCAACCGTGGTAATGAGCGAACTGACCAAAATTTTGGACTCGTATTTCGCAACTCATCCTAATATTAATATGATTATTGTTAATATGATTATGTTTTTGAATATTTGTTAGGTACTTCTTCTTCCTGCTCTGTTCCCAGTCTATCTGGGGTCGGCGCAGTATGTTTCCTCTTCCATTCATATGTCAGACGTCATCAAACCATCCACTCCCTTTTGATTCATATCATCCATCCACCAAACATCCCAGTGATGAATGAATGTATAGAAAAGAGACGGAACGGACCATGTCGAGAGACCCATGAACGGAGAGAGTGATTAGAATAACAACATTCCAATCCATACTGCTCAAGGTTTTGGCTTAGGTTTTACGGCCGGCCGCCTGCCTGACACCAACTCTCTTTGAGTAAGGTACATTTAATTACAAAAATGTATTTAATTTCCTTACTGCCGCACTCAGAGACGTCATTTAACTTTAATGAGTATTTAATGTCAAAAATATTCATTTGAATTTACACCATAGACTCGGCAAGAATAACGACTAGTTTTGAATTGTAATTTTTTGACATTAAGTACTCATTATCATGAATTGACGTCTCTGAGTGCGGCAGTTAATGTTTTAGAATTTTACCAGCAAAAAAACTCAAAAAAAGATTAATAAATTTTTTTTCGTTTAAAAAAACACGTCAAATTTTAAACAGTCGACGCTAAATATTGAAAACCTGTAGTTTCAAAAGCGTGTGAGTGAAAAGCAACTTATTCACAACTATAAATTAACATCGACCCTGCCGATCATTACCTCCTCCACCCTAAATTGGTTATCAAGTCCACAACGTGTCCAAACCTGAGTCGAAAAAAGATTTGTTTACATTTTTTGTGGAACTCAGCTGAGGATTATATGTTTTTTCTATCGGCACAGTAGGTAGGGACAAACCTCAAACCGGTGTTTACTGTACTAAGTTGACAGAGGAAAGTCAAATCTCAGTTTGATTTTAAGGGATATTGTAAATATTATTGTTGAAAATAAGAGTAAATACTTTCGTTTTAGTAGCAACAATAGACAAGATAAGGAAAAAGTAAACACCATGTAACAGAAATAATCCATACCCTAAATAGGTACTCCCCAGGTAAACATAGTCATTATACCTACCTATATACTGCGGTCATATTAACATACATAAATACATACATAAATCACGCCTATATCCCCGAAGGGGAAGGCAGAGGTGAACTAGCACCCACGTTTTTATTAAACAATTTGTTAATTTTTTTTCTACCCCCATACAAATTGTTCAGTCCGCCCGTAAAGCAAAGGGTATTAGGAATTAAAAAATTATGTAATGTAAATTAGGTATGGGGCTGTGTGGAAATGAAAAGAGATGACAAACTTTCTAACAACCAGGTTACCTCCTACTAGATCTATGTCAGTTGCATTAAGGGTGAGCTTGGTTTCACCGCAGTAGCGAACCAGGCGAATACGTGAGGTAGCCAGATCTAGACTGTAAGCTAGCCTGAGGAGGTGAGGAATTCGGTGGGTGCAGCCTCAAATTCGAGCATTCTCTAAATGATTCGTTAATTCAGCCAAGTCTCAGTTCCGAAGAGAGCATTTATACACCCACCAAGCCGCACTGGACTAGCGTGGTGGGTTATGGCCCATTGTCTCTATATTCTTTTATCCACAGGGAAGGGCTCTGCCGCAGCAGTACCAAATGAAGATGAAGATGATGTACCTTTATAGGCGCGGTACATCAGGAGTACGGTGACTCAGTGGGGACATTAAAGGTGGTGATGAAAATGTGCTTTTATAGGCGCGGTGCCTCAGGAACACCGTATCTTTCTACTAACTACAACTCCTTAAAGAGCATCAGCCTACACGGAACCATCCCGTCACGTACGGAAATGAACCATAAGGAACAAAGCCCTAGCTTTCATTTTCCACGATTCCCATAGTTTCACTGCCGCGATCACTTACTGTGACAACTGTCCAGCTTTTTTAATGAAAGCCAGCAACGAGCCGTGCGCAAATAATATGGATTCGCGAAATAACAGGTGCTGTTCCGACGATACAATCTACCGTCATAACTCTAAGCGGACCGGATTAAGAGCCGATATCTATACAGAGCTGTTAGTACAACCTGTGCTATTTATTTCTCATTTGTTTCTTATATACATCAATAAATCACGGCTATATCCCCGAAGGGGTAGGTAGAGGTGAATTAACATAAGTTTCGACATTTATGTTAGGTTCCATGTGGCGAGCCTGTTGCCATTTATCGAACAATAAAAAGGCAGTTTTTAATTATTTTGAGCATTTTTTAATATCTTAAATATTTATAATATAGTTTTTTTTCTTCTTTTTCTCCCTGCCCTTTTTCCACTCTAAGTGGGGTTGGCACAACGTGTCTTCCTCTTCCATACTCTTCTATCAGAAGTAAGCTCAGCACGAACTCATATTTCACACAATTAATACCAATAATACAGTATAATTAATCATTTTGTAATAATAATTTA
Organism: Cataclysta lemnata; assembly: GCA_963931975.1. Lineage (NCBI taxonomy): Eukaryota > Metazoa > Arthropoda > Insecta > Lepidoptera > Crambidae > Cataclysta > Cataclysta lemnata. The sequence goes on from OZ008358.1 coordinate 1,174,523, forward strand.
TTAATTTAATTTAATAATTTAAACTTTTATTTGTACATTATATAAATGTAAGAAAAAAATTTACATAGAAAATAATGACAGTAAAAAATCTAAAATTATATAAAAACATTATAGTTTTTAAATATTTAATGTATTTTTACAAACTGACTTATACACTACAATTCTGGTGGGAACATCACCTCTGTGCATATCTGACGCCGAGAGTACAATGAACTCTTCACGGTGCAAACCCACTAATCTGTGCACATCGCGGATTGCAATTTATTAACTACCCACAAACAAGTGGTCAGCAACCATTTTTATGACTATTCTCTTGTAGAGCCACTTACGACACGTACTGACACCTACATCTTGCAAGTTGAGACAATTATAAGAGTACTTGGGCTGGAAGATGCGTAATTGAGCCCTTCTAGGAGACGATTTAGGCAAACAGAATGTGTTTGCCTAAATCAGACCACTTCAATATTAAATAATTTGACGGTAGTTAACAATAACTTTATGTAAAGACACCTGTCTACAAAGCGGTTAGAGCGCTTACGTGCTACATCCGATCCGAATCCGTCAAAAAATTATTGGTCTAGAAAACTCGGACAGATATCGCATGTAGTGCGTAAGCTACCATAGAAATAGTTCTACGGCTACAACGGACCGACAAAACTCGGATTCGATTCGGATTCGGATCTGAGGTAGTGCGTAAGCGCTCTACGCGCTACTCCGATCTCGGATACAAATCCAAGCCAATCCAGGAGCCATCTTTTGGAATACTTGATTTGACGGAAATAAATCGGATGAAGGAGATCGGATCTAGTGCGTAAGTTACCTTATAAATAGTTCTACGGCTACTACGGATCTAGTACAGATCACGGATTCGGATCGGACGCAGTACAGTAACCGCTTCTCAATCTTCCGAGGTCACGGCCGCTGTAAAGTGATCGAAACGTTGTGTTAAATTATAACAATGCCAACCACCTAAATATAAATTCTAAATACGTAAAAGTAGTTTTATTTCAAACGATGTGACAATCAACGTTTTATTTTTAGCTTTTGCATTAGTTTTAGCTTTTAATTTAAATATAGCCGGACCGATATTATTGACACTTGATCCTCTGCATGCGATGCAATGAAATTGATACACGGAGAGCTTAAAAACTATTAAAAACCGCTGCGGATTAATATGTTTGTCGGTGGGGGAGGCCGCTCTGCCAATATCGCGGGATAGTTTCATTCTGCCCCGTAAATAAATGGCTGTGCAGAAATTTTAATAGGCAGGGTTGATAGTGATGTGCTAAGCACAAACGACCTACACAGAATTAATGACCTAAAGCTTTATTCAACTTTTTAACTTAAAGACAGGATTAGAAATGAGCACGTTAGAGGAAGTCTGAAAGTAGCGCCGATGATCGAAAAAATGAGGAGTAACAGGTTAGCGTAGTATAGGCATGTGATGAAGAGGGATGAATGTTACGTAACTAGAGGTATGTTAAGTATGGATGTGCATGGAACTAGAATGAGAGGAAGACCGAAGAAGCGATGGCTGGGTTGTGTGAAAGATGATATGAGAAAAAAGGGAGTTCATGCTAAGCTCACGTCTAATAGAGGAGAGTGAAAGAAGAAGACATGTTGTGCCGACCCTTCTTAAAGTAGGATAAGGGCAGGGAGAAGAAGATTAATTTTTTTATCAAACAACTGACAACTACATGTTCTCCTATATGTACAAGAGCACAGCCGAGAAAACTGTATTATCTAAACCAGACGACTTAATATTAAGTACAGAAAAGAGATCACAAATTAGATAATTAGGTGAGAAAATTTCTGAATAAAATTTTTGAGGTTGTTTTATGAAAACCACTTTTCTTTGCGGCCCTGTGTAATAGCTTATTAGTTTTAATGTTTTACAGAGAAGCTCTTGATCTTCATCTCACCTGATGGTAAGTGACTAGATAAGGGCTTAAGATGGAATCGACCTTCACCTGGAATCCTCAACCACAGAGGGGCTGGCTATCTTATCATAAATGGTCGGAACACAATAATGCTCTATTTTGTATATGTTTGAACAATGATTAAAATCAATACCCTTATAATTACTCGAAGCTCTTAAATCACCAATAAGAGCATAATTTACACAGAGACAGCTATAAATCTTACTGAGTTAATTAACAATCGATTGATCGGCTTTCGACGCATCTGACCGTTCGCTATTAATTTTAACTGCAGTATATTTGCGAGCAATAACTCACTCGATGCAACCACCTGGTGTCAGCGGAGTGGTAATGTAATCGTATGTGCGTACGTATAAATACTGACGTGTCATCAAAAAAGCAGTTGTATTAATTGAAGCTTCGGTGTTTTTAAGTCATCATATATAAAAGGCCGTGTGGTGAATGAGTAAAATACAATTGTCCCCTCCCTAATCTCCCCCGTGGGTGTCGTACAAGGCGACTAAGGATAAATCAGTGATGAGGAATGGGCAGCAGCGTTACTCTTATACGACTTAGCAACGTAGTGCCGATTTTTTGTGCCCGATAAATGGCAATAGGCTCGCCACCTATTACATGGTACTTAACATAATTTGCGAAACGTAGGTGCTAGTTCACCTCTCCCTACCCCTTCGGACATAGATATAGGCATGATTTATGTATGTATATGCGTACGTATAAATACTGACTTGTCATCAAAAATTTTATTAATTAAAGCTTTAGTGTTTTTCAGTCATCATTATAATTAGTGAACTGCAGTCACTCCCTTTCCGGAAGATGCAACTTTAAGACTCTGTCACAACTATGCGCGAATGTATAAAGAAAAGCGTCTGCTTTCTAAGGATCGCTCCTTAATAAGGAGCTTCGAAAAATTGGTGCAGCATTATACCAGCAATTTATTCAAAGTTACGAAAGATTACGATTTTAACTTTTGTTCGCTACTTTATTAGATAAATTGGGGGATACATATTCACTTGTAGTAGCGAGAATATAGATTGTTCTCGCTACTACAATTAAACATGATATAGGCAACCAAAGTATATTGTGTTAACCACAAAATAACTAGCACAACTTTATTATAATTCGATATTTCTCTAGAAAAACACTAAACAACAATTACTATGCATTGACAACATTTATACACATTTTTGGTCTTTAAATTTAGGTAAATGTGAGACCTGACAACTAGCCCTTATAGAGGCTGGACTTATTGACATACGTATGTAGAAATAAATCTCAAGGCTTGTTCTCAGAATGTCTACTTCGCGGATTGTCTACCGGTCGGTTAATGTCCCTTTCGTAGAACGTCCGTTCCCAGAATGCCCCTTTCGCAAAAGATCTGGGTTTGGAATTTCTGTGATTGAATCTTTATAATGCACTTGCGTACTACTTAGTTAAATAATACCTATTGCCAGACTCATACAGCTAACGGCCGGTCCAAATATTCTATCAAAGGTTGAAGATACTCGTACTACAGATTAGACGTACTACAGCTTAGTTCTGTTATTTAGTACATATACATACATACATCACGCCTATATCCCCGAAGGGGTAGGCAGAGGTGAACTAGCACCCACGATTCGCCAATTATGTTAGGTCCCATGTAATAGGTGGCGAGCCTATTGCCATTTATCGGGCACAAAAGTCGCAGTACATTGCTAGGTGGTATAAGAGGAACGCTGCTGCCCATTCCTTATCACTGATTTATCCTTAGTCGCCTTGTACGACACCCACGGGAGAGATTTGGGGTGGTGACAATTGTATTCTACTCTGCCGGACGGCAGAGTAGAATACAATTGTCACACACGGCCTTGCCGTCACCACACGGCCGTTACCCACCACTGTTATTTATTTATATAATAAAATGCCAGGCAACTAAACATTAGTAAGCTTACTTTTAACTGTAGATAGATTATTGGGACCCGCCGTAAGAGAGCCGTAGTGATATTTCCAATAGACAGAAATAGGCAAGAAAAGATGGATGGATTTCTTGAGAAATTACACGAATTAGGTAAATGAATGAGGAGATGAGAGGTCATCATTAACAGCACCATAAGGGCATCGATGTATAAAAGAATATAGGGAGAATGAATGGGTTGGTATTACCAACTCAACCAATTATAGCTACCTATGTGTAACCTGGATTAATTTTATTAATCTTGAAGTTATTTCCAATGAAAACAATATCAATTTTTTTAATACATTACATGATACTATGAAAAATACAGAAAACGTAAACGCAAAAACCTATTTTATCTAGAACACCTTGTTTATATTACAATTTCATTAAACATTCGAACTCCCCCGTCATTTGGGAGTGCAACCCAAATTGTATGTAAATGGATTTATTATGAGATGAACGTAAAAGCGCTGGGAGCGCGCGAATTTATAATGTTTTAATGGAATTTTCAATTACATATAGTCATATAAAGAGAGTTGTTGATGGTAATTTTCACTGATACTATTTCGCTAATAATGTAATGTAATGTTATAGCTGGTCCTCAGTAATTTTGTAGGTATTCGAGTGAATTAACATAATCCTAAATACTCCTATTAGAATTTGATAACTACACGGTTTAATTTACTTTTGCTTATAAAAGTTATGTCTTTCCAAGTTACACCTTACTAGCTTTTACCCACGGATTCGCTCGCGTAGATGTCTTTAGATAACTGTCAAAGTCATAATCATTAGAAATCAAAAAATTACAGCGCATGTCATATAATGACTTTTATAGCCAAATTGATGATGGCTTGACCGATTTTTATTCTACAAAGCAATGGCAAAGTGATCTGACTGATGACTGTTCTCATCTCACTAAATTTTGCCTCAAACCAGGTTCGACCCCGGTACCTCTTGGCCAGTGGTTCGGCCAAACCAGCTTGTGTTCATCACAGAAAATATGGTCTTACCAGGACACGAACCCGGGACCTCCTATACTCATTTGACCAAACCGACGAATTTATTATTATTTGTCAGTAAAATTAGCCAGATTACATTCATGTCAGAAGATCTTATTAAGTACGACTCAGGGCCATTCACGAAACTCAATCGAGCCCTGAGCTACCGTGAAATCAACCGGTAGCATTCGGGGATTTAAGACCAATGCTCTCAGGTGGCGTGAAGGATTACGCCGTATTAAAGTATCAAGTCATTACTTTTAAAAATCAACCTGATTTTTAAAATGGTATTTTTAATCGCTGTTGTTCTTAAGGTGTATTTTTTATCACAATATGTTGCAAATATTACTTCTTAATTTATCAACAATGCATTATGCTGGGTTTTAATCCAAATGATGACACCTCTTACTTAGAAACAGTGCGGTATATCTTTAATTGTGCTTTAAAAAACAATTACTAGAATTTTTTTTCTGGGCTCCCTAGCCTATAAGTCAGGTAAAATGAAAGGCGGGGAGCCTTACCCTTGGAATAAATTCTCGAGACATTCATTACTTGATCGGTAAAAATATTTTTCTGGAATAGGCATATTTATATAGAGGAGTATAATCAGTGCCACTTATGCAGAAATCTACTCATTAAAAATATGGTGTATCTATTGTAGAAAAAGAACTGTGCCAACATTAATTTCGCCCCTTCACGACAGCTAGCGCCATCTATTGGAAACGCTTGCGTAACTAAAATAGGGTGAACTATAAAATAGCACAATAGAAATTCAAAATTATTTATGCCCGATTGACGACAAAACAATAAAATAAAGAATGTGCCCTGTAATATGAAATCTCTTTAAATGAAAGAAAATTGCAATTACCAAACCTACAGTTCTTGAAGATTTTCGAAAAATTCTTGTTCTCGTGCGAGAATAAAACCCTCGTCCTCCGACTTTGAATAATGAGGGATGTATGTATCTTTTGTACCTATCTCTTGTACTGAAAAAACGTTGCGATGGATACTTTAGGGCAGAAGATAGGAAGAAAAAACATGACGCTGATGAAAATGATATTGAAAATAGGACACAGCAGTGATGATGATGACTATTAATTTTACCTATTGTGGTTGACCCAGCAGGAAATTTAAATCATTAGCAAAACAGGATACAAAGATAATGATAATGACAATTTATACGTTAATTTTAATACAAATGTTTAAAAAATTACTACAAATTAAAATCATAGAGCTACCTTTATTTGCGGCGTTTTACAATAATTGGATAACAAAGTTAGATATGCCCTAAGTGTTCTTACTCATGACAAAATCGTGTGAAAACATTGCGTAAGATCACCATGAGGTGTGTTTTAAGTTTTAACCAATGTCAATGTCTCCTCTGATCGGTTAGTCATCACTTACGTTCGCATGCTGGCCTACTTTCGCTTAGGCCTGTTCCGCGAAGCGCGTTTAGTTGATCTTTGTTATTAAAATGCGTTTTTTACTACAGCGAACCACAAATCAAACGCGGCTGGAAATTAGTACGTAAACGTTCTTCGATCATAAGCATCATTTAAGACATCTGAATCATAGGATTGTTTCTTAAAAGATCTTCTAGTATTTTGTTTGTAAATTACATAATATACTCGTATCTTTATGTAATACTTACCTATCATTGCTTTGGTTAAATTATTATTATTTATAATATTGACTGAAATAAAAAGCGGAGAAAAGGTTCTATAATAAATTTCAAAGTCATAACCAATATCAACGCCATAGGTCGTTTTATTGAATGCTGTTCCAGTATCCTCTTTTTATTTGTCACCGTCGAGAGGTGCTTTTTAGCCTCAATCATAATTAGTATTATTTTGTAAATGAGAAATAAGACATTACTTAATTTAAGATTTTTAAATTTCCAACAACAATATTTACTAAACGTTTGAAATCGCTGACGTTGTAAGTATGTGTGAATTAATTGGTACCCGACTGATGGACAAAGAAACGGAAAAGCAGCGACAACCCAAATAGGTTCCGTGGCAAGCAAGCCGGCTGTAAGATTTTGGTGGTTAGAAAAAGAATTTCGAAAAATTATGAGCCGGCTGTAAAAAATAAGCTAAATATTGGACCTCTATTACTCCAGTTTTGAATTTTGTCATCCTAATCATGCTCTGTACATTGATTTCCCGTCATGGTCATTTCCATCTCTTTTCTTTAAAGGTACTCATTAATCTCAAGCATCTTGCCGGTGTAATGGTTGATACGAATTAAAAAAAGATGGCTGGATGTCGTTTGGCCAAATAACTGGTTAAAATAACCACAAATTAATTGTAATCAGTATACTCAAACCTATAATTTATTCAAAAGTAACTCAAACATTATCATCATCTTTCAGCCCTGTTCCCAGTTTATCTAGGTGCGGTGCAGTATGTCCTTGTTCACATAGATGATATAGATGAGCAAGGACATACTGCGGCGCACCCAGATAAACTGGGAACAAGGCTGGAATATGATGATAATGTTTAAATTACTTAGAATAAATTATAGGTTTGAGTATACCTACTGATTACAATTATTATTTATTACATACATACATACATAATTCACGCCTATATCCCCGAAGGGGTAGGCAGAGGTGAACTAGCACTGACGTTTCGCAAATTATGTTAGGTCCCATGTAACTAATAGGTGGCGAGCCTATTGCCATTTATTGGGCACAAAAGTACTTTGCTAGGTGGTATAAGAGGAACGCTTCTGTCCTTTCCTCATCACTGATTTATCCTTAGTCGCCTTGTACGACACCTCGGGAGAGATTTGGGATAGAGACAATTGTATTCTACTCTGCCATCACCACACGGCCAACAATTGATTTGTTGTTATTATAGCAAATTATTTGGACCAATCATGAATTATTGGATAAGACTAGTTTCTAATTAAAACAGACTTATTATCCATATTATAAGATGAGAGGTTAAAGCAGTTTTACTTATAATAAAAAAAAACCCTTCAAATCTGTTAGTAAAATTTTTCTTTTGTTTGTCTTATTTTTTTTTTACTCCTATAATTAACTATAATTTGTTCCTATAATTTAAATGCTCCTATAATTTAAAATTTCTTCTAATATTATTTAAATAAATGTCTTCTAAGACATTTTTCACTGGGATAATTATCACAATGCAATTATTTAATTTAACTAGGCCTACCTATTTCATATTATTATTTATTCTTTCATCATCATCTTTCAATGTTTGTCAGTTAGTGTGGTTGCTTTCCAAATATTTACATCAAATAATTTAATAGTGACGCAGGTTCCTTGGTGATTTGATGACTAATAATGAAGTTAAGTAAGATACAACATTTTTTGTGCCCAAATCTCCGGGCCTTTAGTCTGATTCAATAGTTGGTTCATGTTTGTCGTGTGTGCCCATCTAAGTTATTTATCTAACAGTGTTTCAAAGAATATAATATAAAAAAAATGAAAATTGAAATCTTTATACGGGACATAATTTTTCAAAATTTCTCTGATGTATATCTATCTCATTATTGACTTATTAAACAATATCTTTACAGTGTTTTCAAGATGTCTTAAATCTTAATTTGTACCAGTGTTTTTGAAATTTGTTTTCATGTGGTGAGTGTTAAATACTTAGCCTTTTTCACTGTTCTGCTTAAATCATACTTTTTGGGGGCATTCATTTTTCATCATTTTGTGACAGTCTGTACGCAAGGCAGGTAACGAACGTAGGACTTGGGGTATTTAATTGAAGCACGGTGGAGATAATTTTTTTTCAAAGTGTATTTTTAGTAATGTAATTACTTGAACTAAATCTGTAATTGTTGAACACAACATCAATTACTTACGTAGCACTATTTATTCTTAACCATCAACTAACAACGCTTCTATCGACTCATTATCGCGAGAGAAATTTAAGTTTACTACTGCTGATTGAAATTATGCTCAAGAAAAATTTAACTTTACGTCTTCTAAATGCTGACAAAGAACTTATCCCGCTATTTACACACCGTTGCGAATTTCGCACGAAAGCAATGCACATTTCGATCTCTAAACATCGGGCGTCCATTAAACGCGCTCATCACTCGATTAACAATTTTACAACCGCCATTCAGTCGACTAAACAAAGGTTCTCACTTGAAACGATAATAAACTCGGAACACATTCGGTTGCACTAACTAGCGCTTATGGCAAAACCGTAGTATATTCGTACGTAGCAAATAAATAATACAACACCCGCGCCCACTGTCACTGTCTTAGCCTACGTTAAACCTGCCTTGCGGACAAAGGGACACGAAACGATTACGGACAATACTTTGATGATTCTGTCGCGGTGGGCCACAGCAGAGTGAGTCCGCTCGTGTATCAACCCCGTGAACTCGAGCCCTCCATCCTTACGTCACCTCACCCCATACGAAACAACCTTCCCCATTGGTCGATTCACTTTGGCGCGCTTTCTGAACTCCAAGCTTAAAAGCACAACAATGCTCCTCATCCCTCTCGCGTAGGTCCCGTGCGGATACGCGGAAAGGGAGAGAAGCATTGTTGTCAACCGCTCTTGTTACATGATGTAACCTGTTCTGAGCGAGACGGCCTGATGGCGCGCGGAGGGCGCGGGAAAGGGACAGGCGAGCGGTGTCGAGGTGACCGAAGCGGTAGAGTGCGAAGGGAACGTGCTACCGTGCGTTCCACTATTTATAATCAAATAGCAGCGCGGGTGTGTGCGTGTGTGCTCACGTTATGCACCGCACCCACACGCGCGCCGGCGTCGAGCCAAGCAATGATGTGCACGAAGTATTATCCCTTATTACACGATTTGCTTCCGCAGCGAGCGCACGTTCAATAGTGGTCGCGAGCGACCTCTTTTGTCGAGCGACGTGTGGAGTACAAGTTTGTTTACATCGAGCCTGCAGCCATGCAGAGTGCGTTTAGCGAGATTGTGTCATCGACCGTACGCCGGTTATCGCTGAGTTACGAGTGGAGCGGACAATGCTAGCCTCGGTGTTTTTGCGTCGGAACTTTTTTGTGGACAAGTGAACTTTTTGTGTGTACCTGTGACTTCGGAACTAGTGCCATCCGTGATACGACGCGCGAAAGTGTTTTGCAAATAACGCTATTTAGACTTTTTGAAGATTGACTTTCGGAGAATTTTTGGAGAATTTTTTTCCAAGACTTGAAATTCACGCTCCAGATCTCGCGAACAGGTGGTGTTGAGCTGACAGAGGAGTACAGTATTTATGCATACAAAGGACGCGATCAGTCCGCGCTTCTTCCGTAGAAAAAAAAGTTTCGAGAGACAAAGATGGCTATAGCGTTCAATTTGCCAAGCGAAAGAGAGGCTACAGAGGAGAACTTCTCCCGGTTAAACCGGCTCCTAGCCGAGCTATACGAGGTTCTGTGCCATATCCTGGTTTCGAGACAACCTGGCCAAGAAGTCCAGGATATAAGACGAGGTGAGTGTCCTCGAGAACAATACACACCACCTTACCACTTAAGATGCAATTCGACCTACATCGTCAACCTTGTGATGGTAGTGGCAATAATAAAAGTATCTCTCGCGTCGTCCCTGTTCAACACCATCAGATAAAAAAGGACGGGAGCCAATAGAAGTGCCGTTGAAAATGTTACTGCAAAGCAGTTCTGGACAATTGTTGCGTATTTCTAAGACCATCCGTGTTGCTAATTGTAAGAGATGTTGTGTCCAACTGCACTTTAAATGTATTTGGTGGTAAAAAGACGGACGGAAGGAGACCTGCACAGGTGATCTGAAAAGGACATTTTAAGCAATATCACTAAAGCAATTTAAAAAAAATCTGAGTAATTTTTTTGTACAAAACTCTCAAACTGGTAAATTTCTGTAAAAGAATTTTATTGTTTACTTAACTTAAACAGCAAAGTGACCATTTTATGATTTGCAATGTAATTAATAATGGGGTCATAAAAGAAATTGCAGATGTTGCCCTTTTAGTACCCTAGGTCTCGGTCCGTCCGTGTGTCGCACTAACTGCCCGCTTCGTGATCTAAGCTTTTTCATTGGATTTGAGTGAAGTTAGACAAAACGCCTCCGTCGAAAAGTATTTAGTAATAAGCTGTGCATTTATATTAACACAAAAGAAAATTGATCGTGCCCAATATTTTTGGATGAGTATGTTTTAGCTTACGCCGCTTCTTATATCAAATATTATTATAAAGAGAGCTCTTTGAACGTCTCCGCTGGAATCCGTGTAAGTGAAATTAATTAATGATTGCGACACTCGTGATTAAACTTAGTCTTGTTAAGTTTTTTTTAGTATCAATTAGTTACATTTCCATTTGATCTCCTATTTAGTTTATTGATTTTGATTTACAGATAATTTTAGTAGTGTAATTTATTGAAATGATTCGTCTTAGTTCTTCATTGATTACGGCTCAAAAAATGTCTTAGCATTTTTTTATTGATCTTTTCTGAGCATACGTATAATGGATCTCAAATTTGTTTTAGTTCCAAATGATATCGATAGTCATAATAACAATTTAGTTTTTTATTCATTTCGATTCAATTAGACACCAAATATTAGTTAAATATACGGAAACGACTTGAAGAAAATAAATAAATTCTTTTTTATATGTATAAGTGGCAAATGATGAATTGCCATCTTTGTTCGTTAATTTGCTAGGATATAACAAGATTATCATTTAGAGGACTTGTAAATATATACGTATAATCTAACCAAGTAAATATAATTTTGTTATCATAGATTTTGTTTTACTATGTTCTGTTTCTAAAAAAATGTAAAATATTGAACGTGAAAAAAAAATGTATCCTGATCTGTATAAAGATTTTGAAAGACAATTTATTTTTATGAGTGTTCTTATTTTTTATCTCTATTGGGAATATTGATCTGACAAGATGTAAATATTGCATTTAAATGTTTTGTGATTTTTTTCTCATATACCTACAACATAAGCGCAAGACGATTTTTTTTATATAATTAATCATACATCTGCCTACCTATAATAATTAAGGACAATATGTAATCAATTATGCATAAACAGGATTATGTTTATTAATTTTATGAGCCCATCATCTTGGGGAAATTGTGAAATAAATTTTATTTTGTAAAAATATAACAAGTGAATTTTCAATTACCGATCCACTAGTACGAGCCCCGATATAAGAAAATATTCTACTAGTAATAATAAAATTTGATTTAGAGTAACATTCACAAGTTTTAGAAATTTTATGCCAAAATTTTAATTTTCAAGAGGATAATATCGTAGTTATTACCAGCCTATTTTTTTCTCAAAAAAATACGGTTATGTCTTTCAATTGGATAAATTATGAGAATTTGTCCAACAAATATATTTTACAAGTTTTATTAAATTTAAAAAGTATTTCCTTGGCAACAGAGGTGGTAATAATACCTACACTTTTAAATTTTTGATCTTTAAATAATTATTTAAGTTTGAAAGAATATAATTTACCTATAATATAAATGCATAAAACATAACAGTTAAGTTTTTCAACACACGATAAAACAAACGCCAACTCAGAGCACGCCATTAAAAATAACAGTGAACCTTCTTCACTTCTGCAACTAGTTGTAAAACTAAATTAGTATGGATTACAACAAGACTACATTACAGTAGGTGGCGAACAATGCATAAGGGTCCGTGCACACTCGTAAACGGCGTCAGGAAAGGTTAGTCAATCGAGTCTGAAATAGCACATGTTTATTTAAACCCCAGGCAGAAACGGTGTGCTGTTCTGCAGCGCTGGGTATTCGAAGTCAAAAACGAAGAAGAGAGCAATCGAATCTAATCGAACGTGCTCTACGTTAATATCTAATTTTGAGCAAAAACAACGAAGAAGAAAGTAATCGAATGTAGAGCTAATAATTTGAAGCTGAAAATGTAGCGACATTAACTATTAAAAAAGAGTTGGTAGTTTATAGTAGATACAAATAAAATATCCACAGACGGGTGTAATAAAAGTTTTAACCCTGAAAATAAAATTGTTTGTAATTCATTACCATCGGAATGAGTTTATGCGAATAATACGAATAAAGCAGGTGGTTCATTGCATTTTTTTTAGATTATTTATTAAATTTAACCACCCACATTATTGAAGTTACCCATAAAATTTACAAAACTCCTTTATAACTAATTCATCTTTTAATTATAAATACACACATAAATCACGCTAATATAATAGGCAGAGGTGAGTAAATAATTTGTAAATACATACATACATACATAAATCACGCCTATATCCCCGAAGGGGTAGGCAGAGGTGAACTAGCACCCACGTTTCGCCAATTATGTTAGGTCCCATGTAATAGGTGGCGAGCCTATTGCCATTTATCGGGCGCAAAAGTCGCAGTACATTGCTATTGCTAGGTGGTATATGCTAAGAGGAACGCTGCTGCCCATTCCTCATAATTGATTTATCCTTAGTCGCCTTGTACGACACCCACGGGAGAGATTAGGGGTGGTGACAATTGTATTCTACTCTGCCGTCACCACACGGCTTAATTTGTAAATGCTGGTGGTAAATGAAACTTGTACAGAAATAATAAAATAAATAAATATATTTTTACACACCCACACCTATTATCTTGCAAAGTAACTAACCTAAGCACTAATTAAGTTCGTGCACATAATATAAGTTCATTGATACATTTCTCGCTTTTCTTGTGCTTTCTTTTTATGGTATTGTTTCTGCAATGATCAAGACAGACATTAATTTTTCAATAACGAAAAATAAGGTTTTAGTCCTGATTATAACGGACTTAGATATTTTAAAGTGAAGACTTATTGATAGTTCCTTTATTTTTTCTTAAAAGCTTTAATTTTTTTACATACAAATACTGTCAAGTTACATTCACCAATAGAGAGATTAATACTTGATAACTAGAATGAACACAAGTTCAACTAACAGTTTTTAACTCTACACTTTTAAGTTTTCATTACGCACGACTAAAGGTAAAAATAGCCATGTACAAGGGTAACAATGTAAGCAAAACAGGCCTAAACAGAAGTTCTCTATCGGTCTAAACTGTATTTCCAAAACTCTATCGGTTGTATTGTATCTGGTCAAGCCACAGTGCTATTGGTAAGATTATATAATCCCCGACACGGAGTAGGTAAGCTGACGCAAAAAATACACCAGAACTGGTCCAAACATGACACTGGAGACTTAAACTTGGCACGCTTTGCCGCAGTCACGATTGGCGAACCAAGTGACGAGCGGGAGAGATTAACTTTATTTGGTTTAAGTTGCACAAAACTTTGCACAAAACTTTACTAATTATACAAATTTGAGTATTTGGCAGTGTTTTTATATAACCCCCCGTTTGGATCTCTTTCAGGCGTGAAGACGTAAAAGTTGATTGGTTTCAAATGTGTAGTGCCCGTGCCAATATAAGGAAACATTATATTTATATAATAATGTTATGTAGGTATATTTCTCCATCACGTTCTAAAACAAATGCTTTTAAGTTGCTTAATTTGGGGTAGATAATATAGGTGCTTAAGAAAATACAATGATTAGCTATTAGATTAATTAAATAAGAAGAGTAAAAATAATCTTTACGGACGTAATTTAAAAATAAAATAAATATTGTTAACTTCTGTAAGTTTAAGACTTAAGCCGAGATAGCATTGGCAGTGGACTAGGCTCCTTTTGAAAGCGAAAAGTGATCTGAATCGAATGGGTCGTGAACCAAGAAATCGAAACTTGCATTACCTATACAAATGAGACACTTCCCATTCGTTACTTTGCTTTTCTGTCCATAAAGCTTATTTTCCGATAAATAATAGTTTCTACTGAGTAACTGAATTATTGTTTTTGTTCGGTTATAAATACAAACAAAGGGTATGTAACACTTTATTAAGACTTATAACCTCTTATAAAATATTATAACAAGTAGAGAAAAGTTTGAAATAACATTTCTGATACAAAGCCGAAGTAAAGGTTGATTAATTTACGAAGAAAATCGGATCGCGTTTAAGCAGATAATATTATTTCTAAAGCGTCTCATTTTCCTATCACATTTTCGTGTAAGATTATGATTCTTATAGGATTATAGGACTTTCCATCTGTGTGAAGTTGAAAACTAAAAATATTTTTTTACGAAGCCCTATAACTATACGTCTATGTACAAACATACATAAATCACGCCTATATCCTCGAAGGGGTAGGCAGAGGTGAACTAGCACCCACGTTTCGCCAACTATGACAATGCACTGTGCAAATTAAGTTCAGTGACTATAACAACAAAGCTAAATAACAATAACGTTTCTTAAGTAAGTATAATCTGGCTTTTGCAGTGATACTTTAATCAGAATTTTATAGGGATTATTCGGGAATTCTAAAGTATAATGCTATAAAAATAATTGCATTTGCTAAGCATGGTGTTATTTACAATTTTTCTTCATATCATTTTAAGTCATCTCTCATTGTTTTAACTATTCATTTTTCTAACCCTTTGGGGTTTGTTCTAATCTTTGTACTAATTTTTCTAACATTTATATAATGTTAAAATTAAAATCGAATAGACTATTCATTTTAATAATGTCTACCAACAGTTGCTTACATTGTTTCTTACAGTAGGCTTACATTCAATTACTTAACTACCTAAATGTCATCTACTTACAGGTAAACACCAAAAGCTTACCTAAAGACTTTCATAATATTTTATAACTTAAATTTTATAGGAATTAAAGAAACAGTTTTTAGGTCCATTATTTTCTGCCTACGCTTCCCGTGGGACAGCGGCGTGAACTATATCACATGTGTTAGTAATTTTTTCTTCTTAAATAATACATTTCAAAAGTTAGATCCCTCTTATTATTTTTATAATTAGAACAATCCCCGTAGAAATTTCCATTGAAAACCCACGAAAGAAAGCTCATCCAATAGCCTAGGCCATTTAAATAAAGATAAATCGCCTTACGAATACGATATTTTCTTGAATTCGCCTGGATCTTTATTGTACCTTGTCGTTAAACTCCAATCACTGTTTCCCTGACAATAGAAAAGCAAAGTTCATCATTGTCTGTGTGGTCTCCGCTTAACAAGTTTTACGGACACAACCCACCTAATTTTGGACTCTAAGCCCGCGTATTAAAGGCTGCTTATAAAAAAGGAGATTATTAGAGAAAAGGGACAAAAAGTAACCAAAGTCACGCTTTCAGGGCCTATTTCGATTACGTTTCAAGTGTAAAACGCCGCTTCAATGCGTCCAATGATCAAAACGTTTTTTGTCAACTGTTATTTTTAATTGCTGTTATATTTCAAAGGTGGTGTTATTGATAGTTCTGAAGTAAATCAGAATTAACTCTTACAGACACATATCGATACCATTACGTTGTTGTATACTGAATAAAAAGAAAAAGGTGTATATTATAGCGATCATGCATAAGCAAAATGAAAGTATATTAAGAAAGGGCCAGGTCAAGAGCACCCGAAACCGACGAGTATGCATGAAGACAGTAATGAGATTGGATGAAGCGAAAGAAGTATGAAAAGATCGTGGAAAGAAGTTATCTCTGCCTACCCCTGTGGGAGAAAGGCGTGACATATGTATATTGGAGCCAGCATGAATGTTTTATTCAAAAGCCCAATAATCGTTAAGCAAATAAATGTTCAGCTTCATAATAAAGTAACGAAACATTGAATTTATTTAAAACGCAGTAGCAGTTACCAGGCATCTAATCCAATGATGCCATTGGAAAACTAGTCTAAAGTCGTAGTCAGTTAAGGTTGTCTTTCAATTTCCGATGCAAACAACGCATCAAAAGCAATCAAAGTAAATATTAACAGTGCGCCATTTAGATCAGATGTGTTGTGGTTATTGTGGAGAACTAAAGTTTTATGTTTTAATTCAAGAATAACCCTAATAGAGCCATTAAATACCGTGTGATTTCACTTAAGCATTTTATTTCAGAAATTTGATTTCATTTTATGGGACAATTCAATAAAAATTATATCTGTTACGGCTGGTAGCCTTCTAATAAGATCATCTATAGTATCCCAATAAGCATAATACCCTGTTTTACCAACAACAAACAAACTTTAACAGGCACCCTGAGGCCTTTAACGTTCTCACTGTTGGGGCATAGGCGTTCCCTATGGATGGAAGATTATTTTTGGTTGGTTGAGTAGTGGTATAGGCATCTGCCCGGATTGCAGAGGAAGCGGGTTCGATTCCCGCATCAAGACTATAATTCTCCGAACTTTTTCCAAGCACCATCTTTGTGCTAATTTTTCTAATATTTGTACAATGTTCAAAATTAAAATCAAAATAATAATTGAAAACAAGCATTCGCAATGCCACCTGTTCGTTATCTATGTAGAATAATTTCCTCCGGTTTCTAAAGGTGAGCACCTAGTTTTCAAACTGTAAACCGACCTTTTTATCCCCGTGAAGGCTTAACTCCCCAGGTGCTATCTAAAACAGGTGCACTTTCGTCTTTTTTTCTCCGACAGGTTCAGACAAGTTCAAAAGCGCTTTTGTCCAGATACACTCCGGGGTTCGATTTGGTATTATTAGGACGTTTTTTTTGTATCATGAACGGAGTAGTGCTGCGAATGATAATTTATTGCGAGATTTGAATACCAAGGAGGTTTGCTATTGTTAGTAATTTAGTGTTGATTTAACTTGTTAGTTAAAATAGGTTAGAATTCTGTAACAAAATCAACGCTTAGTTAGATATTACTAATATTCTATAAATATCTTAACCGCCGTGGTCTAGTGGTTCGCCTAGCGGAATTAGCAAGGTTCCGGGTTCGATCCCCAGGGGAGTCCAAATTTGCGCTCGGTTTGGTTTGCGGTAGGACTTTCTCCAAGTCCGTCTAGCTAGCTAACACACCTCCTTTGTATTATTCATGGATTGTAATTCTTACTATAGGTAAGATATTTATTTTTATAGACGAGTTATTGTTTGCGACCGATGCTCGTAATTCGTAAAAGGAACTTGTTTAAACCTGTCCGTGCAAGTAGAGTTTTGACAAATAAACAGTTAACACAACTAGAGTAGTGTATTTAATGTATATAACGAGGAAAATAAAGTTCAATCAATATCACTTGACTTCTGGAAGAGGATGATTCTAGAAATTAATAAAGTAGTAAATAACTTTAGCCTCTATGGACAAATTTAGCACTCCATTAACGGTGCATTCGTTAAGGTGCATTGAGTAAAATGATACAAATGAAAGTAGTTTTCTCTCCACCAAATCATTTACTCAATCAAAACAATATCAATAGTTTGTTTGCCAAATCTCTTTCGGCCAATTTTTTATTCGGTCGACTAAAAAATTTACAATTTATAGGTCTTTTGATATTATGTTGAATGGTCAACTGATCCCGCGAGATAAATTCGAGCGGGCAGAATTTCGTCGTTCTGTATTAAACTGGTACAACAGGTATATATATAACATCATCATTACCAGCTGCCCTTCACTAGTATAATACCTAGGAATAGGTAGCAACGTTCTTCATGTAACAATAACAATTAAGCAACAATGTTTAGAAAATATTTTTAGTTTTACTTGATACAGATTTTACTTGCTAATATGTTTAATAAACATGAAATTTTTTATTAAAAAGAATGACGAAAAAAATGCGACAATTACTAAACCTATTTTCTATAGGAGAAGAAATAAAATTAACATAACAAACGGACCCACCTGTCGTAACAAAAGCAGGCAACTTCAAAACATTAACTTTTGGCGAAAAGTAATTCAACCACAAAATAACTGCCCAGATTCACATGATTACGTCAACACCGTTAGGAGTAACGACGCTGGATTCGGATCTAGTCCTTTGAGGTCTCAATTACACGGGTCATAAAATAAACGCGCAGCTTAAGGGGTCAAGTTGATTTATAAGTCATAAACGCTGACCCCTGTCTTATTGTTATGCAAAACGTGTGGGCACTTTAATTTTGACTAATCTTGCAGTTTTATAATAATATAAAGTGAATTTCCTAAGAAAAAGTAGTAATTATTATAAACAAATACATGTTTAGAATAATAACAACTTTGAATAACAACTTTACAAATAACAATGTATTTTTTCGCCGTGTGGTGTCGGAAGAGCAGAATACAATTGTCGCAAATTATCACCCGCTGTATTTACCCTTAGTCACCTTGTAAGACATCCACGGGAAGATGGGGGTGATCACAATAATAATTGTATTCTGCACTGCCGTCACCACACGGCACATACACATTTTTCATAAAAACAATGTGTCTTTATAAAAATGTATTGTTTTTTAACAATTGGGAATCACTTGCAATTTTAATCGCAGTAATTTGCGTCCATCAAGAACGCTTCTGCTCATTCCATGGCTCAAAAATAAAAAAAACTTATTTCTTTTATTACAAACATAAGAAATAGAATCATTTCGAACCAAAAGATCTCATCTCGTATCACGCCTCGTAGCCTAAACAGATAATATAACGTTAATGATAATTTAGATGCAGTGATATGTGTTCATTTAAATGTCAAGGAGGATCTCCGTATACTCGCTGGCAGGCTACTGTGTTACGCAATTCAAGTTGTTCGGGAACTTTAATTAAATATTTAAATGTTATTTATCTTGTTTCTCACACTTATACCAATTAACGGCTTAAATTAAGCTTTATTCCACACTTATTATGAAAGAAAAATAGTGACAAGTTATCTTAATAAGCGAATAGTTTTCGAGAATAGTATTAGAGAGTTGTATTTTGTGACAGTTCCACTTTCTACAAGTTTTAGCGAAAATATGTATATAGATTCCTTTTACAAATCATTTCTTTTTAAATGTAAATAATTTAACGCCCGACTATAACATAAACGAATAAAATATCAAACATACTAATAACATTTTAAATACAACAACTTTTATTGATTAGACTCGCGTTTATTTAAAACTAAATTACATATCAATGTTAGCTAAATAATGACAATGCATTGCATTGTTAAATTATATCAAATGTGTAGAAATCGTGCAAATTTAAGAGAACATTATACTAATAATATGTTTCAAGCCGTCTTATATTGCCAGCCTAGCGCTGATAATTATAATAATATAGCGATTATAACTGATAATAATCTATGGGTTCAATCTTAAGATGTTTTTCAGTAATTTGGTCACCTATTCGATATTATTTCTTTGTTTCTTTGCAAACCAATGCGTCATGGTGCTGCTGAGACCAGTTAAATACCTGAAGATAGTCGCTACACGACACGTGGGGGTAATTATTTCAAGACAAAGGGAATACTGTTATTGTCTGTATAGTACAGAGTAATGATGCACACAATAGACACATCTAAAAGATTAGATTTTTCAAAGTTTTTATACTGTTAAATTATTATTTATTAGTCTGTGACATGCTTATTACACTATACAAGACCAATCGACGTATAAAAGTTATTCTAAATCGTCTGGCATTGTTTTAAAATAATGTAATTTAGTACAGCGTAATAATGATAATCATAAAATGGTTGTTAACTGTGGGAATATCATCACGGTTGATTGAATGGGAAATTTTGTCATTTTATTTTGATAACAATTGGTTATAATCCATGCCAGCCTGTTTCTGAAGAGGTAATTATAGAGGTTTATCACAAAACTTTGGCAGTTTGACGTTTGGTGATGGGCATATAGGGATGGCAGAGCAAAATACCTAATATAACCTGAAAATTAGTATTTGGTTATAAGTACACTGATTTATGTATAGTATATGTAGTTTTCCATGCAGACATCAAAGAGGAAAATATCTATGAGAGATAAATATATGAGAAAATGTTTGAAATTTTTTTGTTCTTCTTAATAATTTATAACAATGACCTGACTGTCGCAAATCGTAATGTTTTTATAAATTAAATTTCCAACGCCCCTAAGAAATATTCAGCATGTCTGTAGAAAGCCACAAAAATATGAACAACAACGACAATTAAAACAAAATAAAATCACAATTTATCTTTTGAAGCATTCGCTTCTTATAACATAAGATGTAATCTTAACAATCAAATAAGCAGGACAGTTCCATGAAACATGTTTTAAGTGAGACATTATTAGCAATTTCTCTCTAAGCTCAAAACATTAAAACAGTTAAAATTCTTAATAATAGGAGTTTATTATTCTTTTTCAACTTAAAGGAAGGCAAAGCGCTGTCTACAAATAAGCTTATGGTTCTGTACGTAGGTTAAATATATTTGGTGGTTCACTTTTTAGTTTTGGGCTTCCTATTCATGCTGGTGAATATACTGCGTTATCGAACTGCGATTTATGTGGTCGATAGATGGCAATAGGCTCGCGTATTATATGTGACCTAGCTTTATTGGTAAAAAGAGGGTGTTTTATTCATCTTTGGCTGAATATAGGCGTGATTTGATTGTGATGTTTTATTGAGAAAAATTATTTTTGAATTATACGCTTGCTCATAATATTTATAACGGAGGTTTGCATTGAAGAGTTTTCTTAAATCCTGTTCCATCCACGGATCTCTAATAGTAGGTTAACATTTTTCTCATGACTAAAAAGTTTATTTTTAACTGGATCGTGACTGAACCGGGTTTAATGTTACACCGAAGAAATAAAATTGAGTTAAATCGCTCATTAGCCGTAAGCCTGAGATTTGGGAACCATTCAGAACAGGTTCCTCTAAGGTTATGTTTTGTTGCGACGTCTCTGTTCTTCAGACCAATTTTATAATCTCGATTTTGTTTATTGGGGTACAATAACAACAGTGTGTATAACAAATAACCAGTATCAAATAAACTTTAAATTGACAACCAATAAGAATTCCTGAAACAATGGTGATGGGAGGAAGGGATGGTAGCGCCAAATACAATTATTATTGCCACCACCCCTATCTCTGACGGAAATGTGTCAATTAGGTGGCAAATAAACCTAGTCTTATCTTACACAGGACCTTATATTATCTGACGATTATTATTTGGTTCTACACTACTCGTAATATATGAGTGCAATCTTCCACGCTGACCTTATAGAGAGAAATATCACAAAGGACAAGAGATAAGAAAATTTTTGAGAAATTGTATATTTTTTTTTATTAGGCAACCAAATTATGTCCTGGCACTGTCACTGTTAGGGCATTCCTCATGGATAGAAGTGCATAGGGAGAATTAGCTATAGTTTCCTATGCTGGCCCAGTACGAGTTAGTGGGTACTGACGACTGCAGCATATGCCGCCGGGTCGGCTTAACTTTCTGAAGCACGAACGAACTAAAGACAATAATAAAATGTTTTTGTTTACTCATTCAAAGAATTATTGAAGATGAAAAATTTATGAAAATTGCCTAGTTTACGCACCAGTCAATTTCACCACCATCATTTTGCCATCAGTTTTGAGGACACTATTCTTACACAAACTAAATTCGATGTTTTTCCGGAAGAACACTATCGTAAACAAGCACCGCCTGATTATAAAACACGGACTAAAGTTAGTCCTAGTTAAAAATCGATGCTGTCAAAGTGACAGCATTTGCTGAATGAAAGACAGAGTCCATGTTTTAAATTAAGGGGATACTTTTTTGGTTCGATCATACTCCACCACCCACTCCGTTACATCTAAAGATGATACTGGGACCGGACCGAAAATTGTTCTAAGCGAAATTGATTCAGCCAAGTCGACACGCGAGAAGTCGCTGTATAAGCGGGCTACCTTTTTTGTCTACAACGCGAAACGCAAATTGGTTTCGTGAAAGCGACCACAAAGCACTATGATTTCCGAGTAAAGGCTCTGGATGCGGCAACAGGAAAATGTAGCCATTGTTGATAATTTTCTTAGAACAGTGCCCTGCGCGACGTCGTCCTGTTTTTGTGAATTTTGATAAGCTTCACAATTCACAAAAAAAAATTAAAATTTCATATTATAAAGCTGAAGAATTTGAAATAAAACAACTTTTACGGATAAGACTCGCGTATAATTTGGTGTTTGGCATATTAATTATTTAACCCGACGTTTCGATCACTTTACAGTGGCTGAAGAATTTGTTTATTTGTTTGGTTGTTTAAACTAGCTAAACTAGTTGTCCCAGAAACGACTGGTTCACATTGAAAAAATATGTTTTGTGTTTGATAGTCCATTTATTGAGGAAAGCTATAGGTTCTATAACAACCGACATTAACGCGAGAGTAGCCGCGGGCGACCACTAGTATGTTATAAAACGGTGCACATTGTGTATTTGTGATTCTGTTTCTTTGAGAATTTAATAACAATTTATAGACATGTAACATAAAATATCTTAGTAGGTATTATTGTCTGACTTTCAGACTACAAAAGGTCGAAAATATTAGACAAATTTTTCAAAAATTTTTCAGAAGTGCCTTAATTAATTGACGGCCGCCTTGGTCGGATGCTCAGATTGCTGGGTAGTGGCCAAGAGGTCCTGGGTTCGAATCCTGGTAGGGGCAAACTTGGATGATAACCACAAATGTTTGTTTTCGAGTCATGGTTGTGTATATATTTATGTAGTATATTTTCAACATTTATATACATAATTATATTAAAAATATGTACTTCATCTAGTATCCATAACACAAGTGCTTAGGCTACTTACTTTGGGCAAGATGATAGGTGTGAGTGTAATAATATATAAAAAATATTAAAAAATTAAGCTATTAGACAGTCAGTAACTATTAACAAAGGACGTCAAAATTTAATGACAAATCGACTCTTGGACTTATCCTTTCATCTTGATACAACTCAGTACATACATACCTACATAAATCACGCATATATATCCGAAGGGGTAGGCAGAGGTGAATTAACACCCACGTTTCGCCAATTAGGTTAGGTTAGGTTAGGTCCCATGTAATGGCAAGTATACGCCATTTATTGGGCATTAATCGCAGCCCATTGCTAGCTGGCATAGGATGAACGCTGCTGCCCATTACCCGTTGCTGTCTTAACCCTTAGTCGCCTTGTACGACACCCACGGGAGAAATGGGGGATGGTGACAATTGTATTCTGCTCTGCCGTCACCACACGGCAATCAATTTTTATAAGCTTTCGACGAAATATCTTAGAAAATAAAAGTACACCACTTTTATATTCTTAGAGAATTCAACAGTATTCAAATTGCAATAAATGAAATATCAAGAAGACAAATTTTACTAAGTTTAATTATAGGAATTGGATTTTCAAACTACAAATTGCCGAAAAGTGCCAAAATTCTCGATTATCTTTTAGTCTAGGCTATTAAGTTAGTTAAAAGTAATTAGGCTATTAGACAGTAACTATTCAGAAATTAATTTTGAAGAGAAATTGACGCAGTTGCTCTTATGGCCGGTTTTTTGATGCATAGTCAACTCAACCAATTGTTTAAAATTGTTACTAATGTTTGAATATCAGACTGATATCGACTCTTTTTTTAGTGAATATTGGCACTTTTGTGCCCGATAAATGGCAATAGGCTCGCCACCTATTACATGGTACCTAACATAACTGGCGAAACGTGGGTGCTAGTTCACCTCTGCCTACCCCTTCGGGGATATAGGCGTGATTTATGTATGTATGTATTGACTCTTGCCCGTCCTCCACGACCTCTATCCTTTCATTCTCTCTGTTTTAATATACTTATTTGCCATTACCTCGACTTATATACTCATTCATCAGTTGTCTTGTCAATTCTGGTAACATCAAACATCTTAGATCCATAAGTTTTGCCAAAAAACAACTTGAATCTATCGACTTCCTAGCTACTTACTATAGTTTAACGAACCAATAATAAGAAAATTAATATCATTTTTAATTAAACCCAACAACTTGACCAATCATCCCTTATAACAAACACCATAAATCGACACGTCCTACGCAAAACTCTTCAAGTGTTAATTAAACAGAAATACGATTTTTGTATTTTTGTAATCTACGAAGTCAGTTTTATAAGTTAGCCTTGAAAAAAAATTATATTTCTTATTAAAAGTAATACTTGTACAATCGCAAAACTAGATATCTAAGAAGCAGGCCCACCGCAAAGATGTCCAACTGTTAGTTTCATACATTTACGCTGGGTGGAGAGGTGGGGGTGTCAGGGTCAACTGTTGCTTCGTTGGTTTTGAAGCGGACAACGTAATGAGTGCGTGTACGCGTGACTGTTTGATCAACTTTCTACATAAGTGTTATTAAGAATATAATAATAACATGAGTTCCAAACGAAAACAGTATAAAGAAAGCTTAAAAAATGCTTCTGTGTTAAAAACATCATCAGATAATTAACTACAATGTTCGAGTGATATAGTTAATCCAGGTATGTATTGGCCAATTATACTTGCATGTTATTTTCTTAGGTTAATTTCATGTCATTATAACTTTTACTGTAATATCTCTAATTGTTTTTGTTATTTATATTTGATTTTGATGTTAGATTTGTTGCATTCTGCAAATCCGACGCAAAAATATCTAACTAGTGCAGTTATAAAGTTATGGTTCGGAGTATTTGATAGCATTTGCCACATAAACAGCTTTGCTTCGGACTGGTGATCACTATTTTGAATCTAACTGACACTTATAGACTTATGCACTGGATTTTTTATACAGAAGTGTTATCTAAGTGGTATTTAGTGACGTTTGCGTTGGAAGGCTTATTCAATAATATGACCTATCTGTCAGTTAGTGACATTTGCGTTGGATCTGTAAATGAGATTTTTTTGTATCTACCACTTTAGGAGTTTTACATGGGAAAATAATGTTCATTATACCCGCGTAAGTAACTAAGTATATTAATTCTTTTCAGTATCACCGGTACCAAATTTTACGGACGAGGAGAAAACCTATTGAGCTAATAATAATATATTTAAAAGTGACGCTGATGATATTATAGAAGACCAACATCAAAATCTTTCTTCCCAAAATAACATAGGGCACAATCGAACTTCAACATTCACAGACAATGATGACCCTCTGTTTTCAGTTGGAGGTCCAAACTCTCGGTTGGTCCACATTATGGGGGGCCTTCCAACGCTGCGTCTCTCGGTGCGTAGCCGCCGTTCGAGGACCTTTCCGCCCCAACGGCCGTCAGTCCTCCTCGCAATGCGCCCTGCCCACTACCATTTAAGGTCTGCAATTCTTCGGGCTATGTCGGTGACCTTAGTTTTCCTGCGGATCTCATCATTTTTGATATGATCACGCAGGGAAACACCGAGCATAGCCCTCTCCATTCCCTTTTGGGTGACTTTGAGCCTTCTTATAAGGCCCATTGTAAGCGGCCACGTTTCGGTGCCGCAAGTCATCATTGGCAACACACACGCATTGAAGACCTTTGTCTTTAAACACTGTGGTAGATGGGCCGATATGCCACGTAGCTTCCCGAACGCTGCCCAGCCGAGTTGGATCCGTCGATTGACCTCTTTTTGTAAATTGGACTTACCAAGTTGGACTTTTAGCCCCAGGTAAATATAATCTTCAACAACTTCCAGTGTAGAGCTCCCAACCTGTACAATAGTGGGTACGACATAGGAATTTGACATGATTTTTGTCTTATCTATGTTAATTTTAAGACCCACTTGTTGGGAAACTCTACTGAGATCATCGAGCATTGTGCTCAAGCCTTCCAGGGTCTCAACCATGACTACGATATCCTTAACAAAGCGTAGGTGAGTCATGTACTCGCCGTTTATATTGATGCCTAATCCTCGCCAGTCCAGAAGTTTAAACGCGTCCTCTAGCGCGGCGGTGAACAGTTTCGGCAATATTACGTCATCATGCCTCACACCCCGCTGGAGCTGTATGGGTTTAGAGTTCTGATCCTGAAGGCGGACTGACATGTTGGCGTTTTTTTACAGTGACTTCAACACTTGGATGTACCGATAGTCTATTCGGCACCTCTGGAGTGATTGGAGTACGGCCCAGTAATCGACATAATCGAAGGCTTTCTCATAGTCAGACGCTAAACATAATGGCAAATTATAGTCTTCGGTCTTCTGTCTTGTGCAGCAGCGTATGTATGTGGTCTATGGTACTAAAGACTTTTCGGAATCCGGCTTGTTCGGGGGGCTGGAAGTCGGTAAACCTGCACCAAAGACGGTTCGTAATAACCCTCGAGAACAACTTATAAACGTTACTAAGGAGGGTGATGGGTCTATAGTTCTTCAATTGGGTTCTTTCGCCCTTTTTGGAGAACAGTCTCACCACGCCCCTATTCCATGCCTTTGGCGTTTTTCCCTCGAGTATAACGGTTGAATAGCCTCTAAAGAGCTCTGAGGACGGTTTGTCCACCTGCTTTCAGACTGCTATTGAATTTTTTGTACAATAATGCATTTTGTACTTCCAACTACCTCGTTAGAGGGTAAAACCGAGCTCGTTTTGAAGCCTGGAGGAGGCCGAGGGAGGGGTCTGGCAGCTGATGGGTATATCACCAATATTCTCCTGGAACATATTGTGCTCTACGCAGGATTTGTTGGCGAAGACTTCATACTAATGCACGACAATGCTCGATGCCACACAGCGCGCGTTACTCAGCAGTTCCTTCGAGAAGTCGATTTGCGTACAATGGACTGGCCTGCGCTCAGTCCAGACCTGAACCCCATCAAACATTTATGGGACGAGCTCAAACGAAGGGTATGAGCAAGAAATCCAGCCCCCTCGAGCCTAGAAGAATTGAAAGCAGCTTTTTTAGAGGAGTGGGAAGTTATAAGGGTAAAGACAGCAATGAGTAATGGGCAGCAGCATTTCTCTCATACCACCTAGCAATATAAATTTGTACGGCGATTTATGTGCCCGATATATGGCAATAGGCTCGCCACCTGTTACATGGGACCGAACATAATTGGCGAAAAGTGGGTGTTAATTCACCTCTGCCTACCCCTTCGGGTAAATAGGCGTGATTTATGTATGTATGTATGTAAGAATCGACTACGGGCTGTAAATAGGATTAAAGGAGGCAATACCAAATACTGAACCAATCAATTTTATACTTCTTAAGAAAAAATACGTGTTTTATTTGTGTCAATTCTGAACACAACACCTTTATCCATAATCCCATTTTTCCCACATTTAAGTTCAGACACCAATAATAAAAAAAAAGTATACATGGATATTAATAATGATGATATCTCATAAAAGCTGAAGTTTCAAGCTTTCAAATGAAATATAATTTTTATTAAAATGTTGTATACTTTTACTTAAAACAATGTTTGAATGCACAGGTAGCGCTTGAGTCGATTTGGTTGCTCGCGAAATTATTAAAAATAAATTATTTTATAAATAAATGTTATTAAATAAATAACATATTTCATTTTCATAAAGGCTTCGATTAAATTACTCACAAGCAAAACAATCTAACTACAAATTTTAATGTTATCTTATCCCAAACATAACCTATTATGTACTACTTACGAAATTAAAAAGTCTATTATTTCCATTGCAAAACTTCCTATTAAACACTTACTGACTTTTACTGATAACTTTTCTCCAAGCATAAGTACGTAAGTGGTACTTGAATTGAAAATAATGAGATTAGTTCCGCGGCAAAACTCTTTAAGTTTTATATCTTAATATCTATATGAAATTTAGAAAATCTTATCGATGATTTAGAAAATTATTTGTTAAAAACGCCTACTTGCAAAATTTTAGGACGATAGCTGCAGAAATAAAATTTGTGTACACGTTTGAAGTTTCAAACGAGTCCCCTGTAAAATTTGCAATTTCGTGTTAGGGAGTTATGCGTAGGAGGTGTCGAAATTATACCTAATTTTAATTTAATCCCGAACGAGAAGTTACGCTGTAGCTCCCGATATTAAATCACAACATTTTACAGCGCCATGAATTAACTGTATTGGTCGGTGTAAGGTTTCATCGTAATGATTTTGTTGCAGTACTTTTACCCTTTGAATAATCGTGGAGATTGTTTGATAAGATTGTTAACCAATGTTTGTTTTTAATATTCCAGGTAAGTCAGTTGCCACTAGTTCTTGAAGCCACTGGTGAGTGCTTATTTAGCTTCAGGAACATAAGAATCCTCATTTTCCAATCCAAGTTAACTTACACCTGGTGTTTATTTTATTGCATTAAGATTGTTAAATTCTTTGTTTCATAACTAATCATAAGGTCATAGGTACTTTTAGAGCGAAAAAAAATTCAAAACATTTCTTAGTTCTGAAAATTCCATACGTTCTGACCCATTATGATTTGTTTTGTTATTACCATTAATATATTTATGATGTCAATGACCTATTCTTAGCCCATATTTACTTCAAAATCTTCAAAGGACATCGCAAGCTTCGTTAATACTTCGAACAGCCACACCATTAGGTGTAGTCAACCGTAAAGTTCAATCACTTTATTATTCTTTCACTCTCTAACCTCGGAACAAAAAACTATCAGTAACCAACCAAATTGTCCACTTATTTGTAAACGAAATACATCTTTAATTACATGTTGAACTTTAATACTGAGATTTTTAGGTTCATGTTAGCTGGGACCTTTAAATTCACCGGTATTATCGAATTTGTAACTTATGTGGTGATCAATCATAGAAGGTATAGCATGTCAGATTAACTTCGAAAGTTGGAGGTGTAATGTGACACAGAGTTATCAGATGAAAATGTAATAATAATAAATTTTGAATAGCTTATTAATATAATTAAATTATTTTATAAAATTAAGATAGTCGAATGTTTCTATAATATACTATTTCAAATGGTCATGGTGTGATTTCTATTAGATCATTTAACTTCTGTTTTAAAGAACTATTTAACGTCATAATGATAGCAATCGAAAATTTAATTTAGCTGAAAGGTTATGTTGTAAATATTTACTTATTGTTCACATGAAAGACATATTATAACACATTACACAAGGTAATAAATGTCTTTCACAGTTACAAATTAAAATAGATTACAAACATAATTATACTGAGTCTCGCACTCAAATTCACGACTTTCACAATCACAATATTCAAACAATTATTTTTAAACATTTTGTTATATTTTTCAAAGAAAACATTTTCTTTGTGTTCCTTTTTTCACTAAAAATGAGAAGCGGTGTACAACCTATTCAATAAGAGTCTCAACAAAACAGCTAATAGATTTAAATGTGCGCTAAATAGAAACATAAAACGAATTAAGGCTGAAAATTTTGCGAACATTATAAAGGTTAGAGGATACCGGAACGAAATCATAAATCATGTGCCAGCAACACCAACTGAGAACTTCAATAGACAATATCTGATGGAAAACTTTAGCAATTTTAACATTACAACAGACTGCTTTACAGACTAGCTTAACACCCAGAGTTAGGATTCAATATTGTGCCACAGCGAAGGACGAGAAAAGAGCGGACGCTAGAAATGTATAAAATGAGAAGTTAGTAAGAAAACGTATACAAAGGCTTATGGGCGTTTCGCTTCATTTAGCAAAAGTATATCGAATTCATCTTCCGTAACGGCTGCTTCTTGCGTGTTTTCATTTAAAATTGTCTTAGGACCTAATGGTGGCACTTTGCAGTCGTATTTTGTTGAGATGACATCTTTCTAGGTACGATGATGTATAGGCACTTAGAACTGCCCGATATTAAGTGTGCTCTCGGAGTTTCTTGTTCGGCTGTTATTACGCGTTTTATGAGAATGTCACTTTAAAATGTTGTGGAATAGACTCAAACAATATTATTATATCTACTAACGTTTTTTGAATCTATTCTACAACATACTTTGCAATTATACTTTATACAATATAACAGAAATAGGCACACCCTGAACACTACCCATGCTAACTTTAATAAGGTGACACCAAAAATTAAAGATTGTAAAATAAATTTTCGATTTTTTCATACATTTTACTTTATTTACGGAACAATGGGCATGGGGGAAGCAGGATGTCAGTATTTTCTGTTACATATTGTAGATGCATTAACGATTATTACTATAGTTCTATTGGAACATGTATTTCTTAACTAGCACCCACGTTTTGCCAATTATATTAGATCCTATGTAATATGTGGCGAGCCTATTGCCATTTATCGGGCACAAAAGTCGCAGTACTATTGCTAGGTGGCATAAGAGGAACGCTGCTGCCCATTCCTCATCACTGATTTATCCTTAGTCGCCTTGTACGACACCCACGGGAGAGATTTGGGGTGGTGACAATTGCATTCTACTCTGCTGTCACCACGCGGCGTCTTCTACATATTCATCACTAATTACTAAAATAGAAATACTAAATTATAATAAGTAAGAAAAAGGTATAGCTACACTAAATGATTACACACAGAAATTGTCACACCCGTCACGTTCGCGAACTGATTGGAAGATGGAACATAACTTTGATGGAGTTTTTAAGTTGTCATATTACGTGACTCAATAACGTGCCTGGTAGAATAGATTTTCAATTCAATTCTACGCCTAATCAAGTCTACGGAATAATATTGCAAAGTGCAGAAGGTTGCAATAGAAAATTAAGTACATTTTACTTCTGTGAAAGTCATTCAATTGGCAAAATTGTTGCCACTCGATTGTTTTTTTTTTATATTGACAAAATTTATAAAAAGTTAGTGAAAATCACACGACAACACGGTCTGTGTTGATCAGATCCTAACTAGGAGACAATTTTCTATATAATTTCTAATATATATTAAAACAAACTAATATAAAACAAAATTGCACTAATACATACATAAATCACGCCTATATCCCCGAAGGGGTAGGCAGAGGTGAACTAGCACCCACGTTTCGCCAAATATCTCAGGTCCTATGTAATAGGTGGCGTGCCTATTGCCATTTATCAGGCACAAAAGTCGCAGTACATTGCTGGGTGGAATAAGAGGAACGCTACTGCCCATTCCTCGACAATGATTTATCCTTAGTCGCCTTGTACGACACCCACGGGAGAGATTTGGGGTGGTGACAATTGTTTTCTACTCTGCCGTCACCACACGGCTAATAAAATAGAATAATAAAAATTTCACTAATCAGTGCAATATTTTTTTAAATTTTCAAACCAAGACTGCTTCACCTAGACTACCATTGATTTATACACGTATATGAGTCAGGAGAATTTCGATAAAACTCACAACTGACCAATGCAAGAATCGCGTCTTCCGTTAGAATAATATTATTCACACAGCAACACGATTCAAATGAGCATAGGCTTTTAAGATGACTAATTGCGACCGCCTTATCGCGTATCATAAAACACGTACAATACGTGCATGTTTAATGTGTGACAAAAATGTCTATTGCCCGGTCCCCCTATCTGTGGCACTCAGAGTAATGGAACTCATTTGCCAATAGGCACGTCACGACACGGTTGACATTCAAATCATCGACAGATATGACGTTGATGCACCCAACTATACAAGGTGTAACAGAGAGGTGTAGTCATATTTAAAGGGGTTATTCAGGCCATCAAACTGAACAACTTTCGCTACAGGACCAAATTCGAATTTTCAGAAAAAATAAACACTCCCCTATACAAACTGATTTCAGCTGGTTCTCGGCTTAGTATGGGGAAGTGATTTTTTTTCTGAGATTTCGATTTTGGTACCTTATCGTAAGTTGTTAATTTGATGGCCTGAATAACCCCTAAATTTATCTTTTTAAGTAAAGCTATATTTATAAAAACATACATGACCATGTATGTTTTCACATAGTTCCATGAAGTTCGCTTAGAGGTTTTTCTTCTTGGAAATGATAAATGAGTATATTTTGTTTAGTCTCATCATCCGATGATGTTACAGTGTTACTGTTTATGTATAATAAGTACGAGCAGTTTATTTATTGCATAGCAGCGTAGTGTAAGTATCATTACAATTATTATGTTTATGTGAAAATTTATATTTTACTGTAGTAAGTGTGAGTAAGTTTACTGTAGTAAGTGTAAGTAAGGGTACTCAATGTAAGCCCAGGTGCCTAGCCAACGAAAAACTTCCTAAGCAGATCAAAGATACGTACCTACAAAGCTACAAGTGTTAAGACAGCGACGAGTAGGTAAAGGGCAGCAGCGTTCCTCTTGTACCATACTTAGCAATATACTGCAGTTTAAGTGCCAGATAGATAACAATAAGCTCGGAGAACTTACCTCTCCCTACCCTGTTCCCAGGCTATCTAGGGTCGGCGCAGTATGTTTCCTCTTCCATTCAAATCGGTCAAACGTCATCAAGCCATCCACTCCCTATTGATTCGTATCATCCATCACACCGGAAAGGTGCTCATGATGACTGAATATATAGAAAGAGACGGAATCGACCATGTCGAGAGACCAATGAACAGAGAGAGATTGGAATGACAACAACAACATCCAATTCATACCGCTCAAGGTTTTGGCTTAGGTTTTACAGCCGGCCACCTGCCTGACACCAACCCTCTTTTGGGTATGCTGTCCCGGTATATTCACCTCTGCCTACCCCTTCGGGGATGAACAGGAAATATTATATGTAATGTATCCTACGATCCTATAACAAGCTAGCAATCTAAAAGGCTCCTTGCAATCAGGTGAGCAATCGTCTCTATTTACAATTACCTGACATAAAAGCCCTAAGCTTTTGTAACACAATACTTAAACTGTCATAAGTCGCCGTTAACCGTTAACGTAAATAGCAGTTGCCCACTAAATCATCACTAACGATTATGGCCGCATCATAAAGCGGTGAACAAAGTGAGAACACCCGTATATCATCTACGCCGCGATTCAAAAGTGCAGTGATTAGAGCCATAAAGATCGTGGCACGTGGTCATGATGTAATGACGTCAAGATTGACTGAGTGTCTTGACTTGTTAATGGTTTTAATATTTCGATTAGAGCTAGAGCTGGTGAGTTAAAGGTTTTTGTGACAGACAGGGAAGCTCTTGACCTTCATCTCACCTGATGGTATGTGACGATAAGGGCCGAAGATGGAATCGAGCTTCACCTGGAACCCTCAACCACAGAGGGCCTGGCTATCTTATCACAAATTGTCGCAACACAACAATGCTGTTGACATTATTATTACATACATACATACATAAATCACGCCTATATAGGCAGAGGTGAAATAAGCACCGCCAATTATAGTAGGTCCCATGTAATAGGTGGCGAGCCTATTGCCATTTATCGGGCACAAAATGTCGCAGTTCATTATTGCTATTTCTAGGCCTTATACGCCTTATTATACGCCTTGTACGACACCCACGGGAGAGATTAGGGGTGGTGACAATTGTATTCTACTCTGCCGTCACCACACGGCTTTACATTATTATCACGACATTATTATTATGGCAACAAATTTTGATAATCGAACCACTTGACCACGGAGGCGGTTTAACGGAACGCGACCAGATACCCTTATTCCAATTTTGTGCGACACTATTGCCACCTACACATTAATAGATCACGCTTATTTATACACGAAGGTGTAGGCAGCCAGGTTTCGCAAATTATGTTAGGTCCCATGTATTGAGAGCGAGCCTATTGACAACTATCGGGCACTTTAATTTGACCCACCTATCCCCACTGGGCGAGCGTGGTATGTTAAGGCCCATTCTCCCTATATTCTTCGATCCATAGGTAAACCCTGTGGCCCAGCAGTGGGGACATTAAAGGGACAGTATTCTGCCAAACGACTGAAAAGAACTCTAACTTGAAAATATCTAACTAAAGAACTGGGCCCAACATTAGCAACGGTAGTAATTCTACAGTATTGCACTGAAACAGTTTATAATATGCGTGAATGTGTACAGTCAGCATCCACAAGTGGATTACCACTTTAGCTGTCTGTAATACCAAAGACAGTGCATGCGCAGTAATAATCACCACAAGTTTGTACGAACAACTATTGTGATAAGGTACATACATACATAAATCACGCCTATATCCCCGAAGGGGTAAGCAGAGGTGAACTAGCACCCACGTTTGGCCAATTATCTTAGGTCCCATGTAATAGATGACAAGGTACTTAAGTGTTAATCCACTTTTGATGCTGACTGTACAGGGACCATTAGATCTATAATGTAGTCCGCCCCGCTGCCCTGTGCCCAACGCCACACGCGACGCCTGCGCATCGTCAGCATGACAGACAGCAATAATGGTGATTGTAAAATAAGAAATAATTTTTATATCCAGTTAATGGATGGTGTACGCGACACACCGCTCGCAAGCCGCGGCAACATTGATCGAAGATAATGTTAACCAAATGCTTACATTGTAGTGTTGCTCGATTACAAAATTAACAATGAATTAGTAAATAGTTGTTAAAAACTTCGGTGTACTCTGTTGTCTTATTTTTATGCTTCCCAAGAAAATGTTTAGTGTTGTAAAGCCGACCGCTTGAATGACACCAACTAAGGAATAGTTGTATTAGATCGTTTAATCGCTACAGTGTGCCTGCTAGTTTTAACAAAAGCTTTTATCCTTAACAAAGAAGCTTCTTTTTCGGTGTGTATTAGAGCGAGTACTAAATTTTGAATAAAATGGTGTTAAGAACAGTGTTCCTGGTATACCATTTAACAATCGTGCCCGGTGCATGATCGGCTCGACCCTTATTTTGAATTTAATAGCCTTGTTAAATGTATGTCGATATTTGTAAATCATGTCCATTTATCCCCGAAGAACAAGGAGTAGGCAAACGTGTACCCACCCCAACTCACCCATATTTCGCCAGGTCCCATGTAATACGTTTGCGCCTATTATTATTTAGCAGTTTTTTTTTATTGGCTTAACGTTCCTGGAAACAAGTCCTTTAGGAACTTTCTTTGTATACTTTCGTTTACTTTTCTTAATTTTGAATGAATAATAAATGAAAATAATGTATGAAATGAATGAATTATATTAATGTATGAAATGAATTTTACATTAAAATATGGGTGAAACACATTTTAACGAATCTAAGGAATGCTTGGCGCGAGTCAAATGGTAACAGAGTTCATGACGGTGACCGATGAGGTGGTGAAAACCACTATAAAATTCTCAACGTCAAACACGGCACACCACTTTTATGTCAATGATTCTTCATAATTGAACATCAACACGAATCCTTATCCATCATAATAACACCACATTTACTACACAAAGTCCACTCTGAAACAATTTTTGAATGATTGAAATAAAAATTTGACTGACGCCATTGAAAGCCTGCCAAGCATTTTTCTTATTTACCAGCCTTTGCTAGGTGTTGTACCTACTAGGAATGCTGTTACCCATCCCATAAAAACTATGTTGCCGTATTTTAGAAAAACTCATTTGTCTGTGATGCATTAAATAAATATATAAATAGGAAAGACCTAGGCTTCAACTGCGAAGACAACAATAACTAGATCGGTCTTAGAGGATATTACAGGAAATAGAAAATTCCAGTTCCATACTCTAACTGGCCGTGTGTATCGTCACAAATAGATGTGTGCGTTATAAGTGATCCACAGTACGTCGGGCCTCGTTCATAATTCGAGTTAATCTCTAGTTGATTACTCTTAATTGCTTTTAACGTCAACGCCTTTTATTTATTTAATAACTACTGTGATTTGTAGGAACAGTTACTCTTTGAGTAGTGCTGTGATTAAAGAACATTTGCCTATATCCCCAAAAGGGGTAGGCAGAGGTGAATCGACACTCACTTTTTGCCAGTTAAATAACTCTTCAATACCTCAAAAAATCAATTCCAAATGGCCAGTGTAACTATTATAATAATCATATATTTTTATTGAACTCATTGTTTTTGTTAAGGTGCCATGAAGAATATATTCCAATCAGAATGAAAGGCCACATTAGTCTTCTTTTTCTAAAAACACAAACATAAATTAAGCCTATGTCCCCGAAGGGGTAGGCAGAGGTGAATTAACACCCACGTTTCGCAAATTAGGTAAGGTCCCATGTAGGTGGCGAGCCTTTTGCCATTTATCGGGCACGAAAGTCACATATTGCATAGTGGCTATGAGGAACGCTGCTGTCCATTCCTCATAACTGTTTAAACCCTTAGTCGCCTTGTACGACACCCGCGGGAGAGATGGGGGTGTGGTGACAATTATTATATTCTGCTCCGCCGTCACCACCCGTAAATTTGCGCGGCATAAAGCACAACGTTGATTGTGAATATTTGACATATTGTTGTGGTAACCTGTCGTGATGTTGACTGTACAGAGGTTATTCTCTAACGGTCACCAAGAAAGCCATAAGCGACGGCAGCTATAAATAAAACAGTGCCTTTGTCAATTTAATTATGAAACCCTCCGCATACTAAATAGATAAAATTGAATTGTTTCGACGCTTTACAATAAGACTACGTACAAACAGACATACAAAAGTACGCGCTCATTTGGAATTGTAAGACCCAAGAACAATAGAATAATTCACACATAAAAAGTTAAACGTGCAGCGTATCTGCCGTATACTGTTATGGCAGTATGTGCAATTTACGGGATTTTAATTTCACATACATACATACATAAATCACGCCTATATCCCCGAAGGGGTAGGCAGAGGTGAATCAACACACACGTTTCGCCAAATAGTATAGGGCCCATGTAATAGGTGGCAAATCTATTGCCAGATATCGGGAAATCGCATTATATTGCTAGCTGGTATAAGAGTAACGCTGCAGCCCATTACTCATCTCTGTCTTTACCCTTAGTCGCCTTGTACGACACCCGCGGCAGAGATGGGGGTGGTGACAATTGTATTCTTCTCTGTCGTCACCATACAGGAAACAGGGTAAGAGGTCACGCGATAAGAAGTTTAAGGAAACCTTGTAATCATGCCTACTTAAACGAGTCATTCAATTTTCCCCACTTTTCTCTATGTTATTGTACGGCACGGTTTTGATTTATGTATGTATGTATGTCTTATAGTGGTGTGACTATAGTTCAGACTTGTTAAGTGACCCGTGGTCAACACAGTAGCTGCTTTGTTTAAGTAGTTTAACTATTTCGTTTCCAGTCAGACTATGATTTACTCTCGAGGCTTAAACCATAATACCCTTTTAAGGAAAGGTCACAGTGCAGCTTAATTGTTTTACAGCGGTTTGTGGGACACGCGAATTTATGTCTTAGCTCCTTTGGTATCTATTACGCTGTGCGATGTTTGTCACTAAGAAGTACAACACAATACAAATATTCTTTATTGCACATAAAATAAACGAATTACAGAAAAAATACATCAACACAGGACTCTACAAGAGCGTTGTTATTGCTTAGCAGCGATTTATATTTAAGAAAACAAAAGTATGAAACTGACGTATTGTTTACTCTGTAATGCGTCAGATTCATACATTTGAATTCTATGCGTTCAAATAGATTGGCTTCTTGGTTAGGCCCCCTGATAGATGGCACTAGACTCACCCCTTTTACAATAATTTAACCCCTATAAAAATAACACGGGCGTTTCCTCATTGTAGTTCATAGATAACAGAACCTTTTTTGAAGTCAATAAAAAACGCGAACGAAGTAGCGGGCAGAAAGCTAGTTTATGATAATTTGAGTTCCGAAATCCCTTAACGCACATCCAGTAATGGATAAAACGCCGTTTACGCTTGATTTATTGAAACGTCTCGACTGCGGCACAACGGTAAACCTAATCTTAATGCGTTAAAGCTACGGCAAGGTGAGAGCGTCATGCAATATGCTTGTTAAAAATAAATTCTCGAAACAATGAAAGATTTAGCATCGCTCTTCGGGGTGTGGATATGTTATGCTATTTTAGGCCTGATCTCTGTATACAATAACCTAAGTTTATGACTTCATCATAACAATCATAAATCATCATCAATACCTAAAGAGGGTTGGTGTCAGGCAGGCGGCCGGCAGTAAAACCTAAGCCAAAACCTTGGATGGTTTGTATTGGAATGTCATCGGTCTCTAGACATGGTCCTTTACGTCTTGTTTCTATATATTCATTCATCACTAACACGTTTACGGTGTGATGGATGATATGAATGAAATGGGAGTGGATGGCTTGATGACGTCTGATAGATATGGATGGAAGAGGAAACATGCTGCGCCGACCCCAGATAGACTAGGAAGAAGATCCGTTTTTTGGCTCTGCAGTGTACCTACTCTCCGATTTGTGTTTTGCTGATACCCGTATTTCCAACCTGACTACTACCTACTGTAAATGTATGGACATAAGACTCATAAAAGCATACTCCACTACGTAACAACGGTGGTCCACTAAATGTCGTATCGTCACACACGGACAAGCAATAAATGCAATAAATATTATATTACAACTAGTATTACAACTCGGCGCGTGCGCCGCTTGAATCTAGCGTCAGCATTAATGCGTACTATTCTGTAGTGATGGGCTTTTATTTAGTCCAAAATTTTTATCGACATTACCAGATATCGATAATAATTTTGTTTGCTATTTGAATATGGTATGAATGTTGGAAGGAAAAATTATAATCAAACTACTTTCTTTTCTCCTATCCCTACCCTACTATACTATCATATCCATAATACTTATCCCTAAGGGTATAAGTGAAAACTCTCGAGTACAATTTTTCCTGTCGTTAAATTACATTATAATAATAGTAAAGTGATAATAGTTAATAAATGGATAGGTATTATTATATTACATTATATACGTAGGTATATAATGTAATATAATAATACCTATAGACATGCACATATTGTGAAGTTCAACATTGGTAGGTTGGCAAATTTTAGGTTGAATGAATCTTTTTTATTATTAATAATGTAGGCAAAAACCCCGCAAGACCTACAGGAGATGGTGAGCAGCCTGGCTGAATCTTCCAAACGCATCGGTCTCCGGATGAACTTGGATAAAACCAAGGTCATGTTTAACGAGCTCGTTGATGCGGGACCGGTCGCTGTTAATGGAGTACCTCTCGAGGTTGTTCAAGAATATGTCTATCTCGGACATACGGTCCAATTAGGCAGAAACAACTTCGATAGAGAAGCCAATAGAAGATTTCAGCTACGCTGGGCAGCATTTCATAAGCTTCGTCAAGACTTCTCGTCACCCATCCTTCTATGTCTCAAGTCGAAAGTCTTCGACCAGTGCCTACCAGTTATGACATACGGCGCCGAGACGTGGACACTCACAGCTGGACTAGTCCACCTGTTTAAAGTCGCTCAGACAGCTATTGAAAGGGCTATGCTCAGAGTATCTCTAAAGGACCGCATCAGAAATGAAGTAATCCGACAGACAACCAGAGTCACCGACATAGCCCACCAAATCAGCAAACTGTAGTGGCAGTGGGCTGGTCACATTAGCCGCAGAACGGACGGCCGTTGGAGCCGTAAAGCTCTTGAGTGGAGACCGCGACTCGGTAAACTTAATGTAGGACGCTCTGCGACAAGATGGGATGATGACATTCGTAGGCTGGCTGGAGTGGGCTGGATGAGAGTGGCCGAAAACCTATGTCCAACAGTGGACAAACATGGGTTGATAATGATGATGAATGTAGGTAACCGTATATTTTTAACTGCTATAAAATAAACCTATATATTCCATAGAATAGAATGACATTCACAATTACTTCTTTTTCTTTTCCCTGCTCTGTTCCCAGACTATCTAGGGTCGGCGCAGTATGTTTCCTATTCCATTCATATCGGTCAGACGTCATCAAGCCATTCACAACTGCTATCGATATAAAATTTAGATTTGTGCACATCACTAGAAACTATACTTCTCGTTTCCAGTTTGTCGTATCCAAGCAACGGTCTTGCGGTGGAAGGAAAATACAATATTACGCGGTTGGTAAATGGAAAGATAGATTCCGTAACTCAAGGAGCGTTGAAAGTTAATCTAATATTGGAATAGGATCGAGTTTTTTCACGTTCAATTGTTTAAAGAGATATCGATCCGGCGGGCGGGGTATTGTAATTTGTGTGATTGTCTTCATTCGTTCATGTGTTCGTGTGCTACGTGTGTTTATGGTAATACAAGCGGTCGCCCGCGGCTTCGCTCGCGTTATTGTCGGTTGTTTTATAGCCAATTTCCTCGATATATTTAATGGGATATCCAACATAAATAGTAGGTACATTATATACCTTTTTTTTTTTTAACGGAGTGGACTGCGTTCGGCACCATATCAGCCGCTAGCTAAGCGGCTGACGTGTGAGGTACATTATATACCTACAATGACCTAAGTACATTGTATATAATATAAGTTTCCACAAAGGGCGATAAAACAAAAAAATGCGAACAAAAAACAGGTCGCAAGTATTTGACAGTCGACAGCGATCTGAGGCTTTCATTTTTATCGCCCGAGGTAAGATGATAGTTAATGACACCCCCTAACCATGAAGTGAGATTTTCCGTACACGTAGCTGGCGGAAAAGTCCACTTTATGGTCAGGTGTGACATAAAAATAATTTTTCAATTTGAATCAGTAGTTCCTAAGAAAACAGACTCTTCAGCTTTATAATATTAGTATAGATTATATACTTTCAAAATTGGGTGTTTTCTTTGTTAAAATTTCACCCTGTAGGAGTGTGTGCATAAAAAATTACTCATATTTCGTCAACTGTGTTAGTAGAACCCGTGTAAAAAAGGGGCGAGACTATTGCCAATTGTACTCGATCCGCTATCTCAACATACGCATCTCAGCCACCTGCGATCTCTTTTCGTACATAACTATGTTATTACTTAAACTATCTATACGTTCACATCGACAATGGTCAATAAATACGCAAATATTTACATTGCAACCACAAGCCACTAGTGCGATCATGACACACGACCACTATACGTGCACATGTCACAGATAATTTTACTACGCTTCTGTCGTATGACAGAGATAAGAAATACTACTGCGTATTACGGCCAGCCTTCTACTGTCGCCAGCACATCACGACTGACGCTTTAATTGCAAAACAGTCTATATCACTAATACGCAGCGTATACTCAAGTTTTGTTTACAGTTTAACTGTAGACGTTTATCGAAATTGACCCAAACAATAACATCAATGGATGCCCATTAATTTCCTATTATAATTACAATGTTAGTATGCAAATACTATTAAACAATGAGTGTTCGATCATTAGCATAAAGACATTATGCGTTGCGCATAATTATAGCCCTTATTCCAAAGGAATAGAGTTTCAGGAGTACGCAGAGAGGTGTCGGGCTATACTTTCGTTGTATCAATTAGTGTAATAACCATTAAACCAGTTGTTGTATTGTTTTTGCATGGCTATTAGTTCACCTAGTGATCGCTAAGTGTTTAGGTATCATAAGCGGACAATTGATTTCTTGTTGAAGCTAATTATTTTTTATTTAGGGACATTATGGATCTTGTTTATGTAAGTCTATGGATAATAGTGTCATTGACTCACTGTGTGGCCGCAGTTTGACCAGTTTTTGAAAACAATGAAACTAATTATTAACTAACTAATTAAATACTTGATTCCGATACAAAATCACTTCTGTTACCATCATTAACTTCCTGCCTTGTTCCCAGATAAACTTAGGTCGGTTTAGATAGTAAATCTATTTTTTTATATTGCCTTAGCCTATCCTCTAGATGATCCTTAGTTAGCGTACCTCTTGACTGATAGACAAAAAATAAACAAAAACCTTATTTGTCTAGCCAATATTTTTTACGGTTTTTATAACGCATAAGTATAATAACTTAACTTCAAATGCAGTGTAGATTCTCTGAGTATTTATTTACGTTTTGATAAATAATAAATTAAACAATTCATGCAAACAAGAGCTGTCGTATCTTTCATTGGATTTATTTATTATTATAGTGTTGTTATCTTCAATGCACAATCGAAGACCTTATTCCAATATCCACCTGGAATCAACATCGGAGTCAAGTGTATTTAGAATCCACTTTAATTTGCGATTTAATCTATTAAAGCAAACTCTTGATAAATGGGAACTAGGGCGGGAAACCGCGTGTGTATTGCAAAATTAACAACTGAGATTTTTATTCCCTTATCTTATCTGAAGTGCTGGCTTAAAAATTTAATTAAGCCTGGGATTTTTATTTCAGAAAAATGGTTTAGGAAATTTTCGGAAGACTTTATGTTCCGATGCGAGAATCGAGCTCGCGTCCACCACTATCCGAATGGTGCAATCCTATCTTTTCGGGGATATAGGCGTGATTTATGTATGAATCTGCTATAGTCATTTAAAATTGCAATATAAAAGGACCCTATATCAAACAAGATTTAAAGGCTTAAAACACAGTACAATCTATAGTTTAACAGACCATTATAAATTGAGTTTTTAGATTCCAACCCAACAGTTGTGCGTTTCGCAACTCCAGCAATTTAAATGTCCAGAACGTTTGCCTGCATTACAAGCCTTGTGTTGGAATATGACAAGGCTAATTCATCAAGTTGGACAATAATTACAAAGTGTTGAAAGACAACGGGTGCGCTTTGAAAATTGTCTGTGACCAACTTTGAAACCTTACTCGGGTCGAGTAAACAGAAAATAAACATATTTCTAAGTCGTCAGGAGAGCCGAGAAATGGCTGCCTCGGGGGGTAACAGCTACTGTCAAACGCGGGGACGCAATTCATGAGCGGAGAGCGTGCTAATGTTCGCGAGTAAGCGTAAAACATTCACTATACTATATTTTCTAAAACATGTGATGGAAATTACAATATCAGTCCTATAAAAAATAATTTAATTCTTCTTATTCTAGTGCCTCTCTAACTAGTGAAGGTTAGCTCCGCATATTTCACCCATCACATCATCACCAGCCCTTTTAATGTCCCCACTGCTGGGGCATCCTTCAGGCCTTCCCTATGGATGGGATAATATATGCGAGTTAAATAATTAAGAGTGCTTAATGGATGAGAAAATATGCTCAATTATTAATTGACAATTAATTATTCACCGTAGTGCCGTGTGGTGACGACAGGGCACAAAACAATTGTCACCACCGTAAAAAACACAATCACAACAAGCAGTCCCGACTGCCTTATTGAATTTAAAATGACATAAATGCCGACGCTCGTCTCTTGCGCCAAACACTAGGCTATACTATTACGTAGTACTTTAGCCGTGCGTATACACATATGAACTTTTACAGGCAGAAGTGGCATAGAACCGGTTTGCGGAATACTGCACGATGACTGGCCGAGAACAGGGCGCTG
The DNA here is from genome assembly GCA_963931975.1 of Cataclysta lemnata. Taxonomy (NCBI): domain Eukaryota; kingdom Metazoa; phylum Arthropoda; class Insecta; order Lepidoptera; family Crambidae; genus Cataclysta; species Cataclysta lemnata. The sequence continues at coordinate 1,218,370 of OZ008358.1, forward strand.
AGTGGACTCTTTCCGAGTTTTTACGCAATAAAACTTTGCGGAGACGACGGAAAATTGTACGGAGCCACTGAAACAATGAGCACCGCTGTCTTTACTCCGTGGAACCTGCGAATTGTAGATCATAAAAACAATGTGACTCCAAAGAGGACAGAAAACTGCAGGTCATAATGTTTGGATTCTGGTTCAGAATCAGAAATAAAAACCACGTACATACTTATCTTCAGAATTCTGATTCTGATAAATAGCTCAAAAAGAACGTCATATCTTCAGATTATTCTGATTTTGATACAGAAATGTGACTCCAAAAAGAAAAAAAAAATTTAAGTCCTAATGTTTGGGTTTTGGTTCTTATCTATCTATGTCGTAGGCAGACCGTCAATTCTGCGTTTCATAAAACGTTGGCATGTCACTGACAGTTTCTTCACTACAAAAATTTGTTTCAAATCTAGTCTTTACAACAGTAGTGAGTAAGTAGCTTTGCTTTGTATGATGCCAAATTCGACTATTTGCTTGCATATACATACCACAAATTCAATTCCAGTATTATTAATCTGACTATCTCATCTGTCAAACTCATATCAATTAACTTACAGTTCGTTAAATCATCTATAATGTTCTTTTTAGGCATCGCCCAAATAATTCTAAAAACGTATATTCTGGGTTCACAACTAACGAAAACATAATGAATGCAGAAATTATTATATTAATTACCAATAAAATAGGGAACTCAAAGTTTCGTCGTTAACTCGTTCATTTCACTGCGTTTGTTGAGACTTAATTACGTATCAGTCCATGATATATCTTTGGTATAACTAATTAGTTTAGCTCCATAACATCTACCGTGTGGATCATATCAAGAAACTTCTGGAAGCAACTTGTCTGATATTAAAATTAAATATACAAGACTAGTGAAACAATTTTGCGCCAGACGTGATCGTAATAAGTACACACCGAGCAAGTGCATATTATTATGCTAATTCCGGGCAACGTCGACGTTAAGATAGTGTCAACTATAATTGTGTCTTAATGAATTTGATCCTGAATATTCCATAATTATGTACAATTAATTAGTCCGTAGAAGTCATAACTTATTGTTTAATATATCATTTACACTAGTAGAGATTTGTGCTTTGGAGATTTAACAACAATCCAACCATGATTTTGAGCAAAAGGTGTCAATGAAAAATAAAGTTAGCAATTAATAAATTAATTAATTTAGTACAACAAAAATAGAACCGATTATGGATAGTCTCTATGTTAATAAAAAATATTGACTTTCAATACAATATGTCTAAAAGTATAAAAAAGCAACTAGAAAAAACATTGAGTTTTCCCAAATTAAAAATATGAATTCATTATTTACCTTTAATTTTTGATTGAGATACTTTGTTCTTAGGTTATGTAATCCGATGTATTTAGCCCAATCCCAAATACAAGTATGTTTCTGAATCTCTTCTAGATGTTGTTGATGACATTCCTAATAGCCTGCTCCCAGACCGATGGAGACTCTATACCAATTGTTGTCCCCAGACTCTGCTCCGAAGCGTCTTTATTACTTCTTGTTCAGATCCTATCTCTGCTCACTCCACTGCTGGAGTCACTATAACTATATTCCGTTTCCTGGTTGAAATAAAACAGGTCTTACTTTGTTAACTATTTGTATTTACTCTTTTAGTTTATTAGGCGCCAACGCGATTTGTGGTTTGTTTGTCCTCTGTATCTGCTTCTAGCTTAGGGCTCGAAATTGCTAGACAATTAGTTTGAGTGTCTGGTTTGTAAACCACGTACCTAACATTAACATCCTAACACAATCCCTACATTTATATCTTCATAAGGCCAACAATATCATTGTGAATTACGTTTTAGTAAGCATTTAACTTCATTAATGCACAAACATCAAATTTTATTCTGAAGTCAGTGAGCTTTCGACACTACGTAGCAAACATTATAATTCTAATCTCCTATACATAAATTATGAGGCAGTCGTTAAATATCAGTTCTGAAGCTATTGCAATGACATAAAGCTGTTTTGCATGTACAACCTTAAATGTGCTACTCATAACTTCAATTTTGGTCCTTGTGTCTTAAGGGTATGGTGTATTTTAGGTATTAGACTTGGCTGGACTAATCTTGTGTTGTTTGTCTGTCCCTTACGCAATATCAGCACGAGCTAGTTTCTTGATGTACTGCTTCGTATTATGTCTTTTGAGTGTTGGTGTTATTTAAATTATCTTGAAGTGTTTTCTTGTAATTGATCGTAATATTTAATGATGTGATCTATTTATTTTTTACAAGAGAACGCGTGTGGTTCTTAAATAATTTTTATATTGGTTCAATGCCATCTATAAATTATATTATATTTTTGTTGCATTAAGCTTATTTCTTATGTTATGACCACTTTTATTATTTTACTCTTGGTCTGGAATTTACGATGACTTCACACACATTTACGTACTAGAATTGTTTTCTTCAAATAGGTACAAAAAAAGATTTCAATTTAAATAGAATTTCGTGACTGTAAAGTTGATTAATTTATTGATTTACTGGTTTTTGCTGGCATAACCAAAAATTTATGCCTACCCATATAACTATGCTTACAAAGCTTAAAAACCTTCTTCAAAAGAGCCTGATATACTATTTTCGCTTTTGCCTTTCTAACGATATTATTCTTAAACATTTTAATTGATGAGGTTAAATTTGGAAACCTGAAACACATTGCTTAAATTCAACAGCTGCATTCGTATAATAAATAAGGCGATTATTTTACCGCCTACTATGCAAAATTCGAAATACATAATTCAATTAAAACCTTAAATGTTAGAAACACTGTAAATTAATGTCACCTGGATGCGATTCTTTAGAAGATTGTAAGTTAAAATAATAATAAACTGAATACTTTATTATTAATTCCATTTGCAGTGCATTACTGACGACAATTCCTCAAGGTGCTTGATTAGAGCTATCGAATTTTTAATTGCTCAAAATAAAACATCCTATATCGTACGTGTTATCATTATTTATCCAAACCATGTCTTTTCCTAATATTATGTATATGCAACCAATTCCTTCCGGACAACTACTGCAAATAATTGAATTGAAATGACATAGATAAATCATCATTCTATGCTGGCTTGGGAGCGAAAAAATAACGTAGAATAGGCCAGCCCCGACTCATCCCATTGGTGTTGTAAAAGTTGACTAAGGGAGATTGCCCGGTGTAGACCAATAAGCACCTTGGGGCAGCCGAATGGTGGAGGGAAAACCACCAACAATAGCATACCCAAAAAGGGTTGGTGTCAGGCAGGCGGCCGGCTGTAAAACCAAGGCCAAAACTTTGAGCGGTATGGATTGGAATGTTGTCATTCCAATCACTCTCTCCATTCATCGATCTCTCGACATGGTCCGTTCATCACTAGCACCTTTATGGTGGGATGGATGATATGAATTAAAAGGGAGTGGATCGCTTGAATGACGTCTGACCGATATGAATGGAAGAGGAAACATGTTGCGCCGACCCCAGATAGACTGAGAACAGGGCAGGGAGAAGAAGAAGACATTCATAAATCATGCAAGTACAATAAGGAAAAGGTGTATTGAAACCCACATTCCGTGAACTAATACCAGATCCTTTATAATAGGGAACCTATTGCTATACACTGGGTACGATTACTCTAATGCTAGACATATCAACGGGAATACTACAGCCTATAATATTCCTCGTTGGATTTAAACCTTTAAGCTACGCCGTTTAAATCTAGGTCAGCATCAATGCTAAACTTGCCTTATGTATGAAAAAATCAATTCATAAATTTAAAGCGAAGGCCCATGTATGGATACTTAGAAAAAACATTAACAACTATCCTAGATTATTTTACTTTAATCCAAAGATTTTGGTGGTTAGAAAAAGAATTTCGAAAAATTATGATCTTGAGGCGGGAATCGAACCCGGGTCCGCTGCTATCCGGGCAGGTGCCTGACCGCTCGGCCACCCAAAACACTGTCTTGGGTGGCCGATTCCCGATTCCCGCCTCAAGATCATAATTTTTCGAAATTCTTTTTCTAACCACCAAAATCTTTGTACTATTTTTTCTAACATTTATATAATGTTAAAATTAAAATCTAATAGTTTACTTTAATCCATCAGAAAATCATCCATATAACGATACTTTGTTCCTCACGTTTAAGTGTGTAATTCTTGCCGTGACAGCCCTGGATTTGACCCACATAAAGTGCACGGCGTCACAGCTACATCATTAAGCCTATTCCGTACCGGTTTGTGGGCAAATGAAATGAACTTAGTGGTTACAAGAGGATACTTTTCAACAATAATATTGTAAGTAACAAGTCGCCTGTTTAAATTAGGTCAGAGCAAATTGGGTTTTTGTTTTGCCAGTGAAGGCGTTTCTCTTTTTACGAGGTGTATTCTAATTTGTATTTCGATCACATTTTCGACCTCATGCTCTTTGGGCGGCTGACAAAATTTTATTATTTCTAGGATCATGATTGATCGCAACCCTTTAATTTCTACTGCTAACCCCGAATACAGAAACGCTACTCAAAGGTTGAGTTGAGTTGAGGGGTTAAGTATTGACGTTTTTCCATACAAATTCTGACAAGTATCGTCCACTTAACTATACCTTATTCACTATGTTTGTAAGGTTAAGTATAGGAAGAATGGCCATAACCATTTGACTTTTCAAACTTTTCAAATTTAACTTTTCGGCTCCAATTATTTATAATTTATTAACTTTTCGCCTATAATTCTTTATATTTATTATTATTTATTGTATATATCCTACTGCACGCCGTCCTGCCGACTGCAATAGATAATATAGTTTCAATAGGCGACGTGTTAAAAGCTAGATTTAATCTAGATTTTATCGAGACACAGGTGCCCGTTGTAAATCGGCAAACATGCGTAGGAAAGGTGTCGATCGATTTCAATATGGAAATGGAACAACTTCACAGTCGCATTAAGATATATTGGTTGTCAAATACGCTATCACGGGAATGAAGCGGTTCAAATGCGAAGTGGGCTAGCCTGGATTCGTATCCAATTTGTTTACCTCAACTTACTTAATCTACCTCGTCGTCAATTGGGGGAGGTGACTGGCGTATTTTTCAATTGCGCGATTTTTTAAGGTGTGCGTCATTAAAAAATACCGCAATTGAAAATTTCGGGCAAGAAATTAGTTTAGGTTTCCTCTGTCTGCTTCTGCTTTGCTCACTTTATTATTTGACATTTTATTAGCATTCTTACCAACAGCTATTATTTACCTACGAGCCATATTACATCCACATTTAAGATAAAAATATACCTAATATTTTCTTCATATGTGCCGTGGCAGAGTAGAATACAATTGTCACCTCCCCAAATCTCTCCCGTGGGTGTCGTACAAGGCGACTAAGGATAAATCAGCGATGAGGAATGGGCAGCGGCGTTCCTCTTGTACCACCTGGCAATGTACTGCGACTTTTGTGCCCGATAAATGGCAATCGGCTCGCCACATGGGACTTGACATGGTTACCGAAGCGTGGGTGCTAGGTCACCTCTGCCTGCCCCTTCGGGAATATAGGCGTGATTTATGTATGTATTTATAATATTTTCTTGTTAAGTGAAAGCTATTCGTTTTTTATCTTTAAGTTGAAATGATTTGAAATAAGGTCAAAGAAAAGTTACTTCGCAGAATATGGTTATAGTCCCATGTCTATAGTCTCAATAAAAATATTTAAACTGTATGCAATCATTTACTGCTGGGAGGAATAAAATAGCGCATAAATGGCATAGCGCACTTGACCCGCGATTGCGTAAACTAAGCAATGTTCGCTAAGGCCGGTCATCGGATGGGTGACCAACGCTTTATTATCTCGAGTTCCTTCGTGCTTCGGAAGGTACGTTAAGCCGGTGGTCCAGGCTGCATCTTCAGTCGTTACTACACACCAACCGGCACTGGGCCAGCGTGGTGGGTTATGGCCCAATCTCCCTATATTCTTCCATCCATAGGGAAGCCCCGTGCCCCAGCAGTGGGGACATTAAAAGGGCTCGTGATGATGAGACCCGCGTTAGACATGATTGGAGGTGGTGACACAAACACATACAGTTGGAGTTGCCGAGATAGCCTGGAAGCGCACCTTTACCCCAAATAATAAATTAATCAATTATAATATTAATTACTCCGCGATTGCAGTCTCTCCAAGATAATAAGAAAGGACATTAGTATTCATACGCCGCTTTCGAAGGACACTGGACACCTGACCAGCGGCAGACGCCCACGCCTGTGTAGGCGGACTGGTTGCGCATGCGGTACAACTAAGTACCAACTTTATTACTAGTTTTAGTACACACTCTTGCCTGTAATATATATTTTCACTTCTCATGCTCTGAAAGTGCTCATTTGTGCAGGATATAGGCTGCACAAAATCGAATTTTGTGCTCTAGAGCATTAACGTATCTACTCATAAATGTGTCTATATTAAGGCAAAGAAAATGAGCCATGCAGCCAAACACAATGAGAAATTCAGAGGTAGAACTTTGTTATATTTCAATATTTACTTAAATTTATTTGCCTAATGTGTTTTTTAAGATATAAAAGATATTAAAATTTTAATTCAAGTAGGTACGGTAGGTTATTAAATTAATTTACGAAAATTATTATTTCAAAATTAATTTAATACTTGGCTGTATAGGTCTGCAGCCCAAACCTAGTATTACTGGGAAAAACTTTTCCTTCGGTATCCACTCATAACAATAAGCTTTAGTTATTGTTCTGAGGGTATCCAAAACTGTACTAATTTTAGTTTGAATTTTAAGAAATGTTATGATAAACTACTGTTTTATTTCCTCGCAATCGAAGTGAAAAGCAGAGTTTCTAACTCGTCCACAAAACCATTTTTATCCTCGACATTACTATCAGCCCTCGCCTTCGGCTCGGGTTGCTAAAAGTCTCAGACAAAAATGATTCGTTTTGTGCACTTGATGGAAAATCTACTATTATTTGGATACACCTTCACTTCGTCATTACGTCATTACTTCTCTATTTATGAATCGCAGACTTTCACTCAACTCACCACCATCTTATCAAAATATGTGGCCATAAAATAATGTTAACAGCATCATTGTGTTCTGACAATCTGTGATAAGATAGAGAGCCCCTCTGTGATTGAGGGTTCCAGGTGAAGCTCGTTTCCATCTTTGGCCCTTATCGACACTTACCATCAAATAAGATGAAAGGCGAGAGCTTCCCTGTCTAATATTAAAAATAAAACAAACACTTGCCTGAAATATACATTACATACATAAATCACGCCTTGTAGCCCTATTTTCATATTTCCTTTTTCTCGTTTATGGTCTACGGCATTATAAAGTTTGGCATTATAAAATCTTGGCTGTATAAGGTTTGTTTCCTTGCTTTTCTTCTTTTTCGACAAAAGCAATGGTCGACTGATATTCGACATTTCTCTGTCTTGTCTTTTCCGAATTTTACAACTCGTGGCGTCTCACATAATTTCTTTTGGTAAGTAATTAAATACCAAAAATTATTACAAACCGTAAAATCAAACGATTGGTTATTCTCCATTGTTTTATTTCTTGCAGATTTTATAAAGAGACCACATTTTACAATCATTTTAAATTTCACTTTGTACCTGCTTGCATCAGGTGGAACCCTATAATATTTTGGTAAGAAAATACTACATTTAAACCATATTAACAGTTTCATGTAATCTTTGATAATTTGATTTAAATTGAGTAGTTAAAGTTATGTCTTTACTTGTATTCATAACCTCTCTTTGACAATGTTTCATTCCAAACTACTTAACAATTAACTTTCACCATATTCATTTGGAATACAATTACTTACAGATTGCCCAACAAAATACATTTAAATAATGAAGTACACATGTTCATAACCTAATAAAGGAAACATTCTCCACCTCCGACAGGTATTTATATCAATATTCTTTATTAATTAGTTCTCAATGTAACCAAATAATAATTTAATAACCACAATTTAACATCAATTTAACTTCTACTTCTCTAATAATCAAATTTAAGTTTAAAGTACAATTTGAATATGGAAAATAATAATTAACAGTAAATTGCCATATAAAGATTTAGTCAGATTGTCTCATATTTTGCCTGTAATTAATTGAATTAAGTAATAACTTCAAATCAGTATTTTAATCTAAACTATTGCATAAATTCTTAACATTTTACATATAGTAGCATGACTATGTTACTTATTTGCACATGATTACCACTCCTATGCAAAAAAATATCTTAATGTAATATTTTGATGGTGACTGCCAATAAAACTTGGTTAGTCCCCATAACTAAATTCTCTTTGGAAGGATTATACCTAACTTATCCTTGTCCCTTCCAGGAGGTGTTCGTTACCGCTGTATGTTTACCACTGTTTGTTACCGCCGTTTGTTACCAGTATTTATTTACCACTGCTTGTGTACCGGTTACAAACTGCGTTGTACCAAGCTATATCCTGCTGTGCTTTCCTGTTGGATGATGTTCGTTAAAATAATGTCAAAACACACCACCGCATCGTGCTAACACCTCAACAGAGATGTCACAGGTTTAGTACTTAAAAACACATACATGTAAGTTTGCAAAATTCTCATTACCATATAACCGAACTGCGTTATCGACCAAATGTGCCACGACCTGTTGTTTTACCTATCTTTATTAATTGTAATGTAATTCCACTTATCACCAATTGCGTGACCGTGCAACCTACGCCTGTGGCCATAAACATAAATAAATACCTTTAAAACTTAAGATATACTATTTTGGTAAAATTATAAATATATATGATTACACATAAATACTATTGTTTTATTACCTATTAACCATACGGGAATTTACACGTTACAATTTGGCGACCCTGCCAGGATCGTGGTTACATGAATATTAGTATTCTCTGGTTTTGTTCCTTTTGAACAAACACAGATTGGTCGATAACTTAAATTAACTTTAAATAAAATTACAATGTTATTGTTTAATATTTACTACTGTGTAATACCTTATTATTTCTTTCTGAAAAAAGGAATAGTTATTAATTCTCACTTAAATGACTGTTAAATTACTTTCTAATTATCAGTGTTAACTTTACTGTTGTTGTGTTATGTTAATCACACTATACATATTGTGATTAAGATAAGATAAAAAAAACTTGTTTACCAAACAATAAAATACTATGTGACTGTCTACTAAAGGACTTTAATCTTTTAGTTCATGGTAATAACATTTGATAACTACATAACTAACTGTTCAATTTATGTATTTCTACTGAAAGTGAATGTATCTATAATATAATTTAAGTGATAAGTGATTTTGTACTGGTCGTTCACGCTTTTCCAAACATAAGCGTATATTATTACACTTTTTAAAAAAAAAAAACCTACACTTTTACACAATTTTGCTACACACATTTTCTCAGCATGGAGGAAAGACCTATTAATTTTAATCTTTTACATAAAGATGAGTTGATGTATGAAGTGACCTTACGTGATGCTAAACCTGTTGATACATGTGCTGGTTTGCGTTCTCAGTTACGTGGATTATTGAAAGAATTTCCTACAGATGAAATCGATACTTATGACTGTGAAATATTCCTTGAATTAGAATTAATTAAAAATAAAATTAGTGAGTTGAATACTTTATCTTCATCTAAACCTTTAACTTTAAAAATTTTAAACAGAATAAATGCTTTAGGTAATCACCTATTCCATCGTTTGAGTAGAATTTATCCTACTGAGGATGATGATATTAAATTAAAATCAGACTTAGATCTTTCTTTAAATAAAGTTACAAATAAATTTGATGCTTTACTATCCAACTTTAAGAGCAGTTTAAAATTTCCTATGGATAACTCAAATATTGAAACCGATTCTACAGAACTTAATTCTAATCTCCCTACACATAAGGCTTGTACAGATTGTTCACATGGTTATAACAAAGGTGTTCATACTTTAAATTTTAAATACAATGGTAAAACTTGTGTTATTGCTTTTGTTCAACGCATCGAAGAGTTGTGTTCATCAAGAGGTATCAGTGAAAATAAATTATTTGAAGGCGCTTCTGAAATTTTTTCAGATGAAGCATTGTATTGGTATCGTGGAATTAAATCTTCCGTAAATTCATGGATAGAATTAAAACAATTGTTGTACGACGATTACTTACCACACGATTATGATTTTCGGTTGTTAACGGAAATAAGAGGACGTATTCAAGGCCTTAATGAAAGCATAGTGAATTATTTTAGTGTGATGCAAAATTATTTTAGTAGACTTCGTAAACCCTTAAGTGAACTTGAACAATTAGAAATTGTTAGATATAATATTAACCGATCGTATTCATTACAATTAGCTATGATGTCTATAACTAGTTGGTCCGATTTAAAGACATATTGTCGTATGTTGGAAAATACTGCTTTACGTACTGATTTATCGGTAGAACCGAATAAACCTGCTAACAATAAAGTTTTGCTTGCTGCAGACTTAGCATATAAACCTACCAGTATTACTAAGCAACCAAAAGAGTGTGCTGCTTTAACTAAATTACCCACTAATAAGTTTTGTGTTCGATGTCGTGAAAACGGTCATGTTTTGAAGGATTGTAAGCGATCACCTCGTGTGATATGTTATCGTTGTGGTGAACAAGGTGTTACTGCTAGAACTTGTCCGAAATGTAACAGCTTATCAACAGATCGTCAGAGCGAAGAAAAACCAGATCTTACTATTTCAAAAAACTTGAAAGCTTGAACCAAGGAATTACATGTATAAGTAATTCTAATATAACTAACTTAACTGATCCTGTTACCCAGAATCGGGACAATTTTGCATTGAGTTTTGTTACCCAGAATTCATTTACCCTAACTGATTCTGTTACCCAGAATCAGAATGAATCTTCATCGAGTTCTGTTACCCAGAGTCTGGATGAATTTTCATTGAATTCTGTTACCCAGAATTCACCTACCATAACTGATTCTGTTACCCAGATTCAGAATACTTTATCGAGTTCTGTTACACAGAATCGAGATAATTTTTCATTGACTCTTAAAGATTCAATACTTAAACATATTTCGTTGGTTCAAGAAAGTCAAGATAAAAGACCCTATTTAACATTTTTTGTTTATAGTTTAAAATTCTCTGGACTACTAGATTCAGGATCCGAGATTTCTATTATTGGAAATGGAAACGACATACACTTTTCTGATTTCGCTACCTTACATAAGTGTAACGATTTACAGTACATTTCTACTGCAAATGGTTCTACTTCTCGTGTTGTAGGATATTATTTGTTGCCTGTCACGGTTGGGAATAAAACAAACGTGATAAGATTTTATGTTATACCAGAAGTTTCTACAAATATTTTACTAGGATTAAATTTTTGGAAAAAATTTGATATCGCACCAGATATTCTTTCTTTGATAGAAAGTAGCAACTACAATGTTACAGGAACAGCTACAGATTCTATTTTTGTTTCAAATATCACCTATTTACAACCATTACATGTTTTAAATGATAAAGAACGTTTAATAGCTGAAGAAACTATTAATAAATTTGAAACTATATCATCTGATAAGATTGGCTTAGGTCGTACTCATTTAATATCACATAAAATTGACACAGGTGATGCAGTTCCAATTAAGCAGAGATATTATCCCTTGTCTCCAACTAAACTTATTGAATTGAATAAACAACTTGATGAAATGTTACTTAATGACGTTGTTGAACCAAGTTGTAGTCCTTGGAATAACCCAATTACCCTAGCTCTTAAAGCAAATGGTGAATATAGATTTTGTGTAGATAGTCGTAAACTTAATGAAGTATCTAAACATGATGCATATCCCTTACCTTATATATCACAGATTTTAGATCAACTTAATGACGCTAAATATTTATCTTCAATTGATTTGAAAGCTGCATTTTGGCAAATTCCTTTAGAAGAGACTTCTAAAGAGAAAACCGCATTCACTGTACCCTCACGTGGTCTATTTCAATTTAAAGTTATGTGTTTTGGCTTAACTTCTGCACCAGCTACACAACAGAGGTTGATGGATATTTTATTTGGTCCCGAGTATAACGGAAGAATATTTATATATCTCGATGACATTATATGCGTTACGTCAAAATTCTCGGAACATATTGTTTTACTAAATACTATATTTGATAAATTAAGATTTGCTAACTTGACTATAAATTTTTCTAAGTGTTGTTTCTTTCGTAAACAGTTAAAATATCTAGGATTCGTTGTCGATGAACATGGTTTACGCACGGACCCAGATAAAGTAAAAGCCATTATAGATTTTCCTATTCCTACTAATCGTAAAGACGTAAAAAGATTTTTAGGTACAGCTTCTTATTATAGGAGGTTCATTAAAAATTTTAGTAATCTTGCAGGCCCGTTAAACAAATTAACTTCTAGTCGTAAAAATACTTCTTTTCAATGGTCTAAAGAAGCAGACGAAGCATTTAATAAATTAAAAATTAGTCTTTCCACTGCACCTGTTTTAGCTTGCCCCGACTTTTCACTACCGTTTTCAGTCCATTGTGACGCTTCAGACTTCGGAATAGGCGGAACTCTTACGCAAGTGATAAAAGGTGAAGAACATCCAATCGCTTATTGTAGTAGATCCTTGACTCCAGCAGAAAGGAATTACTCCGCAACAGAAAGAGAAGCGTTAGCTGTTGTTTACGTGGTAGAGCATTTTAAACCTTATCTTGAAGGAAGCCAACAATTTAAAATTATTACTGACCATTCTAGTTTAAAATGGTTCCTCAATTTAAAAAATCCTACCGGTCGTCTTGAACGATGGGGTTGTAGACTTTCACCGTTCAATTTTTGTATAGAACATCGTAAAGGCAAAGAAAACATCGTACCCGATGCATTGTCGCGTTCTGTCCCTGTAGCTATTGTTGATAAAAACATTGTTGATCCTTGGTATTTAAATCTTTTAAAAAGATGTAAGGATAATCCTTCATCTTGCCCTAACTTTTTAATAAACGACGATAAACTTTATAGATATACTAAATGTAATAATAAACTTTCTAAAGATTTTGAGTGGAAACAAGTCGTTCCTCTTGAATATCGAAATGATATTCTTGTAGAAAATCATTGTGATCCGCTTGCTGCCCATTTAGGTATAACTAAAACTTATAAAAGATTGCGTCTCAGATATTTCTGGCCTGAAATGTTTAAAGATGTGGTTAAATTTGTTATGCGTTGTGATGTTTGTAAGGCTTATAAACATACCAATCAAACTACTCCAGGTTTGATGGGTAGTCCTAAAATATGTTCAAGACCATTACAGTGTCTTAGTATTGACTTGGTTGGCCCTTTACCCCGATCAAGGTTACAAAATACCTTTTTGTTAGTTGTTTTATGCTGTTTCTCAAAATACACTTTCCTTTTTCCTTTGAGGAGGGCTACTGGGAAATCTATCGTACAAAGGTTAGAAGATCATGTGTTTCTCGTGCATGGAATTCCTCAAACCATCATCGCTGATAACGGTTCACAGTTCACCGGCCGTGAAGTTCAGGCGTTGTTCTCTAAATATGGAATACCGCAAATTCATTTAGGTCCATTGTACTGTCCTCAATACAACACCGTGGAAAGAACCAATCGTACGGTAATTACCGCAGTATCTTCTTTTGTAGGGAAGGATCATCGTTCTTGGGACGTTAATATTCATAAAATCCAATTCGCTTTGAATACATCTGTTAACGAAACAACTTCATATACTCCGTATTTGTTAGTTCATGGTCGTGAAGCAATTGCTGACGGAAAAGTTTACTCGAATGCTCAAAATGTCGATGAAATTATATTTGAATCTCGTCGAGACTACATTTCTAATCTAAGCCCTTTGCGAGAAGTATTTGTAAATGTAAAAGAAGAACTTAAAAAGGCTCATGCGAAAAACGCCAAGTATTATAATAAACGCCGTCGCGATATTAGTTTCAACGTTGGTGACTACATATGGAAAAGGTCATACAAACAAAGCGATGCTGAAAAATTTTTTGCTGTAAAACTTGCCCCTAAATACGAAAAATGTAAGATAATTCGTAAACTATCGGCATTAGTTTATGAATTAGAAAACGAATATGGTAAATATTTAGGAAAATGGCACATAAAAGATTTCAAATCTTAAAAGTTATTGCTAACGTTAGTTTCTGCTGTTTGTCTCATTTATTAGATCGTATATTTATACTATAGCGATAGTTAGTGTTGTTCTAATATTCTTAGAATTAGGTTAGTTTGTTAAGCAAATGGTTGAGGTTACTCTCACTATTGTATACGTTTTACCGATGTGTAATAGTTACTACCATTATTTTTTGCGTTGTTGTTTTGTTTACAACTCCTTACTTTCTTTACAGAAATTAATTTTGTGTTTCTAAGGAAACTTAGAGTTTCTGAGTTGCACAGGAACGGATGAGGGCATCCGACGAATTCGTTTAACCGAATTCTTTATGTGGTTATGGGGGTATTGTAGCCCTATTTTCATATTTCCTTTTTCTCGTTTATGGTCTACGGCATTATAAAGTTTGGCATTATAAAATCTTGGCTGTATAAGGTTTGTTTCCTTGCTTTTCTTCTTTTTCGACAAAAGCAATGGTCGACTGATATTCGACATTTCTCTGTCTTGTCTTTTCCGAATTTTACAACTCGTGGCGTCTCACATAATTTCTTTTGGTAAGTAATTAAATACCAAAAATTATTACAAACCGTAAAATCAAACGATTGGTTATTCTCCATTGTTTTATTTCTTGCAGATTTTATAAAGAGACCACATTTTACAATCATTTTAAATTTCACTTTGTACCTGCTTGCATCAGGTGGAACCCTATAATATTTTGGTAAGAAAATACTACATTTAAACCATATTAACAGTTTCATGTAATCTTTGATAATTTGATTTAAATTGAGTAGTTAAAGTTATGTCTTTACTTGTATTCATAACCTCTCTTTGACAATGTTTCATTCCAAACTACTTAACAATTAACTTTCACCATATTCATTTGGAATACAATTACTTACAGATTGCCCAACAAAATACATTTAAATAATGAAGTACACATGTTCATAACCTAATAAAGGAAACATTCTCCACCTCCGACAGGTATTTATATCAATATTCTTTATTAATTAGTTCTCAATGTAACCAAATAATAATTTAATAACCACAATTTAACATCAATTTAACTTCTACTTCTCTAATAATCAAATTTAAGTTTAAAGTACAATTTGAATATGGAAAATAATAATTAACAGTAAATTGCCATATAAAGATTTAGTCAGATTGTCTCATATTTTGCCTGTAATTAATTGAATTAAGTAATAACTTCAAATCAGTATTTTAATCTAAACTATTGCATAAATTCTTAACATTTTACATATAGTAGCATGACTATGTTACTTATTTGCACATGATTACCACTCCTATGCAAAAAAATATCTTAATGTAATATTTTGATGGTGACTGCCAATAAAACTTGGTTAGTCCCCATAACTAAATTCTCTTTGGAAGGATTATACCTAACTTATCCTTGTCCCTTCCAGGAGGTGTTCGTTACCGCTGTATGTTTACCACTGTTTGTTACCGCCGTTTGTTACCAGTATTTATTTACCACTGCTTGTGTACCGGTTACAAACTGCGTTGTACCAAGCTATATCCTGCTGTGCTTTCCTGTTGGATGATGTTCGTTAAAATAATGTCAAAACACACCACCGCATCGTGCTAACACCTCAACAGAGATGTCACAGGTTTAGTACTTAAAAACACATACATGTAAGTTTGCAAAATTCTCATTACCATATAACCGAACTGCGTTATCGACCAAATGTGCCACGACCTGTTGTTTTACCTATCTTTATTAATTGTAATGTAATTCCACTTATCACCAATTGCGTGACCGTGCAACCTACGCCTGTGGCCATAAACATAAATAAATACCTTTAAAACTTAAGATATACTATTTTGGTAAAATTATAAATATATATGATTACACATAAATACTATTGTTTTATTACCTATTAACCATACGGGAATTTACACGTTACAGCCTATATCGCCAAAGGGTAGGCAGAGGCGATCTGAACACCTACTTTTCGCCCATTAAGTTCCCCATGAAAGTAAGTTAGGTCCCATGTAATAGGTGGCGAGCGATCAGGCACATAAAATTGTATCCTGCAATTGCTAAGTGGTATAAGAGGAATGCTGCTGCCCATTCCTTATCGCTATTACGAGTATGTAAAAGATGATAAAGTAATACTCTGTAAGAAGAGACGCAGATGAGAATGGAAGAGAGAGACATGGGTTTTCCTTATTTAGATTAAGACAACGGCAAAAAGATGAAATCTCAGCAATATTAATGAAAAGAATAATCAGTACCTAGCTATTTAATTTAGCATTATTGAAATGAGAACGCCGACAATCGAGCCATGTGCATTTCCTACATAGCAGTTGTAGCGTGCACGCAAGTAGGTCAAGATCGATCCATGAATCATTTTTCTGATATTGGCTAGATCTGCGCAATGGCAGTTAGGAAGTATAATGACTTGTGGATCGGCGATCCTGCGCTGCGTTGCTTGCACAAGGTCGCTGCTTCAGGGTTCTTGTGATTGCGAGGTTTTCAATATTGTTTACTTAAACACATCATAAAAAATTAACACCTCCTTATCCCCGAAGGGTTTAGGCAGAGGTGCATTAATACCCACCTTTCGCCAATCATGTGAGGTTCCAATGTAATAGGTGGCGAGCCTTTTGCTATCTATCGGGCACGTAAATCGCAGTATATTGCAAGGAGGAACGCTGCTGTCCATTTAAGTCATCGCTGTTTCCTCTGTACGTATTCTGCTTTGATGTCACCACACGGATTTCGTTACAAACAATAATAACAAAAAACAATTGAAACGATATGATCACAGCTAAAAACTTATTAATTATGGTATCGGGTTCACGGGATTTTATATTTTCCAAATAACTGTTTATGTGAAAATAAACAGTTTAGAAAAGTTTGTTAATTTCAAAAATTTGTTGAAAAAAGTAGTTTCCACTGGCACAATCTGCTAACAACATGAAGGCTATGATCACAAAGAAAAAAAATCAAGAATTTTTTGCGAAATATACTATTATATATACGAAATATTAAAAAACTGATATTACATTTTTTATGGCAGTTTACTAACTGTTTGGTTCATAGATTTGGTCATGACCGCGCCATATTCTAAAATTGTCTGAAACAAAACCGAAGCTAATGTTCCATACACGTAGCAAAGTATCAACATTGTTCGTTCAATATTCAAGTCGTGCTGGCTCGTGAATGGCTTTTGAACTTGCGGCTCCCGTACTGCAGCAGGTTAGGGTTGCCACAAAAATATTACGAATGAAAATAGGTCAGAAAAACAAAGGAGAACAGCCACTATATATGGAGTTCTGAGATCCTACCGCCTAACTCGATTGCTAATGCAAAAGCTATAGTGAATGATCACCGAATGATTTTGTATAAATTTGGCACAAAATCCGTACCGCCTAAACATTCAGGATGGCTGCTACAGCCGTAAGCAGTGCATTGCTATATAGCAGCTAGCCAGGGAAACTCTTGGGCGTCATCTCACTTGATGGTAAGTGACGATAAGGGCCTAAGTCGGAATCGAGCTTCACCTGGAACCCTCAACACAGAGGGGCTGGCTATCTTATCACAATTTTGCTAAGATGCTGGTGGCTAGCCAGGCGGACTTGAAAACAGTCCTAGCACTAACCAAACCTAGTACAAATTTCTCCCCTGGGATCAAACCCGGGATTTGAGCAATGGGCAGCAGCATTCCTCTTAATTATAACACCTAGCAATATGCTGTGATTTACGTGCCCGATACATGGCAATAGGCTCGCCACCTGGGACTTATTTGGCGAAACGTGTGTGTTATTTCACCCTGTCTACCACTTCGGGGATATAGGCGTGGCCTCTGTATGTAATTGTTTTGCTTAGTAGACAGCCCTAAACCGCCTCAGACACTTTTTGCCTCCTATATCTAATGACAAAGCCATCATTATCTAATCACGGGTTGTCGGTTTTTTACCGGCTGCACCCGAGGCACAAATAAAAACAAATGCCCATTTTAACTTTGAAACATCTTCGGGTTCGAGCTGCGTGATTGGATGCAATGCAACTGCGCTATAACCGCGTCTGATATGACTAAGACCCCGTTCAGTTTCGTTATACATTGCTTGCTATTAAGCGGCATTAGTAGCTGATGAGACTTGAGCTTACGAGACTTGAGCCTTCTATACTGGCCTGGGGTCTTCTATGCTGGCCTGGGGTCTTCTATGCTGGCCTGGGGTCTTCTATGCTGGCCTGGGGTCTTCTATGCTGGCCTGGGGTCTTCTATGATGGCCTGGGAGCGAACAAATAACTCACTCAAACGACTCATCCCATGGGTGTCGTAAAAGTCGACTAATGGAGATTGCCCGGTGTAGACCGTTAAGCGTTTTGGGTTACCCGAATGGTGGAGGGCAAACCACCAACTACAGCATACCAAAAGAGAGGAGGGACAGGCGAGGCGGCCGGCTGTAAAACCTAAGCCAAAACCTTGAGCAGTATGGATTGGAATGTTGTCATCCCAATCACTCTCTCGTGCTGTCATAATTAGTTTTGGTTCGGTTTGGTCATGTTGTGCGAAGAAATGAAAGCTATGTTGGCAGAAGAATGTTAGGCATGAATGTGGAAGGACATAGAAGGAGAGGAAGACCAAAGAAGAAATGGATGGATTGTGTAAAGGTGGATAATGATAGCGAAAGGAGTGGATTATAAATTGGTGAAGGACAGAAAGGAGTGGAAGAAGAAGACGTCATGTTGTGCTGACTCTACCTAGAGCGGGCTAAGGGTAGGATGAAGAAGTGGCGTATCATCGTAGTCAAACCAAAATCTGCTATGTGCACTTTTTAAGATTCCAATATTTTGACCTAAGCGGGTAGTTCACTGCCCTATCTATCGTATGAATAAAATGATATGTGCTTATGAGCAATATTTATCGGTCTACGACGTCTTATTAAAATATAATACGTGCAGCGGCTAGAATATTGCCAAACACGTTTTTTGTGAATATCTCAAATTTTACTTTTTGCACATAGCAGATTAAGGTCTGACAATGACGTTATACTACCTAATAGCGAGCAATGTATAATGCAACGCTTCCCATTCACACAATTGAACGGTGTCTAATGCTTGTCCAAGGTCTCTTTTGGTACATGGAATTACTGCGTTGACTATATTGGTGTTGAGAGGCTATCATATCGATTCCAATATGATTACTCCTTCAGTCGTTTTCCTGTTAAGGAGTTCGCGTAATAATTTTAGGTCGATCTTAAGTATGAATGCAGCAATTGTATATTTATTGGTAGACAGTTTGATAGAGCGGTGTCACAATTGATTGCGCAATATTTACAGCTTCACTTATACAATTTAATATTCGGTTTTATTTCAATATTTGATCCATGGTCTTTCTTCCGTGTGGTGACGGCAGAGTAGAATACAATTGTCACCATCCCAAATCTCCCGTGGGTGTCGTACAAGGCGACTAAGGATAAATCAGTGATGAGGAATGGGCAGCAGCGTTCCTCTTATACTACCGTCCTGACAATGTACTGCGACTTTTGTGCCCGATAAATGGCAATAGGCTCGCCACCTATTACATGGGACTTAACATAATTGGCGAAACGCGGGTGAGAATTCACCTCTGCCTACCCCTTCGGGGATATGGGCGTGATTTATGTCTGTATGTATGGTCTTTTTTCAGTGTAATTCGGGATACATTCCGCTTTAGGACATCCTAAACATTGGTATAAAGATGTCGACAAACAAATACGATTTGGATACGCGGTTGAATCCGAAATTGAAAGATTAACTAAGTTCCCCGGACGGGTGCAGAGATGAAGCAACACCCACGGTCATGTCCCGGCATGCCTGCCTTGCGTGCCTATTGTCATCTAACGAGCACTAAAACGCCTAACGAACAGAAATATTGTATCGTTTGACACTTGTCTGGCTAGTCAATCAATGGCAGCCGGCTGCCTAGCGTTGATAGGTCCCCTTATTTTAAGATCTGATGGTTTTTTTAAACGACGATACCAAAATAATTTTTACATACATACATACATACATAAATCACGCCTATATCCCCGAAGGGGTAGGCAGAGGTGAACTAGCACCCACGTTTCGCCAGTTATGTTAGGTCCCATGTAATAGGTGGCGAGCCTATTGCCATTTATCGGGCACAAAAGTCGCAGTAGGTATATAGCTAGGTGGTATAAGAGGAACGCTGCTGCCCAATCCTCATCACTGATTTATCCTTAGTCGCCTTGTACGACACCCACGGGAGAGATTTGGGGTGGTGACATTTGTATTCTACTCTGCCGTCACCACACGGCTTATAAAATAATTTTTGGGTAAACAAATAACTTTTAATCATTGCAAAGCATTTTTTAATTGTCGAATTAGCCTTGAAGCATAGTCTTTAATCGTTTATAAGCTGATATCAACGCACGTTTCTCTCAAAGTAATATACCTAATATGAGCTCGAACTTATTTTACTAAAGTACGCGCTCTGCACAATTATATATCAATTTGAAATCAGGTTCGGTGCATATGAGTTGCTGACGGCGCAATAGTTAATATTTCAAGCCTTAACTTAATTTGCTCCTCAATTTTGTACTCGTAGTACAAAAGTTATTAGTAATTGCCTTAAATTACAAGACCGCTGGTTTTCAAGTTAAATTACTTGCAGCTCAATAGCTTAAATGGAATTAGAATCGCATATAGATATATCGTATTTGAAATGTTTGAAGTAACTAACAATAGTGTGTTGAATCATTGATTCTTTATAGACCCCGATCGATTCAGCTAAGTGATCAATTATAGAGTCGATTTGATTGATGACATAATGATTTATGTTCAATAGCTGGTTAGCCTGAGAATTAGATATAGAGTACGCGCCAGATAAGTCTGCGCGCGAGGGGTGGCGCTGCTCGCTAACATTGACACTCCTAGACAAACAAAACGGCAGACGAAATTTTAGTGCCAATATGGACCACGCGCGGAAAATTATTTAATGTATCTAGTAAAATAATTTTTCGTTGTTGCTTGCTCTGAATATTTGTGACAGAATGTTATCATTAAAGGGCTCATGGGGCAAATGTAACACATAATTAATTTCCAAAAACTCTATGGTAAAATCCAGAACATTTTCCGACTCAAGCATTACAAGATTCACTTATGAAATCACACCCTTTAGTCAAGGATATACAGCTCAAACAAGAACTTAAACAAAACACACCAACCAAATATAGCTCTATTGTTCAATAGAAATGTCACATAATTTAAACGATATAAGGAAGGGCGACAAAGCGGTTATAATTCCTAAAACTGACACTTTTGTGTTATAAAATTGTTACCATTCACTCAAGGGGACCTAAATTCTCCCAACCATATGGAAGGCCCGTTCCCAGCAGGGGGAATATGACGAATAAATGGGACAGATGGGAAATTACAGCAAATGTCTTTTCAAGTCAGCAAGCAACAAATAAAACCAACAGCTTACATGGTCTGTAGACGAGAGTGCCCAGGTATACCCGGTAGGGGCCCCCGTCCCCTAAGTCTTGAATAAATTTCAACCATTGGATCCAAGTAATGGTTATCACCACGACTAGTTTCTGTCCACCCGATTGGTAGGCAGAGCGCATTTCCTCAAATATGCAACACCGATGACAGTTACCTACTTATTATCATTTGCAGCCACTTGTACGATCGACACTTCACACAATAGGCATACTAGGCACGTCTAGATTGCGTGTTACAGCACTACGGCTTAGACATGGCTTAGTCCGTTAGCAGTCGTGACTCTGGCCTATGTTTGAGGGCTGAGGGGCATATTTTAACAATTCATTAAGAAGTTGACCCATATACGTGATGGGAACTCACCGTGCGTGATAATGATCGGAACAGGTGTTAATGTATCATGGGGAAACTGTGAAATGGAACGGTGGCAATGTTTATTTTGATTTGGGCTTGATTGGAACTAATGAGGAGCGGTAATGCCTTCCGTGCTGGCCTGGGAGCGAAGAAATAACGTTAAATTTGCCAGACAAAACTCACGCGAGATTGCCAATAAACACCCAAATGGTGAAGAAAAAACAAACCACCAGCAACATCATACCGAAAAGAGGGTTGGTCTCAAGCAGATGACAGGTCATAAAACCTAAGCTAAAACAGCATGTATTGAGCAGTGTGTATTGGATAGAAGATGACTATCTCATTGGGATGATAGCACGTTCCGTTCATCGATCTCTCGACATGCTCCTTTCCATCACTTTTCTTTTTCATTAAACTAACACCTTTTAAGAGTGGTTCCATTCAATTCTTCATGCATATCACCCATATGCATGAAGAATTGAATGGAAGAGAAAATACTCTGCACCGACCCTGCCAACAGGACAGGAAGATTTTGATGGTACTAATGAGGAAGGTTGAGAGGTACAATGTCACGGAGATGATTCTCATTCTTTCTAGCCAACTCCCAAGTTTGGTTGGTATTGGTACAGAATGACTTGGTTTCTTCAAAAATGTATAATATGTTGGCAAGTGAGAAGATTTATTTAATGCAGACAGTGCTTGGTTATGTTTGCCTTTATCTCTTTGCAGAGAACCACCTAAGTTTCGTGAAAACGATCTTAGAATCCATACTTCATGTTTATCAGACGGCGTCGGGTTACCGATCAACAAAAACGTAGCGTCTACAGCTAATTACCGACAAATTAAACGTTTGCGCTCACTGCTTTACTTGGGAGCCTGTACAAGTTACAGTCTTTATGGGTTTTTTAAGAATAGTTATTTTCTGTGCCGTGTAGTGACGGCAGAGCAGACTACAATTGGCACCACCCCCATCTCTCCCGTAGGTGTCGTACAAGGGCGATTTAGGGTTAAGGCGAATGAGAAATGGGCAGCATGCAATGTATGCCACCTGGAAATGTGCCCGATAAATGGCAATAGGCAAGCAATTACATGGGACCCAACCTGATTGGCGAAAAGGTGGTATAGCCTGGAGTGATTTATGTATGCATTCAAACTGTTATTTTGAATAGAAAAAAATGTGTTTGACATTAGAAACAACAATTTAACTTAGTCTAGATTTTGAATTGTAAAAATAATTTAGCTTAATAACATTTAAAGAAAATTAATTACTTAATGAAACTTTTTCTAACCACCAAAATTTTGTACTAATTTTTCTAACATTTGTTGTTGTTGTTGAAATTAAAATCGAATAGTTTACTTAATGAAAGATAAAATACTTCGTCTTAAGTCGTCTGAAACATGAAGTTTACCAATAACACTGGCTGCATTACCTCGCTGAATCGCGAGACAATTTTTTTTTAAATCTCCATCAACAGCTTGTGCCTTGGGCCATAGCCCCTGTTGATATAAACAGTGCTCCTTTGAGGGCACCCTTGAAACCCAACACCACCACGTCCCGAGATCGCTGATAAAACAAATGGTGGGCATTTATAGGTGATTTTTGTTTAACACGGCTTCATTTGAATGTATTTTTAGATCATAGTGTACTAAGAAGGCGTTCCTGCGATTAGGTAAGCTAAGGTTAGTCTATAGTCATAGGTACATAAATCATGCCTATATCCTCCCAGGGGTAGGTAGACCAAGGGGTAGGCTCAGGCGTGTGTTTCAGCCGTATATTTAAAGATGGTTGGTGTCAGACCGGCTGTAGAACCTGTGCTAATTTATAGGGGAATGTGACACAAAACGGGAATGCTGCCTGGTGCAAAGCATTTTAAAAACGAATATATTCCCTTCAACGTTATTGCCTGCTTCCTTGAATAGACATGTTAGAGTAATTAAAATGTATAATATTACATAAAATTACTAAGGATAAATCAGTGATGAGGAATGGGCAGCAGCGTTCCTCTTATACTACCGTCCTGAAAATGTACTGCGACTTTTGTGCCCGATAAATGGCAATAGGCTCGCCACCTATTACATGGGACTTAACATAATTGGCGAAACGCGGGTGAGAATTCACCTATGCCTACCCCTTCGGGGATATGGGCGTGATTTATGTATGTAATTTTACATTTGACAGTGGTATACGCATCTACCATGATTGCGGACCACGCGGGTTCGATTCCTGGATCAGTGTTTCTATTTCCTTTTTCTTTTGAATAATGTTTGTAACATTTATAAGCATGATATTCAATAAATTGAAGGACAGAGAAGGCGCTAAAAATTATTGTCAGTCCGAACTTCCCTCCTAATGAAAACAAACAAAACCGATTCCCAATATCATTCATAGGCTAATTACCTCAATCACGTCTCTCCTCAGTAAGCCGACTCAGTAACGACCGCTCAAAGGCACATTGTCCTTTAGTCCTTGACATGTCTACAGACTTTAATAAGTACTACTCAGTTTAGTATGCCTAGTAATTGCCTTCGAACACCTGCGTTCGTTCGCTATTAAGTTTTGTTTACATTTGTTATTGCGTGCTAGCCAGTGTTCTAGGTGGGTTCGGCTAACTGATGGAACTCCTTGAAAGACAAATTTGGCTGATGCGCTGCGTTATGGGCGAACGGATACGGATATTTGATTGATGTGATTATTGCAATAAATATAATAAAATATGATAATAATTACATTACTTTATTGTTTCAAAAATCTTACTTATTTTACATTTTTTTAAGAATTTTATACTGTGCTAGAAGATCCCGATCTTTCACACAGATAGGAATAATTATGTTTATTTGGTGCAACATTTTAACATTTTAATTAAAACTAAACCAACCCGCACTTACCCACCAACCCGCACTGGGTCAGCGTGGTGGGTTATGGCCCAATCTCCCTATATTCTTCAATCCATTGAGAAGGCCCGTGCCCCAGCAGAAGGGACATTAACAGGGCTGGTGATGATGATGAATTAAAACTAAAACATAGAGAACTATGATTTGCAATATCTTTGGCACTTGCAAGATATTCAAATGGGTGATGTGTCTATATTTACGTTAAATTGTTTGTTCGTAGGATTTATGAAGAAATTGCAGTGCAATTGTCGTTGTGAAAGCGTTGGCATATCACGCTGTTCCGAACCTATTGTAAGATACCGCAGCGTAGAGCAGCCACTGGCAGAAGACCCATCTTTCGTTTTTTAATCGACAACTTTTTTGTTGTAGTCCAATATAAGAGCCAGTAAAACTAGAAAAAAATACATACCGATTTACGAGGTCGATAGATATAGGCTTGACCCCTATTATATGGGACTTATTGCCGCACTCAGAGACGTCAAATAACGTTAATGAGTAATTAATGTCAAAAAATGACAATTCAAAATAGTCGCTATTCTTGCCAGGTCTATGATCTGGATTTAAATGATTTTTTTTGACGTTAAGTACCCATTAAATTTATTTGACGTCTCTGAGTGCGGAAGTTAAATATGTTATATATACACCCGTTTTTTCGGGGCTATGCTTTCAGGGCTAAATAGACATGATATTTCCCCAAAATATAGTAAATCAAGTATATTGCTTCACATCACTACTCAACCCTTAGTCGCGTTGTACCCGCAGCAGCGATATGAGGGGGAGACAAAATTAATTTAATTTTACTCTGCTGACACCACATAGCTTTTTGTTTTAATATTATTATTTTTGTTTTTGCTATAATTAGTTGTAACTAAAACACTAAATTTATATTATTTCTTTTGTAGTCTTCATCTTTCTGTATGTAGTTATAGAGGTATTTAAAAAATATCTCATTTCTGAAATAATTGTATAAAATCTATGTAACGAAAAGCTCTGTGGGGTAAGTACACTGAGCAATGTTCGCTATATGACGGGTGATTAAAAATATATTATATCGAGCTCCTCTATTATTCGCAAGGCACGTGTAGCTGTAAGTCCCGGCTGCATCTGCAATCGTTAATAATCCATCAATATGGAAGGCCTTGCAGTGAGGTCATTAAAGGGCTGATTATTATGACGATGATAATTAAGTTCTGATCTAGTTATTTATACCAAAAGATAATGTGGTTAGATATTTATTGTGAGTAGATTACACAAAAAATAATGTGGTTGTATTTATTATGAGTAGGTTACATTTAAAATTTTGATGTATAGAAATAATGTAGATCGTAATAGAACGAAGCCATGAGTTCCATTTTTTTAAATGCCTTTTACAAATACAAAACTAAAATAAATTTGTTTATATTTGATCGATACGTTTATTTTAAATTTTTTTACTCAAAGCATACGAGTTTCTAATAATATTATAAGCCATGTAGTAGTCTACACAATTTCACAAAATGCTAGCACCACACTTTTAGCAACTGTATTTATTTACTCTGTGGCCATCGTGTATCGACACTCGGCATTTAATGGTGCCTGCATCTTGTCGTTTGGATTTTAGATTTGTTTACTTTGTCAACCCTATTACTGCAATTTGGGTGTAAAATTGTTTGGAAAAACGTTGAATTTTGAAAGGCTCCTGTTAATTGCCATTTATTTTGAGAATTACTGGGTGTATACGAAGGATGTTAGTGAGATTTACAGTTGTTGTGAGTGGTTTTTTTTTAATTACTCATCATACCACGCGACTGAAGGTTACTATCCGTAGTATTATTGTCCTCTATGGTTACACACCCATACATTTATCCCCAAAGAGTTAGGCAGATGTGAATGATAATCCATATTTCGCCACAGTGTTAGATTATACCCAATATGGAGAAATGTATTTTGACAATAAAACTAGTATTTAATAATTTTACACGAAATGACTTTTGGGAAGTTGTTTGGCCGGGTGCAATCTTGGTGGTTGCGGATGTGTTCCGTGGTAGTAAAAGGCAGGGTTCATAAAAATAACTGACTGTACTTCTAAATATGTACACGGTTACAATATATACAAACTGGACAGTAAACATAAATCGGAAATAATATTTACAAGGCTTAGAAAATAACCATACTCTCTAGCTCGGAATAAAATTCTCATGTAATTAATTTGACAACTGTCACTTAGTGAAAAACATTGTGTTTGTCAAACATAGACAAACAATCAAAGGCGGTCGCATTACAAGAACGCCACACCACCCCCCCACGGAGAAGGAAAACCTAGTAGAAATTATAAACATCTAAATTTGACGCGTCTACCAGACCGAGTAGCGTACGGCGCGGTAGCGATGGCCGGAGTTGGCCCTGAGCGAACAGAAGGCGCAGGCTTTGCAGTCTGCTCTGGTCGATCAGAAGACGCAGGCTTTGCAATCTGCTCTGAATGGGTGACAGTATGTTCAACAAAAGCTGGTTTCACACGATCGATACTGACGACAACACTTTTGCCCTTGATGTCCAAAGTCATAGTTTTGCCATTGCTGGCACGATTAACAACTTTATAAGGACCCGTATAAGGTGGCTGTAAAGGACGTCTAACTGTATCATCCCTTAAGAAAACGTGTGATGCAGAAGAAAGATCTTGAAAAATAAAAGTTGATGGTGATGAATGTCGAGATGCAGGAATAGGTCTTACAACTGACATCTTACGACGTAGTTGTACGACAAAATCCGATGGGGTTGATGAAATAAATAACTCACCTGGCAAACGAAGAGGTTCTCCATAGAGCATCTCCGCGGCTGTGGATTTAATGTCCTCTTTGAATGCGGAACGCATCCCAAGAAGAACGAAAGGAAGTGAACGCACCCAAGAATCATGATGGCACATGAGAGCAGCCTTAAGCTGGCGGTGTACTCGCTCGATCATGCCATTAGCACATGGGTGATAAGATGTGGTCCTTATTCGTTTAGTGGCAAAGTGAATCATCAGTCGACGAAACAGGTCAGACTCAAACTGAGTACCTTGGTCTGTCGTGATGATTGATGGTACCCCAAATCTCGAAACCCATTCTCTAGTTAAGGTGTCTGCCACTTCTTCTGCGGTAATGGAGCGCATAGGCCAAACCTCAGGCCATCTCGTTACTCGGTCAATTGCTGTTAAACAATAGCGAAACTCATTGCATAAAGGTAGAGGACCAATAATGTCAATGTGAATGTGACTGAAACGACCAGATGGAAGGTTGAAATCACCTAACGGAGAAGAATTGTGACGTGAGATCTTAGCTTGTTGACAAACCTCGCAAGCGCGTGCCCACTACTTACAATCCTTATTGACCGAAGGCCAGACATAACGCTCTGTCAAAAGGCGAGCAGTTGCACGTGCGCCAGGATGGCTTAAGTTATGAAACTTATCGAAAACTGCTTTGCGAAAGGAAGGGGTCAAATATGGACGTGGCTTGCCTGTGGATACATCACAAAAAATGGAAACGTTTGTACCAGGAACGACGACGCTTGTCAACTGGAGACTGGAGCTCTGACGCATGTCTGATAGTTCGTTATCTGACTCTTGCGACTTCGCGAGGGCTTCATAGTCCTGTTCAAGAGCAATAGCTTCGACTCGAGATAAGGCGTCAGCCACGACATTGTCCTCACCTTTAATATACCTAATATCAGTTGTAAATTGACTGATAAAAGACAGCTGATTTAATTGGGCAGGGGGCAGTTTTTCCCTGCGCTGTACGAAAGCGTACAGCAATGGCTTATGATCCGTATAAATAGTGACGCTCTGAACCTCCAAAATATAGCGGAAATGCTGTACACTTTCGTACACCGCCAGCAACTCTCGATAGTAAGTCGGCCACTCTGTCTGCTTTTTAGTAAGTTTCTTACTAAAGAAAGCAAGAGGAAACCACTCACCATCGACTCGCTGTTGAAGACAGGACCCAATATGTACCGAAGATGCGTCTGTAAACAGTCCAAGAGGTGCGTCATTAGCCGGATGTTGCAATTGCGTAGCCCTGGACAAACTCCGTTTGCAAACCTCAAATTGCTCCAGTAGTTCAGGCGACCATGTGAACGGTTTATTGCCTTTACCATTTGTGGCAACTACTGCATCAATCAATGGAGCTTGACATTGCGCGGCCTGGGGTACGAATCGACGGTAGTAGTTTAACATACCGAGAAAACGACGCACGCCCTGGACGGTTTTCGGAGCTGGAAAATCCAAAATAGCTTGAACGCGATCCCGAGGAGGACTTGTACCTTCTGGGCTGACATGGAAACCAAGGAAGGTAAGTTCCCGAACGCCGAAAGTACACTTCGAAGAGTTAATAACAACCCCATACTCCTGAAGGCGTTTGAAGAGGATACGCAGATGTTCGCAGTGGAGAGCCTCATCCGCAGAGAAAATAAGAATGTCATCCACGTACGGAAAACAGAAATCAAGACCCCGTGTGACCTCATCGATAAACCTCTGAAAAGTTTGACCGGCGTTTCGAAGGCCAAAGGTCATGAAGGGGAATTCGAAGAGGCCAAACGGGGTAACGATGGCTGTCTTCGGTATATCCTCTTCAAATACCGGGATCTGATGATATGCTTTTACGAGATCTATTAGGCTAAAAACCTTAGAACCCGCGAGATTATGAGCAAAATCATTTATGTGGCGGACTGGGTACCGATCAGGGACAGTTCTGGCGTTAAGGGATCGGTAGTCGCCACAAGGTCGCCAACTACTGTCCTTTTTCAAGGTCATGTGTAGCGGAGACGACCAGGCGCTCTTAGAAGGACGTGCAATGCCAGCTTGGATCATGTTGTCGAACTCCTTTTTTGCTGCTATCAACTTCTGAGGCGCCAGACGACGAGGACGACATGAAATAGGCGGGCCGTCCGTAGTCTTAATGTAGTGCACGGTATTGTGCAAAACATTACGAGGGATTCCAGGAGGCCGAGTGATTTCTGGAAACTCGGCGAGCAGTTTAACAAAATTGGAATCTCCTGTAACGACAACCTTGACACTAAGCTGTTCCGACATTGCTGCAACAGCGGGTGCTGACAAATTCGTTACGCCATCCATCAACTTCTTGAGTCGGCAATCTGGCAAAAGATGGTAATAACCTAAAAAGTCTGAGCCAATGATCGCTGTCGTAACATCAGCAACAACAAAATCCCACACAAATGCTCGTCGAAGACCAAAGTTGAGGTTTAAATGAATAGTGCCATATGTCTTAATACTACTCCCGTTAGCGGCGTTAAGTTCATAGTCCGAAGATTTTCGCGGAACTGACAACCAGCTGCGGGGGTAACAACAAAGATCCGAACCAGTGTCAATCAAAAATTGACGCTTTGTGATACGGTCAGTGACAAATAGACGGCGGCCGTGACGTTGGATGGGCTTGCAATCAGATGCCGCCGCTACTGATTGCTTGTGTGGTTTTCCGACGCCCAATTGCATGGAGCAATACACTTGCTGGCATTCGCACCAAATGTGCGATGGTACCAACAACGTTTACTACCAGGTGTGCTACTGCGTGATGTCGCCTGGCTTCTGGAAAAAGAACGGTTTCGAGATCGAACAGAAGAACCCGTCGATAAAGCAGCGACTTGCTTAGTTAATTCTTCTAATCGAGCCATAACGGTATCGAGCGAGGGCGTGGCAACAGCATACACGTTGGAAGAGCTAGGCTGAGCTTCCAAAATCTTGTCAGCTATATCTGCGATTCTATCGAGGGATAAGTCAGCTTGTGCAGCCAAAATTCCCTGTACGTGCTGTGGTAAACGACGTAACCATAATTGCCGCAAGATGTTATCGTCCGAGAGAGCCGTTCCCGCGAGCGAGCGCAAGTGACGGAGAAATTGGGATGGTCTCCGATCCCCGAGTTCTTCGTCACCAAGAAGGCGCCTCACTCGCTGTTCCTCTGATGACGAAAGTCTGCTGATTAAGGTCTCCTTTAGCTTCTGATACTTACCTTCAGCCGGAGGGTTGACAACGATGTCCTCGATTTCGCCGGCAATCTTGTGGGTCGGGGGTGATATCGGACTATTTGATTTCATTATTGTTGATTTTAAATTTAATTAGAAAAATGAGTAACTAACTCCTTGGTTGGCAGAGTTGAGGCATCTTTCCTGACAGCAGAGAACGTGGGTTCGATTCCCGCATCAAGACTATAATTTTTCGAACTTTTTCTACCCACCATTCTCTTTGTAGAAGACATTTGGTTTTGTTTCTCATTTGTAGACCTTTCTAGTTTACAAAAACCAAGCCCGTACTAAGGGTGTGTTTACACTAACCGACTAGCCTATTTTAACGCGATATTTATTTACATTGAATATAATGCTCGCGGGCACGTGCTAGTAGAGATAGTGTCATAAAAATTTTGGAATTTGTCCGCATCTGGTGTGTGCCCGGCCTAAAATAGGCTCAGATGTGGCGTTGGGAAAATAAACAATTACTTGCTCGTTTGACAATAACATTGTCTTTAGTTAATTATAACACCTAAAGATTATTTTCTTTAATTTGGCTGTCGTTTTTTTGTGATATGTTTTGTTGGCCGCCACGACAAGACGAATTTGCGTCAATTATTATAAAGCTAAATTAGTGCAATCATTTAATTAACAGAGTCGTATCATGTAAATATTGTATGCAAGTGAATATATCGAATACTCGTATAAAGACAGAACAGAAAGGCTGAGCGATAGAATGTACAACAATGTGATAAGATAAAGGTCTGATTGGGATAAAGACGCGATGGCAAGAATTTAGAAAGAGACGCTCGCTTTGGTCTGAAAGATTGAATGAAAGGAGAATTACAAAAATGACTTACATGGCGAAAGTAAATGGAGACATGAAAAGGGGAAGGCCTAGGCGGAACTTTCATAATCAAATTGAAAGTCTATTAAAAAAGCGCCAGGTCCAGAGTACCCGAAACCAACGGGGATGCATAAATGAGATTGGAAGAAGCGAAAGAAGTATGTAATGATCGTAGCAAGTGAAAAGAAGTGGTCTCTGTGGGAGAAAGGCGTGACATTATGTTTATAATGTATGAATGTAGAATACTTCATACTATTACCACCCCCATCCCTCCCGCGGGTGTCGTACAAGGCGACGTACACACTCAATTCTCGCTTTTTCAGTTCCAAGTCGCTTTTTCACTTCTTTGCTTCAATAAAGTGACAAGTCCAAAAATTGTGTTTTACAAGACAACACGTTATTGAAGCAAAGACGCTTGTCTATCGTTGATGGCAAGACAGGTTCCTATGACGGGCCAGTGACGGCCCACGAGTGTGTAAGCACGTGTAAACAGTGCGTATACCCAGAGCAGTAGTTTATCTGTGGCCCGTCGGCGAGTTGTTTGGCGTCAATCACGTAGTTTGTCTGTTGTGCTTGTTAAACAGTGTGATTGAAGGAGGCTTAACCATAGATTATACACATACATACATACATAAATCACGCCTATATCCCCGAAGGGGTAGGCAGAGGTGAACTAGCACCCACGTTTCGCCAATTATGTTAGGTCCCATGTAATTTAATAGGTGGCGAGCCTATTGCCATTTATCGGGCACTAAAGTCGCAGTTGCTATTGCTAGGTGGTATAAGAGGAACGCTGCTGCCCATTCCTCATAGGTAATTGATTTATCCTTAGTCGCCATGTACGACA
Organism: Cataclysta lemnata; assembly: GCA_963931975.1. Lineage (NCBI taxonomy): Eukaryota > Metazoa > Arthropoda > Insecta > Lepidoptera > Crambidae > Cataclysta > Cataclysta lemnata. The sequence continues at coordinate 1,250,907 of OZ008358.1, forward strand.
CCCACGGAAGAGATTTGGGATGGTGACTGCGAGCGAAAGTGCAATCACCTTGTACACGCGAGATCACACCGAACCCTTATGCCCCCGTATTTTACGTCAATGTGTGCGTTACAGTGCGTGCCTACCACCGTCGAGTACAAAAGCACACATTCTAGCGGCCAGTTTGTATGAAGACGTATTACCTACTGTTGTGGGTATACTGTGGTGTAAGGCAGACTGTAGCCAAACGGGTTTTCCGATGCTAATCTTCTAGAAGTCCTGTGGGGGTCTGGCGTAATTATTGCCGTAGAGTACTGCGTAGTTGATCCGTTAATCGCCCAGATAACCATTCGCTTCGGTCGGCGTAACCTTGCATCGTGGATATGTTCACTCGCATAAATTATTTACATTATACGTTGCTGTAAGTTTACAACGCAATCTTGATTGCTCCCGTAGTGCGTTAGGCGCGGAATTCACTGTACGGGCATGCCCGCGGGCATGCCCGCCGGACCTCGCTACTATTAAGTCTGTGATGTTTGCCTAGAGTAGGACCGTCACAGTCAGTCTTACCTATACAAATGAGGTTCGCCCGGGCATGTCTGGCGGGCACGCCCGTCTAGTGAGTTCCCAGCTTTAGACTCGCGTTTTGTATGTCACAGATGCGTTCCGAGAACGCGTAATAGTTGGTTTGTGGTGTGTTATGGATGTTCAGAAGAAATATTTCTAGGATAGAATGACGATATTGCCGTGTGGTGACGTCAGAGCAGAAAAATCTCTCCCGCGGGTGTCGTACAAGGCTACTAAGGGTTAAAACAGTGATTAGGAATGGGCAGCAGCGTTACTCTTATACCACCTAGCAATGTACTGCGTTTTTTGTGCCCGATTAATGGCAGTAGGCTCGCCCTACACATGGGACCTAACATAATTGGCGAAACGTGGGTGTTAATTCACCTCTGCCTACCCCTTCGAAGATAATTAAACCACAGAAATTTTGGTTTAATTCTTGAAACTTTGACCCCTAGGTGTAATCGCTCGATGGCGGTGACTTAGTGCGCTCGGCCTGCGATTGTGCAAACCAAGAAATATTGTCTAAGTTTTCGGTCACCCATATTTAGCATAGGATGGGTGACCGAAAACTCTCATCTCTTGAAAATTATTATCTCTTGTTCCTCTGTGCTTCAGAGGGCACGTTAAAGCGTTCGGTCAAAGGGCGCTTTCGGTCCCGGCTGCATAAATTATGCAGTGGTTAATACCCACTAATTAATTCCTTTTTCTTGCTCTCTCCTCCATCCATAATTTATCAAAAAAATCTATCTTTTAACCAAAATCATCACTGTCTGTCCCACGGAAGAGATGGGGGTGGTGACAATTGTATTTCGCTCTGCCGTCACCACACGGCTTGTTTGATTTATAACTTTCTTGTAATTGTCTTTCTCCATATTTATAACACTTGCATTTAACGCAAGACCTATTCTTTCATCATCCGCTTTACAAATGTCATCTCTTAAACCATACGTAGCATTAGCTTTGTAAATTACACATGCGCTAATTTTGAGTCGCACTTCACTTCTGATAATAAATACTAAAGCCAACTGTAAACAATTATTATTCTTATTACAATAAATTATTATAATAGTTTACATTTCATCTTGTTTTGATATAATTATTATTGTATTGTATTACAACTGCATTAAGACTTCGTTTGGTGTTAAACAAACAACGTTTTCATCTCTTGACGACCTTGTGTTATCAATGCAACAATAATTGCATTGATAAAACATGAAAATTATTTATAAACGCCACCCTTTGTTCTAATTGTTAAATAATAGCAATTACGAGACAGCGTACAATATTCCTATTAACAACCGCTGTAGTAATTAACTGAGCGTGCACCCGTGTACGCTTGTGTTGCGTAATACGATGTAATTGAAATAATTTCTTGTCTAACATTAATAATGCATGTCCTTATTAGCTTTGTTGAACAGATGTATAGCAAAATATGTCTCTATGTATAAGGCACCAACCGGTCTGGCTGGAATTATTGGTCATAAATTAATTAATGTTTACTATCAGCAAACCGATTATTTGACGACCGACGTTATACAATAAATTTGTGGAACAAGGTCCTGTCTGGAATCATCAATGGACGTTTTAAAACTAGGTTCGGTAAATACCCTAAAATAAAGGTTGTAAAAAGAAAATTAGTTTAGAAAAAGTTCGACTAATTATTGTCATTCCCGCATCAAGATTATCCGCATAATTTTTCGTAATTTTCAGTGATCGAATTCATACCACACCGACCCTGTAAAATTTATCGATTCTTGATTGACAGCTGGTTTTTCTCTCTCAACCCCAGACTTTGACCACCACGAAACTAAACGCAGTTAAAAAAGAATAAAACAGTATTCTGCAGACATGACATATCGAAATCAGTAGATCATTAAAGAAGCATTTGCGAAATCACTTGCACATCTACGCAAATATTCCAAATCTACGCAGTTGCACAAAATAAAACATCCGTTCGCATCCCTCAAAAGATTAATACCAAGAAAAATGCCCTAGAAATGTTGCAGATTGCGTATTTAATTCTTGGCCATTACATTATTAAATCGACAACTTTGTTTGCGCAACCGCGGAGCGCTTTATTGCAATCGATTTAGGCCTGTTTTCGTGTAATCGGTTGGCGTTTTAAGTTTGCAATTTTGCAAATTGCCACATAATATGACCATAATGCGTTGGGACTCAGTGTTTAAGTTAACAAGAAGTTCCTGTTGTCTTTGATTTTTTTAGAGCGTGAGAAAAACTGTGCCTTTTATTTCCATGACTCCTCATTAGTGCTGAAAGGTTTCCACTAAGTTATTTTATTATTTTAGACCAAAATCTGCAAAAATTGTGTCTCCCTTGTCATCGAAGCGGGGAGCGATTAAATATCTATTTATACGTATTCCCATTTAGGTGCTCTAGGAACGCTGCTACCAATTCCTCGTTCTCTCATATTGTTTGCTCTTAGGGTGCATTCCCACTACGTTATGATGGATGATTAAACCTCGGACGTCGTCTCTAGATGTTTCCATCAGAACGATTGTCGTCAAATTTTTTTATCGTTAGGCGACTATTGTATCTAGCTGTTTCTAGTGGATCGTGACGACATTTTATCGAATCACGGCAGTCGCTTTTACATCATTAGCAAGCTACAGATCTGCAGTCGCTTCTACGTACTCTTGGAGATCAGCAGTGCGTAATAGGTGTAAACGATTTTTTAATCGTTTTACGACTGTCGTGCTAGGCGTTTCCACTGCCATGACAATCTGTCGTCACTGCAAAAAAGGTCGTAGACGACAGTAAATCGTGTCGTTCTATATGTGAGTGAACACCTTCATTCCATGATATTTATATGTACAGTATTATATGTATTGTTTGTTTCACGTTCTAAGCATAATAGACAACATTAAAGGAAACCTGTTTTTAGCTTTACTCATAGTTAAGTACTACATAAGATAAAATTGTAAAAACGCTGTTGGTTTTCTCAATAAAATAAAAAATTCAAATATATAAGCCACGACACTTAAAACTACACGATTATCTGTCGTTACGACAAAGTGGGAAGGCGCCCTTAGTCGCCTTATACGACACACCCACGAGAGAGATAGGGGTGGTGACAATTGTATTCTTCTTCGCCGCCACCACGTGGCAAATCAAAATAAAACAAAAATCTATTTGTATTACTAAAATCTATTTACGATCCTGTCCAGACATTATTGAAGTCGAGTATTTATCTCAAAGTCAGGCGACACGAAGTAATAATCCCCTATAAATTCAACTTTGTGCGCAATATTGTTATTTATTTTAAATACGACAGTAGCAACAGAGGTACAGCTTGTCAAATGATAATGACAAATCATAACACGGCTTAGTGATGGCCGTCGGTATCGATAGATACTTAATATCGATAAAGCTTGAATTATTTAAAGTACAATAATATTTTATCTGCACATATTTTTATGGATTTGCCATCAAAGTTTTGTGCTTATTATTTAGTAGCTGAATTAGAAAACGTTGTTATGCCCTTATCATCTAGCTAGGGGTATAAAAATAGCCTACGACATATTCTCCTCAGAGCTACCAAACTATACACAAAAATGTAATGAAAATTGGTTAGCCTTTAGGAGGAGTTCTATAAAAAACACTGTGACACGAGATTTTTATATATTAGATAAAATAACACTCTCTCTTTCAGTTTTTAAAGTCTCCTATAAGTGACGAAAAGATACCTACTATGTACATTATTTACATATCAAGTTTTCTAAACAGTATTATGGAGACTGATAATTATGTAAAGATAATATTATTATGTGGCCAATAGCGAAAAATTTGGTAGAGAAGTTACATAGGACAAGATGGATAGAAGATTAACCTGACCTCGCCACTGTCATTGTAAATTATTATATAACCGGGTTGGTGTAATTATTCCGCAATAATGAAATTATACAAATTAGGTATTCTTATTGGCGTGAGTCCTTCGTGACCGCCTTGGAATTGATATAAGTTTCACTTTTTTTGGTTGTTCCATCTTATTTTTATAATTTCTTCTAATTGTTAATTATATATCATCAATTAGAATAAATTTATCAATATGTGTCGATACTCAAAGTGACATCACTAAAATAAGTTCTTCCAGCAACTCTAAACATTAAAACAGAAAAGTCATCGATAAACACATAGTAAAAACAGACGCTTCCTTCAATTACCGCGATGTGTGTTGGAAAATTATTGCCTTACTACCTCATGCTGTCTCTGCCTTTCATAGGGATATAAGGCAGCGAGAAAAGGCCAGCTAATGGAGTCATGGATACAAAATGACAGGCTCACTCGTAATTGAGCTTGTATTTTTTCTACACATGCAACCCGCTTCGCGTTTCACATTCATGGTAGATCTATATGTTGATGTTTTCTTACAAAGTGTGTGATGTTATAAATATAAGTTTTATTAATAAAAATCTTTACTGGACTTTTGTTTTTAATTTTTTGTTTTTAATTAATTTAATTTTTTAATTAATTTTGTTGTTAATTAATCTCACGAGATTTATCTATGTCGCTTTAATAAAAAATAAAGGAATTTTATTTATAGAAACCTTGAGGAATTTTCTATTATAAATACTTACACTTCCTGCCGCACTCAGAGATGTCAATTACCGAGTATAAGTACCTACTCGACTTAAATGTTAAAAAATTACAATTCAAAACGAATCCCTATTCTTGCCGGGTCTATGGTCTAGATTTTAATTACAATTTTTGACATTAACTGCCGCACTCAGAGACGTCAAATAACTTTAATGAGTATTTAATGTCAAAATAAATAAATAAATTTCGGTCAAATATAGACCATAGACCCGGCAAGAATAGCGACTAGTTTTGAATTGTCATTTTTGACATTCAGTACTCATTAACGTTATTTGACGTCTCTGAGTGCGGCAGTAAGTAACCTCAATAAAGTTAATTGGCGTCCATAAGTGCGGGCAGTTAGAGATATTTTCTGATTTTTATCAAAACGAAACCTTTTTCAATAGCCGGCGGTTGATACTAAATACCTAGGAGTATTCTCACAGCACCAAAGTACTTAAAACATTAAACTATTATTAAAACACTTGAGCACTTCTCAACATGCAAGTAGCCAAGATGCTAATAGAAGTGCGTTATTGTACCTCGAGTGGTCCAAAGTTCCCATGGTGCCGAAAATAGACGAATGTTTTGATTTCACGAGAGGGTTTGATTGGTAACAAATTTAATTTGGTAACAATCATTGGTCCTTTGTGCCCCTGACGTTTATTCAACTCGATTCAAAATAGAAAACAGTTCTATAAAGGGGTTTGCTGTGTGGTGACGGCAGAGTAGAATACAATTGTCACTACCCCAAATCTCTCCCGTGGGTCTCGTACAAGGCGACTAAGGATAAATCAATGATGAGGAATGGGCAGCAGCGTTCCTCTTATACCACCTAGCAATAGCAATGTACTGCGACTTTTGTGCCCGATAAAGGGCAATAGGCTCGCCTCCTATAACATGGGACCTAACATAATTAGCGAAACGCGGGTGCTAGTTCACCTCTGCCTACCCCTTCGGGGATATAGGCGTGATTTATGTATGTATGTTTATATAGGGGAGGCTGGTCATCATCATCATCGGTGTGATGATGTGCCGTTTAATGTCCCCGGGAGAATGGGCGCTAACCCACCACGCTGGCACAGTACAGGTATTGAGGGGTATTAACGACTGCAGATGCCACCGGTACCAACGACTAAACTTGCCTTCCGTAGCACGCAAGAAATAGAGAAAAATAGCCCTGGACACCCAGCCAATGAACAGCCTTCGGGAATATTGCTTAGTTTACGCTTCCACAAGCAAAGTGCGCTACCCACTGCTCCTCGATAGTAATACATAGAACACAGTTTTCAAACATACTTTATAATCACAACTTTGACTTCAACAAATTACAATTACTTTGGTGGTGCTCAATCATCCTAAATTGGCAAGTTAAAATTGTACAAGTTGATTTATTTAATTAAAGTGTGTAGTACTCGTGCTCGTATAAGAGAAAATTCTGATTAGTCAATCACGATTTCATATACAGTATATCAGTAGTTATAAACTTTTGATCTATTCCCAGTACCTGCTAGGAGCCACAACAAAGCAGTTATTTAACGTCTTAATGCCTATAATGTATGATCTAATTGCGGATGATCCAAATGTTATTTCTCGTCTTCCCTAAATCAAATCACAAATCCTCCAACGCGATAATAACAAGAGAAGAATTAAAAAGTCTCATCAGCATCAAGTCAATGATCCCTCCCACTCGAGAGATTTACTTGAAGCTTCCAACTTGACATTACTTTAAATAATGGTAACTGCTTGCTCAGAAGTCTTGGATCAACATTGCTTTGTTTATGCACCTACACTATCATCAATAAGGGTGATTCTTACATTTTACATTTTCAGAAAACAAGTCAAAATAATTATATAAAGCATACTCTAATGTTATGTTATGCCTGTTATGTCCCGAAGGTGTCGGCAGAGATGTAAAGTCATTTTTTATTTGAACAATATATAAAAATTGTATTGGAAATAGAAAAATAAGATAAATTTTATATACATTTGTTTTAAGATCTACATAAAATATAAATAAGAAAAAATGTATAAAAATAAAAATAATTTGATATGGTAACAAACACATATATTTTTATTTTCTATAGCTTAATAATATGTTTAAATAAGAACATTTTCAATTTATTTCGGAATGTATTTTTACATATTATTATAAACAGTGGCAATGGGTTAAATAACTCACCAAGTATGTTTGGTCCCTTGTAATAGTGAGGGAACCTATTGCCATCTACTGGGCACATAAGTGGCAATATACTGCTATGTGGAATAATAGGAACACCCTTTCCTCATCACTGTATAACCTCTGTTTTGTCTTTTTACTAATTATACAAACTGTCTTTTAGAGAAATCTTTTTTTGAATGAAAGGTCACGCGCAAACTCAGTATGGAGACTGAAATGGATAATAGCAACGAAATTATATTTATTTAATATTTTATACATACATAAATCACGTCTATATCCCCGAAGGGGCGGAGAGGAGAACTAGACACCCACTTTTCGCCAATTAAGCCAGGTTCCATGTAATAGGTGGTAAGCTTATTGCCATCTATCGGGCACATAAAATCGCATTACATTGCACTACCTAGTAGTATAAGAGGAATGCTGCTACAAATTACTCATTGCTGTCTTTACCTTTAGTCGTCTTGTACAACACCCACGGGAGAGATGGGGATGGTAACAATTGTAACCGCTCTGCCGTCACCACACGGCTAGGCAAGCTTTTATATTTTATGAAACTGAAAAATATTGTATTAATGAACTATATTCTTCAAAACCTTATTCCATTAGCACCTCTAACAGCTTTTCATACTAGTAATAATAAGGTAAACCTTCTTTTGCATCACTATTGTATAAAGTTTGAGTTAGCCATATTGCATAAGCTTTGGGTCATTGGCTTTTATTGACTCTTAGATAAACAAAACAGCACATTCAAGGGACAATATCAAATTTATTTATATAAACAATATTGCTGATATTTATGTTTTATTTTTTAATAAGTCAGTCTGATATTATGTAATCTATGAAGATTTAAATGATTTGTCTTTTTTTAATATCTATATTTTTACCATCGATATTATTAATTTTGACCCTGCAAGCTACAGTTGTAATTTAAAATTAGATTACCTACATTATAATTACACAAGTATACATAATATAAATTCTGAAAATATATACGTTACCATTACCACGTTAATTACACAAATATATACCACTGCCAGGACTCGAACCCAAGACCTCTTGGCCGATAGCCAGCGAACTAAAGATTCGATCAAACTAAAAGGCAAAACACAATGATTGCTCTTCCTCTTTATGAAATATTATAAAGTAAGTCTCTTAAGCACTATTGTATGTTGGGCTTCATAATTTATCCTGTAATACCTAAGTGTGTAGCTGTAACGTGGAAAGACTTAAATTCCCCAAGACAATCTGCTCTGAGCCCCGAAGCCATTGGTTTTTATGTTACTGTCTACATTGAACAATATTGACATCTATACGGGTGAACTTTAGAAGATTCTCTCCTGGTTATAGCCAAGACTCTATAAAGGACTTAAAACTCGTTCTTAAGTCATTAATTTTTATAGTATTTTAGAGGACATTTTACGGTCACGCGTTTAAGAGGGTTGAGGTGAATTCTAATGTCTTATTTGAATAATGCCGTTAGTTATTTGCTTGAAATAAGTCTTTCATATTTAACACAATATCTATAATAATAACTGTAGATATTGTGTTAAATATGAAAGACCTATTACAGGTATAATCGTATAAACCTAAGAGAGTCGAAGAACGATGGTTTTAACTTTAAATAAAAATTGTGGTTAATTTGTAATATAAGGGTCAAAATGCAAAAATTTTGGCTTGAAGACGCTGCATTAAAACCAAAATTTGTTACTTAGCTACTTGTTTATGTGGCTAGTTCCTTGTCATGAAAATTAAAAGGTCAATTAAAAAGTGCCCCTAGGGGCACCTAGGGCAGAAAGACGTTATTTATGTATGTTTAAAAAGTGAGACTATTTATGTAATATTTTAAAGAAGTCGACACGGTACCTTTTCAAAATATACTAACAAGTGACGAAGAATGTAATTAATAAGAAAGTAGAATATTAGAAATTTTAAATTTATTTTATGTTTGTTTATAAAGAAGTACAAACACTTCGAACTTATTTCAGTGCCATTGGTATTTTTTAAAAAGCTGTAACATTAGAAAGTGTAGCTAATTATCTCATCATTAGTCCCCCCGAATTCATTACCTGCAGCTCCAAATTTATGAGCCGCGCCACTTATTGTTTTACCAATAAATTTTACAGGAGCACCTCGTCTTAACTCAAATTGGCTTTCAACAAAATATCCGTTACTATAATTACAGCCAGATTTATGGTCTGTCTTTGAGGGGTATACCGTATGTCAGGTTGGCCGAAAAAAACCCCCAAAAAAACTAACATTAATCTCAGAGCGTCGAGTTTTAAGTGCCGTTTTGTCTTCTGAACTATATGAGTTAAGTCGAGCTTCCACAAATTGGGGTGTTCCTTTGTCCCCACTTTATTAATATTCATTTAAGTTCCAAAGATTTTTAGCCGAGATTAAGTCGGACTTTTGTGCTATTTTCGTCGGAAAATAATAAGGGTCGTTTGTCATAGTTACTTTGTTTCTTTGAATGCTCTTGAGATATTGTTGGCGATTAATAATAAAGGTTTCATTTAAATAAAATTTGCCGTTGTGTTTGCTTTTGACTCTTTCATTATTTATAATGGTTAAGGTCAATTTGATGAAGCATTATTAAAATATTATTAAATTTGACAACTTGATGTGATTATGTAGGTAGGAGTGTGATTATAGAGGCAAAAGTTTGTATGAAATTTTGTATGACACTAACTACTAAAATTATGATTCCATGTAACTTAATACACTACACCACATTTACATTTCGCCACCTATATTAGGACCCGTGAGATAGGGGGCGAGCCTATGACTATCTGTTCGGCACGTAAATCACAGTATAATACTCGGTGGTATAACAAAGACCGCTGTTACGTATTCTTCTCATACATACATACATACATAAATCACGCCTATATCCCCGAAGGGGTAGGCAGAGGTGAACTAGCACCCACGTTTCGCCAGCAACTATGGCATCCCATGTAATGTAATAGGTGGCGAGCCTATTGCCATTTATCGGGCACAAAAGTCGCAGTACATTGCTAGGTGGTATAAGAGGAACGCTGCTGCCCATTCCTCATCACTGATATGTCCTTAGTCGCTTTGTACGACACTCACGGGAGAGACTTGGGGTGGTGACAATTGTATTCTACTCTCCCGTCACCACACGGCCGGTATTCTTCTCGACTGTTGAAAACCTTAGTCACCTTGAACAACACCCGTGGAAGAGGTATCAATAATTTACTCTGCTTTGCCAGCTCCACACGGCCCTTAAAACTACATATAATCCATCTCTACCGAAATACCGACATGAAACTGAATGTGTCAATCAAAATCTAAAAATGTGTACTGAACCGAATTGCCTAATAACACTAAAACACAAAATTAGAAGCCAATTACTCGATCAATATTCAAAGAGCACCTATTTAAGGAAACGGGAGAAATCACCCCAAAAACATTCCGGAGTGCACCAAAAAAATGAGCTCAACAACATAAGTAACTTCTGCTCCCCGACAAACAGACAGCGACATAGATTCTTGACATTTTAATTTCAGGTTAATTACCATAAGAGTCAGGGAAACTATTTTTGTTTCAGAAAACAGAAATTGCTTTCTGGTGGCCAATGCGGAGAATTCGACAGTTGATATGTGACATGACAGACGCTTTTAAGGGAAAAATGTCGAAATTGACTTTCGTAGTCTTACAACTAAAATGTCACAAGGCTTTCTCGGGGCTGACTTTGACAATGCCTTAAGTAAATCACATATTTTAATTAAGAAACAGTTACGGTTCAAAATGTTTGTGTTACTGTAAGTAAGTAAAGTAAAATGCAATATATTGTTAATGACTTTTTTGCAATTTTATTGATCAGTGAAAGTTTGTTGTTTATAATGGTATCATACACAATATGTTTGTGTCACATGATGTTAATATTTATTACAATAGTACTTGTTACTGGCGGAATAAGTAGGTAGGTAATAGTTAATCAATTACATAAGTTTTTCTCAATTGATACAGAACATTTCAATGGATTGTGCTAAAACACTGCAAGCGAATATTTTTTAAGAGTGAATAAGTCACAAGTTTCGCACTGTACAGAAAAAGCAATTTTTCTAATATTAATGTTGTTATATTTATCATTCAGTCTGGTTTATGTATACCATATTAATTAAGAAGTCTTCTCACCTTCTATGCTGGCCTGGGAGCGAACAAATAACGTAGAATAGGCCAGCCCCGACTCATCCCATGGGTGTCTTAAAAGTCGACTGAGGGAGATTGCCCGGTGTAGACCAATAAGCACCTTGGGGCACCCGAATGGTGGAGGGCAAACTACCAACAACAGCATACCCAACGAGGTTTAGTGTCAGGCAGGCGGCCGGCTGTAAAACCTAAACCAAAACTTTGAGCAGTATGGAATTTTGACATTCCAATCACTCTCTCCTTTACATCGTCTCTCGATATGGTCCGTTCCGTCTCTTTTCTTTTAATTCATTCATCACTAGCACCTTTACGGTGTGATGGATGATATTAATCAAAAGGGACTGTATGGCTTGATGTCGTCTGACCGATATGAATGGAAGAGGAAACATACAAACAGGGCAGGGAGAGGAAGAAGATGTATACCATATTAAAATCATTGTTTCGTACCTAATGACACAAATTAGCTGTATAATCAGACACGACTACAAAAAATATTTTCAACCTTTAAAAACTTTAATTTAAAACTAAGCGAATCCACCACATAAATCCTAAAAACTGAATGACGTAAATATTCCCAGTGGTTTCATCACGAAAGTTAAATATACTTTCACCGCGTTCAAGTTATTTCTGTGACCAGCAAGAGAGAAATAAAGCAAAATATTAACAGCTTCACAGAAACAATGCGGCTTATGTTTGTTCACTGTTACGCGTGCTCCAGACAGCATGGCGACTGCAATCGGAGCCTTTTGTTTGGCCAAATGTCTTGTGTCGACTTGTAACGGCCCTTTGAGAAGGCCGAGCATTGCAAATATTATACAAGTGTTCGTGCCGGCTCACCGGTGTCCACTTGTAATGCAAATCGGAAAGGTTTAGAATTTCAAAACGATATTGATTCTGATAAAGTGAAATTTTAATAACAAACGCTGACTGCGTCATTAATTCTGGTGAAGTTAAATTAGTATCAAAATTATTAAAATTCGTGATCATTAGCATCATTAGAATATCATTAGCTTAGCCTAAATTGTAACATGGACACATTACTACTGCTTCCATTCCTTTACATTCAGACATTACTAGCCCAACCTTTCCAGTTTGATGGTATAGATCAGTTAAGATCAAAATTTAATGAGGTAATCAGCGATTCGTCATAAATATGTTTGGGTACGACGCAATATATTATATTGCAACACAATTCTCTTTCTTGTATTATAATTAACCTATTAGACATATTAGAAACATTATAATTTACAACAGTTTCATTTCTGTTATCATTTTACCTCAGAGCGTGACCAAGAATGGCAATTACATCATTAAAGTCCACATTTGTACAACTACAAAAGGTGTCAATCAAAATTCCTAGTCTCGAGAATAACAATCGATCAAACGCAAACGTCACACTGACATTGTTTGAAACGTCGTCATTTATCAAATTAGCGCTAACCTTAGTCAACGGTTCATTTTTCTTATCGTTAACAAAGCTACTGCGTGGTCTAAATATTAACTTAATAATCTCCGGAAAATTGTTAAAACACCAAAGTGGTTGACCATTAGCCAAATGCCTATCTAACAGATCACAAGCACCAGCTGTATTGTGTGTCACTACAGACATAACTACAGCAGACTGTATGGCGTCTAGAATGGTCATGGTGGGCGTGTGTCATGGAGCAGATATTTCAGATACTTTAGCGATTGCTCGCGCGAAGTGCCTCTTGAATGTAGTCCACTTTCTGCTTTATCCTATTGAGTTTGGTTCGCTTGAATACTTAATTTTATCCTTCACACTAGAGAATTGTTAAAAATTATATCGGCATAGGTAAAGGACAGAAACTAGTGATTATTTTCACGACGAATATTTGGTGGTCCTTCCTATCATAAATTTAAAGAACACGGTAAAAACAATTCATTAATACTTCATTTACATAAAACATAACCAATACTAACATGACTTAATCTTAAATTAGTTAGTCCACATTAAGTTATTTTAATAGTTGAAATAAATTGTATTAATTTAATTATGCAAAACAAATGTATTGAAATAGTTCATCTGGAACATATTATTATTACGTTGATTAATTAAAAGCAGTAGAAATGCTTTTAAAACTAGCATTAAAAATACAAACAGATATTATCGGATTATTTTGAAACAATTAGTCGTTCACACTTCATGCTCATTATTGCACCCAACGGACAATGAAATAATAATTACCATTCTTATATTAATTTTACCGGCTGAATGTACCGAATTATCAGCTCCCCTTATTTGGATTATGTGAGTAAGTCCTATTTACGAGAGCGTAATTAAAACAACGCCTTTTACGTCGTCTGTGACACGTGCGAGAGACTGTTTGACCGCTTTGTCTTTATGAATTCTTGTTGAAGGACAAATATTGCAGTTTTTGATTTAATTATACATACATGTATAAATCACGCTTATATCCCCGAATGGGTAAACAGAGTTGAATCTATACTAATATTATAAAGCTGAGGAGTTTGTTTACTCTGCCGTCACCACACAGCCGTGTGGTGACGGCAGAGTAGAATACAATTGCCACCACCCCAAATCTCTCCCGTGGGTGTCGTACAAGGCGACTAAGGATAAATCAGTGATGAGGAATGGGCAGCAACGTTCCTCTTATACCACCTTGCAATGTACTGCGACTTTTGTGCCCGATAAAAGGCAATAGGCTCGCCACCTATTACATGGGACTTAACATAATTAGCGAAACGCGGGTGCTAGTTCACCTCTGCCTACCCCTTAGGGGATATAGGCGTGATTTATGTATGTATGTATATATGTATAAGGAGTTTGTTTGTTTGTGTGGTTGGTTGGTTAAACGCGCTAATCTCAGAAACTACTGGTTCACATTTAAAAATTACTTTTGTGTTGGAAAGTCCATTAAACGAGAAAGGCTATAATAGGCTATCGACATTAACGCGAGCGAAGCCACGGGCGACCACTAGTAATTAATACTCACTTTCCCATGTAATAAGGTGGCGAGCCTATTACCGTCTATCGGGCCGCAGTATTTTGCTAGCTGGTATAAAAGGAACGCTGCTGTCTTTGTAATAGTTTCTTTCTAATTATATTCATTTAATTATCATCATCTAGCAATATACTATTATTATTTGAAACAAAGTTAAAATAATTATTTGAGTAACGATGTAGAAAGATCGAAGAATCGATGGTAAAAATATATTCGATACAACGTTGTTTTATCCATTTATAAGGGACATTTGATTAAGCAGTATCGATGCCGTGGTATCGGTAAAGATTGCAACCACAATATTTCACTCATCTCTGATTAATACACACTAATTTATCTCAGCGCATATGTGCAAAGCGTGTGTCAAGTAATGCCAAGGACAGGCTACGGCGTTCAATGTTTTCCAGTTTCCATTTTCAGTAAAACATGCTCAAGCACATATGTATCACTCGACGCAGTTCTAGAAGGTCTCACTCAATAATGTTCTTGAAAGAAATTATAACTTCATTTTGCACACTTAAGGTCGGTTATTATTCAGCAACAATAATGTCTAGGGCTCTATCGAAGTCAGGTTTCATGTGTAGGGCTCCGTAATCAAGGCCTACAGGTCTCAACAAGTTGAATGTCAACGTTTTGTTTATATACCTATATAAGATCGATATATATTATGTATGAAGGGTTATGTCAATACACATTCGACCTTTTGCGTTTGTAATACAGTCTTATTATGGGATTTTCTAATCGCTACGGATCGCTAATATTATGCATCGTGCAGTACTGTTTGCTTTAGTAATAAAGCAAGTCGCTACACTTAATTACAAACGTTTGCACGCTATGTACGTCAATGCTCACAATAATAATAAATAACAACGTTAATATGGGACATAATAGGCGAGGCTTTGATATATCTATCCACCATCTCAATGGCATAGTAGATACAGAAACCTTCGTACCTCCGAACAAGCTGAATTCAGAAAATAAAACGATCTCTGCAAAAAAGAAACATGGAGATGAATGTATTTTTGCTAACAAAAATATAGATAGTTAATATGTAATGCTTAGATAATCAAAATCACGTTTGCAATGCAAACTGTATAGGATCAATTTCCTTCCTGCGTTGTTACTAAATTACAAATAATTTAGTAACAACGCAGGAAGGAAATTGATCAGAAAGGTGACAGAATGTCCATTGCTTTAGTATAATAGCATCAGTTTTATAGCTAGCCGTCTGCCTGACAACAAGTTTCCTCAGAAACTCTATTACTACACAGACATCAATAAGTAGTAGACTGTATCAGCACTAGACAGAAAAAATACACTATAACGATCAAAAGTGACAGTAGCGAGGCGATTAAGCCACCAACAATAGTGTCCCTTCGGAGGGTTAGTGTCAGGTGGCTAATAAAAACCAAGCCAAGACCTACAGCAGTTACAAAAGTTGTTCTACTTCGACCCCAAACCAATGTTTTTGAGTTGTTAGTCGAAGACTTGCGAAATCGTGATGTCGGGAATCCCAGACTTCCAATCCCAGGTGGTGTAGTTGATATGCATGAAGCAGTGGATACAATAAGTATATTTTAGCTCTTCCTATCTATAGGAGCAACGCTTGGAGATATTAAAGACCCACAACGCGTGTTAGCACCTTTTATAGGTGTCTGATGATCAAATTCGGTGACCGGTCAGGAATCGTAATGTGCGCAGTGTGGGACAGTAAATTTAACGGGACTCGGTACCCGGTCGTACAACAGCGTTAAAGAAGGCGGAAGCTACAACCGTAAAGCGAGTTTTGAAAATATCAGTTGACAATATAGATGTTTTAAAAACAGGATTCAATAGAAAATTGGTAAAGTGAGCGTTTGGTATACTAAATAGAATCTGAAATTTAATAACCAATTGAAATTAGTTTATTGTCAACCTTTGCATCAAACTATTCCTACTTGTAATTCTATCAGGCAATTCCATAATCATTTACGCTGTGTTCAAAAGCTTAATGCATAAAATATATGAAGTAATTCAGTATTTGATTGAATAACTTTCAATAATCTTAAATGAAATAATAAATGAAAAAAAAAATTCTAATTCAAATAACAGAAACGAACGAACCTTCATAGATTTGTTTTATTCCTATTTACTCTGAGGTTTTATACAATGCTGGTTTATACAATAACTGGCGCACTCATAGACGTCAATTCACGGTAAGAAATACTTTATGTCAAAAAATGACAATTCAAAACTAGTCGTTATTCTTGCCGGGTCTATGGTGTAAATTGAAATGATTTTTTTTGACATTAAATACTCATTATAGTTAATTGACGTCTCTGAGTGCGGCAGTAAGTTCACTAGAAACAATACATTCATCTTCCGAACCAGGAATGAAACTAGATGTGTCTTGATTAAAAGCTAGTCCATTTTCTTTGTTTTAATTTGGGTTCAGCGTATTTTCCATCCACACATAGATACAATAATATAGAATTTGGTATATCATTAACTGCCGCACTCAGAGACGTCAATTAACTTTAATGAGTATTTAGTGTCAAAATTTTTTATTCAAATCTAGACGATAGACCCGGCAAGTATAGCGACTAGTTTTGAATTGTCATTTTTTGACGTTAAGTACTCATTAACGTCATTTGACGTCTCTGAGTGCGGCAGTAGGATCGCCTTTTTTAATCGCCTCCGTGGTCTAGTGGTTCGCCCACGGAATTAAGTTCCAGAGGTCCTGGGTTCGATCCCCTGGGGGGTACAAATTTGTACTCGGTTTGGTTAGTGCTACCACTAAGTCCACTAAGTTCTTTCAACTCCACCTGGCTAGCTACCAACATCTTATCAAAATCTGTCGCCATAATAATAATGTTAACATCATTATTGTGTTACGACAATTGTGATTAGATAGCCAGCCCCACTGTGGTTGAGGGTTCCAGGTAAAGCTCGATTCCATCTTCGGCCCTTATCGTCACTTATTATCAGGTGAGATAGGGGCAAAAGCTCCCCTGTATAGCTTAAAAAAGACAGTTTAATTAATTGTTCCCAATTAATCAAATTAAATTAAAATGGACATTCGCTAAAAACGCTTCTCGCTTGTGAAATGCGACCACAAACCCGCCCCTCAAACAGGTTCTGTAATGTTTGCAAACTTTGCGTTTGTTTACGTTTTATTTTTAGCGATATTCAACTGAATTATCTTTTCAATGTTGTTTTTGATTCTGGCTTTATAGTCACGCAGTGTAGGTGTTAAACGGTCTTTCTATCTTCGTCGGGAAATGTTCATTACACTGTTTAAATTCTCGGGGATTTTGTACTTCGGTTTGTCTTTTATGCTGTTGAGTGTATCTGGCCTGTCTTTTGTCAAACCTATAAAATGTCTTTGTAACCTTTAGTTAATAAATCTTTATTTTCTTTCCAAATTAAGTCATTTAACCTATTTTCCTATTTATGAAGATTCTAATCCGACAGACCGTAGTTCAGTCTTTATCCCATTATTATCACTATCAGCGATTAACAAAATAAAATATACCCATTGAGTTTCCCATCAGTTTAACTTGCCTAATACGAAATGCATGCGCACGTACAAACTATATGGAAAGGGCGAATGACCGATTGGTCGAACGTGTATGAACTGCCTTCTTTAATATTAGTACCTATGGGATTTATTTAAATGATATTTTTTCTTGTCAAGAAATCGATATGCTAATTAAAATTTGCATTTTGCAGGTATCTTACACTCCTGTATCCAATCTCCTGTAGATCATTCTCTCGTTTTTGTTTTAGATTATTTAAGATTGCATGATTAATGTTTATTTATTGAAGCTATTGTTTGCTCCTCACTTAGGTACTGTTCGCAGTATATTTGGTTAACATGACCTAGATAATAGACTAGCTATTAAAATGAATACTAAATTTATGCACCCTATAGCGATGTGTACGTCGTATGTAAACATAATGTTAGTGCCGTAAACAAATATAGAAAAATATTGGTTTCGAAACCAAACGGTTGAAATAACGAAATTGCTGAAACAAGCAGTGATTCATAGTGCAGTTTCGGATTCCATTCTGACAGACGTAGAGTCGAGAAATCTACAAGTTTGCTCCAGACAGCTACGGCGACTTGAATAATTGTTTTTCATCTCAACTTTTGTACAATACTAGCGGCAAATACAAAGGGGCGGCTTATAACAGACGAGTGTAAACAATCTAACGAAGAATAATAACGAATAGTTGATATTGTTTACTATGCCAGTTATTTCTAGTATCGTAAATACACGGTGGTAATTTTCTTTTGGGTGGCGCTACGACGGGGCTTTTGAATTGGGGTGAGTTATCGATAACTTTTTATATTATAACTAAATTATTATCCACATAAGCTAAAGAATATTTAATGTATTCAATTTTACAGTGTAAGAAAAGTATATTAATGAATCTTTACAATACACAAGTCAAACTCGACATGATACTAACAGTATGTAAACAGAATAAATAGTGTATAGATTGTTTTAGTTCGAATGACTATTAATGACTATGACTATGTGACCATAGAAAATACTTGTAAGTTATTTTGTATATTGCTTAAACGCTCTTAAAGCGTCATTTAATAGCTTTAGTGGATCATTTTAATTTCGAAGCCACACGTTTAGTCTTACTTCAAACATGACAATAGCCATGCAAAACACTTATAAAATCGACTTATAATTACATTACAAAATTATTCGATATGTCTAATCTTAAGAAAAAAAAACAGTGAATAACCTAACGTGTTAAGTATATTTTAAAAAATACAACTGCTGATTTAAAATATGAAATTACATTACATTAGTGTTTTGAACATTTATTATTTCAAAAATGAATGAAGATTTTATTTAATAATTTCCCATCGATAAATCTGGCCCACCACTAGCGCCCTGCTTCGTCTGTTATTAGTTTATGAGGAACCGAGGCGCACGTTGACGTAGGTCATGAACATCTGGCGTTGTTTGAGTCGAGTTTTTAATGTTCCGACTTGTTAGTCTGCGGATATGTACAGTGGGCACCACGTGGGTAACAACTCAATTACAAATTAGAGATTAAATATTTTTACGGAACGTTGGAATGTTTGCAGATACGTCCACTGCTGTTTATATTAATAAGCAAGTTTTTTAATGGTTGAAATAAATTGTAAGCGTTAAGACAATAAGTCAATTATTGAGAAATTCCTCAGCAGCAGCGTTCCTCTAATACCACCTAGCAATAGCAATGTACTGCGACTTTTGTGGCCGATATATGGCAATAGGCTCGCCACCTATTACATGGGACCTAACATAATTGGCGAAACGTGGGTGCTAGTTCACCTTCGGGGATATAGGCGTGAATTATGTATGTATGTATGCATATTACTATCGTGTATCGGCATCACCGATACACGATAGTAATATTATGATATAGCCATTTATCGTCTTGAACTGTAAAAAACTAGCGGAATTTTGACAGTTCAACGCGATAAATGGTTATATTATACCATGTTTAGGTGGTCAGGCCAGGTGAGCTAGTGTTTAAAGGGCCTAAATTAGGCCCTTACTGGATGGTAGAATATAGAGAGAAAGCGTCCCACCACTCAGGCCCAAACCGAATTGGTGGTTATCAACGCCTGCAGAAGCAGCCGGAACCAACGGATCAACGTGCGAACTCGACCTGACATATGTATGGTCACCCAACCAATAAGCGGCCTTAGTGAACATTGCTTAGTTTTGGCAATCGCAGGTCGAGCGCACTCAGCCACTGCGCCATCCTCATTTGGTGACGGTGTCGAAAATTTCACCCGTTACAAATCATCAATTTCACTAAAACCAAATTGGCGTCAGTTGAAGTGCAATCTTTGCCTTTGTAAATTACCAACCTCGAGATTGAGGTAAAATTGTTTTTATACCGCTATAAAGCCTTTTGGCCCAAAGATTGATACCATCGAAAACCTTACAACGTTAATTAGGGATTGGTGATGGTATAACTCGCCAAATGCCCGCTACCAGTTTTCGATCGACAAAAAGAAGTAATAGGCGATTGTGGGGTGCAAGTTGTAAGATCGTAGCGGTTTGGGAAGTGTGACAAAGATATCTGTCATACATCAATCTGTATTGGCGTGTATTGGCCCATTCTGCATATGCATAATTATATTTTCTTCTCATAAAAATAATTGAAATCTTGCAACTACGTCACTTTCTTCAAATAGCCCAAAACGGGCATCTCACCGATGTAAAACAATTTCTAGACATCCAAATAATTCTGCGAACTTAAATTTGAACTTAGTTGGAAGAGAGATAATGATCATAACGGGAATATTGATCAAATCTTCAAATTATTGTAGTCGCGAAAGTTTTGAATTTTTGAATACGTCAGTAGTATAAGTTTCAACAAAAAGATATCGTATTCGATTTTAATTTTAACATTATATAAATGTTAGAAAAATTTGAACAAAGATTTTGGTGGTTAGAAAAAGAATTTCGAAAAATTATGATCTTGAGGCGGGAATCGAACCCGCGTCCGCTGCTATCCGGGCAGGTGCCTGACCGCTCAGCCACCCAAGACACTGTGTCTTATAGCCTGGATAGCAGCGGACGCGGGTTCGATTCCCGCCTCAAGATCATAATTTTTCGAAATTCTTTTTCTAACCACCAAAAAGATATCGATGAAAAAATGATTAACAGAGCAGAAAATCAAAAGGTAGGATCTAGGTTCAATCTATTGATTAAAGAAGTACTCAGTTATCTACTCAATATTCAAATATTTGTACCTATTCCTTAGAAAGCTGCTCGTGGAATATAACAAAATATAAATTGGATCCATGTTTCCAAGAAATTAATGCTTTTATTCAATTAATGCTTATCGCTAACACAATCAATATCATCATAATATCAGCGCTACCAAGCGACGCCCTGGTCGTATTAAAAAACTTATCTGTGACCCACAGATGCGATACTAAAACGAAAAAAAAAATACTCTGACCCTCAGATGGTACAAAAAAACATGCGCCCGCGCACCGGTCACCGAGGTCGATCAACTCTCAGTAGCAACGCTTTTAATGCAATATAAATAATGTTATAGATATCAGAAGGCTCATCTAACGATGCCAACGGGAGTTTTGAAGTGGTAGCGCACTCGAGGTGAAATGATGTAAGTCATTTTCTAACGAAAAGGCCGAATAGGATAATGTCTGATCAAAAGAAAAAAAATAATACACAAATAAATGTTTTTTTACACTCACGCCTATCATCTAGCCCAAAGGAAGAAGGAGCATAAGCACTTGTGCTATGGATACTAGATGACGAACAAATTTTTATAAACGTTATTAAATTACTTGAATTAAAAAGTATTGAAAATATACTATGTAGATAAAAATAGAAACAATCACCACTCTAGGACTAATGTCTGTGTTTAGTCTTCCTTCCTTTCATCCACAGGGAGGGCCTGTGGCCCAGCTGTGGGGATATTAAAGTGCTAGTACGAATAAGATGCAAATAAAATAATTAACAATTTTAAATTAAATTATATATAAGAGTTTTGAATACGGAAAAACAAAGGTCTATGAAAACTTAAATAGTTAACAAGGATATAAAAATATAATAATACCCACTCATACATTACCTACACAAAAAAGAACTCCAACTTTGTACAACACTTGTATTTTTATTAAAGTAACTTAATATCAACTACAATTTTCTATATATAGTTTCAATACCTCATAATTATATTACCTTTCGGGCTTAAATATCCATTACATATTTTTTATCTCCGCCTCGACTAAGTGACATCACAAAAACATTTACTACACAATCAATTTGACTTAACACTTCTCACGTCAACGTCCATATTTTATTGAAGACAGAATCATTTATCATTCACACCAATCAATTTAATATATTAAAGACGGAAAAAAAACTACTTTTGTATTCGGAAGCTCATAGATAGAATGGTAATATGCGTTGAATATTTAAACAGCATTAAGGTGGCGCGGTATTTAAATTTTTTACCCTCCCAACTTTTTTGTGCATAAAAAAAAACTCGAAAAAGATAAGATTACACGAAAGTGTGTGATCCTGAGATATATCGTTTTACAGGTCGTATTCCAAATTATATGTTCGAAACTGAATTCAAATTTCAACGAACTTCTTCTTCCTGCCCTGTTCCCAGTCTATCTGGGGTCGGCGCAGTATGTTTCCTCTTCCATTCATATGTCAGACGTCATCAAGCCATCCACTCCCTTTTGATTCATATCATCCATCCCACCGTAAAGGTGCTAGTGATGAATGAATGTATAGAAAAGAGACGGAACGGACCATGTCGAGAGACCCATGAACGGAGAAAGTGATTAGAATGACAACATTCCAATCCATACTGCTCAAGGTTTTGGCTTAGGTTTTACAGCCGGCCGCCTGCCTGACACCAACCCTCCTTGGGTACGCTGTTGTTGGTGGTTTGCCCTCCACCATTCGGGTGCCCCAAGGTGCTTATTGGTCTACACCGGGCAATCTCCCTTAGTCGACTTTTACGACACCCATGGGATGAGTTGGGGCTGGCCTATTCTACGTTATTTGTTCGCTCCCAGGCCAGCATAGAAGGTAATCAAATTTCAACGAACGTTTTGCATTATAATATAATAAGACAGAAATTATACCGTGTATATTGCCGTGTGGTGACGGCACAGTAGAATACAATTGTCACCACCCCAAATCGCTCCCGTGGGTGTCGTACAAGGCGACTAAGGATAAATCAGTGATGAGGAATGGGCAGCAGCGTTCCTCTTGTACCACCTAGCAATAGCAATGTACTGCGACTTTTGTGCCCGATAAATGGCAATAGGCTCGCCACCTATTACATGGGACCTAACATAACTGGCGAAACGTGGGTGCTAGTTCACCTCTGCCTACCCCTTCGGGGATATAGGCGTGATTTATGTATGTATGTATGTAGAAATTATACAATAGCTTCCTCATTCATATTTCTCATGCAATGGTTGCAGTATTTAATAGGAGTACTAAGCGTTAAGACAGCAATGAGTAATAAGCAGCAGCGTTCCTGTTATCCCACCTAGCAGTATACTGCGATTTCCATTCCCGATAAATGGCAATAGGCTCGCTTCCTATTATATGGGACCTAACCTAATTGACGAAACGTATGTGGTTAATTCACCTCTGCGTACCACTTCGGGGATATAGGCGTGATTTATGTATGTCTGACTGTAGTATTTATTGTAATAATTGTAAGACTAAAATCCATTACTGTAACTTGCAATATTAGCACTGCTTGCGTTGTAAAATTACTAGTTCTAAGCTAAAAGCAATGAACAAGTCTTGACTTGGAACAATAAATCAATTTCAGCGTTTGTGTCAAAACCGGAATGCATTAGCGAGCCGATTCACTCAGCGGCTGGCAGCGCTGTTTTGTTACCCTTTTGTCACTGTAAACTATAACTGGGGTAATAGGAAATTTGTCGCCATGAACATAAAACATCTATTCCTTATTTAATTGATGAAAAAACAGAGGAGGTTACTCAATTCGTACCCGTATGTTTTTTTTATAAAACATGAACTAACGTTAGTCATAGCTTAAAAATGATGCTGTCACTTTTATTTGCTGAATTAAAGACAGAGTTAGCATCAATTTTAAACCATGACTAACTTTAGTCCATGTTTTATAATAAGGGGGCTAGTATAAATGTATTTTAACATTATAGTATAAATGTTAGAAAAGTTAAGTTTGGCCGTGTTGTTTGTTGTGAAATGTTGTAAAAAGAGAAAATTTTGAAAAATTAGTTTTGTGGCCTAGTTTTATACGAACTACTCTTTCTGCCGCACTCAAACGATAACGATAATGAGTACAGTAAATTATGTAAAAAAATGTCAATTCAAAACTAGTTCCTATTCTTGCCAGGTCTATGATCTAGATTTAAATGATTAAAATTAAGTATTCGTTAAAGTTAGTTATTAAAATGTTTAAATAAAAAATTATGGAATGTTTTTTGAACACCTAAAAATTTTTTGAAATAAAAAAAATATACGGTACGAATTGAGCAACCTCCTCCGGTTTAGCGTCAGTTAAAAAATCAAAATGAAACCAAGTGTATTCGTTAAAAACGTTCAAAACAAAAATTTGACTAATGCATCGACTGTCACCGGTACCCATCGCTCATTTTCAATCATGTAATCCCAAAGTGTTACACATTAGTTCTGCGCTGCGGGGCACTCCCAATGAACCAGTCAACTTATACCAGATGACGGAACTGCTATGTCGAAGTTCTATTTCTGTTTGGTGCAACAATAAACTTACAATCTGATGTTTCGCATTGAATGCCACTAATGAGTAATTAGTATTTGACTTTATCTGCCGCACTCGGAGACGTCAAATAACGTTAATGAGTACTTAACGTCAAAAAATGACAATTCAAAACTAGTCGCTATCCTAGCCGGGTCTATGGTCTAGATAAGAATGAAAATTTTTGACATTTAATACTCATTACTGTTAATTGACGTCTCTGAGTGCGGCAGCTTGTTGATGGAAAATATGCGTCAAAACGAAATAAGCACTCGATAGTTATAATCTGAACCGTAGTGACGGTGGAGCAGAATAGATTTAGAAAGTCAAAGTTCTATAATGCACTTTGCACAGCATTATTTTACCCCCACAGATTATTGCATCGGAGCTCGCTCTGTGATGGGTAAACCCCCCAAAACTACAATCCCTAGGAGAGTTCGGTAGGCGTCAGGTAGGCCGCTGGTGTCATAAAAACCTATCCACATCCAGGAGCGATTAAACGTACCGCTCATTTGGTGCAACAATGACGCATTTACATGTTTTCTCAAACAGATGCTAATATTAATTTTTAAAAATCAATTTAATCAATATTTCCTACTCCTATAAAAACAAAAAAAAATACAATTACCTCAATGTTGCACTAAATGGCAAAAACAACAACGGCAAAGTGAAATTTTTAATGGTTTCCAATTTTCTAACCAGGCCTATAGTGAAAGAATAGGATATACCAATTATTTAATTAACTACACATTGTTAAAAATTTGCAACGATTGCTGGTGATGATAGAACTAGTTTCAGTGGGACATTTCACAATTATGTATTGAAGATGTGTGACGGAAAAATCTCTATTGAAATCGTCCTCAGCGGCGAAGGTGGCTAGAAATTATAATAATTATTATGATAATCTAGTAACACTGCTTGTGACGTGCGTGGTGCATAGCAATTACGTTCGCCTCCTGTTAGTACTTTGGACCTGTGTGAACGGGCAAAAAGGCGACTCTGCTAATACTTCAGGAAAATATAGGTGTGACTTGTTATGTCGTGATGCCAGCGCAGAACACAATTGTCACAACCCCCAATCTTTCCCACAAGTACAAGGCGACTAAGGGATTAGGAATGGGCAGCAGCTTTTCTCATATATTACCACAATATACAGTGATTCAGGAAAAGACTCACCCCCTAATACTAAAAAATTATTACTTAGAAACTTGGGTGTTATGTCACCTCTGCCTACCTCTACGGAGGATAAATGGGCGTGATTTATAATTATATACTATGCACTTATACATGAGTTGATAAAAAAATACAAAATACATAAAAAACAATAATTTGTAAAACGCGGTTTCTTTATTATCAACAAAAAAAAATACTAACCATATGCCCCAGTTTTGCGACAAAAAAAAAGTAATTTTGCACCCTCACCTAATCCGTAGCTCCAATTTACTCTACATTGGCGGATTTCGATAATATAATGCGTACCGGACAGGTGTTCCGATATTATTACTACAATACATTAGTTTATGCATTACAAAAAAAAAACAAGAAAAAACTAAGCTTTCAAACGAATCAAATCCGTATACGACAATGATTGCTTTACGTCGAAAAATAACACATCTATAATTACAAACAACGTGCGCGATACTGGATCTAAATTATGAAGGGTTAAAGCGGAATATCAAAAAAACGCATTCACCCACTTAGGCCCTTTTGCACCGCGGCGGCGAAGAGGTCGTTGGTACCCTGTGGAAACTGAAGCACAGGTGTCCAGCGTTCGGTCGGCCAGAAAGAGACGGCGTTACGAAATCGGTGCGTGCGCGAAAGGGACGCAACGAAAATAAACGTTGGACTTGTTTTTTTTTCTCTTGCGCTCTCCCTCGCCTATGTTCGTGACGATCTTTTTTATTTTTTTTATACTTACGTCGTTTTGTTGTGCTGTTGGAGCCTTTTTGGCTTATTCTGTTGCTTTTAGCTATATTTTAGGATAACAAATTATGTAGGTGCTTTCGTAAGCAAACAATACTCACCATTTTTGTGATATTTATGGACCTTAAATTTCAAATTTTAAAGGTGGGTACAGACTAAAGGAAAAATTAATTGATTTTATTTTTATTCTTTAAAGGTAAGGTATTTTTTACATACATACATACATACATAAATCACACAATCAATCAGGTGAACTAGCACCCGCGTTTCGCCAATTATGTTAAGTCCCATGTAATAGGTGGCGAGCCTATTGCCATTTATCGGGCACAAAAGTCGCAGTACACTGCCAGGACGGTGGTATAAGAGGAACGCTGCTGCTCATTCCTCATCACTGATTTATCCTTAGTCGCCTTGTACGACACCCACGGGAGAGATTTGGGATGGTGACAATTGTATTCTACTCTGCCGTCACCACACGGCTAATTTGTTATTATTTTTTTATTTGTATAAATATAGGTATATATTTATTTCTGCCTTAAAAATAAAAACATATTTCTAGGACATATTTTTAAACGAAAAAATTGCTGTGATCAATAATTATCATTTCAGTTTAACAATTTATATAGGTCAATCTATATTTTATTATTTTACTTACTTACATGTAACTTAAAGGTATTCTAAGTATTAACTAAGATAAAAAAGAGGTAAAACACATGTTTCAAATAAATTCCAATGTACCTATTTAGGTTTATGAAACATTTCAAAAGAGAGCTTTCAATTATAGCGAAAATAAAAAAGCGGGGGCATGTGAGTATTTTAATTCGCATGTGTCGCCTTGATTTGCATGCTGACCTGGGAGCGAAAACAAAGCATAAACAGTGCCAGCCTCAACCTACCCCAGGGGTATCGTAAAAGTCCACTAAGGGATATTGTCTGGTGTAGACCAAAAAGCACATAGGAACACCTAAATGATGAAAGGCGACCGGCTGTAAAACCTAAGCCAAAACCTTGAGCAGCATGGGTTGGAATATTCTCAACCCAATCACTCTCTCCGTTCATGGGTTTCTCGACGTGGTCATTCCATCACTTGATACATTTAGTTGTTACTAGCACCTTCCCAATGTGATAGATGAACAGGGAGAAAGATGATGATGTGTTTCATTGGGTATCTAAATGGAACTGCTTTAGGGAGTATGGCCATTTGGGGCTACCATACCAATGTTATTGTAAGCTTACCTTCGATGTAAGGCTCCACATCGTAGGTAAGCTTTAACTTTTTCCATCAAAAGTTTGGATAACGAGCTGGTCAAATGACAGCACCACCAGGTTCCTTCCCCCCTACTTTCTGCTCCTTCGGGTACATGGCATAAGTCGAGGCCCGCACGCTGGCTCCTAGCTGGGCCTTGCCCCACGGCAAACCACCCGGCATATGGTTAGACCGCGCCGAGGGCCTCGCCACCAGACCGGGGTCGAGCACAGGGGGGCGATGGGGAGCCCCGCCGTCTTAGACGGCGGCTCAGACCACCGGGGGACTGATGTCCCCTGAGTTGATGCCCGGGCCATGAGCTACCGCTCGATGCCCGCAGCCCGCCATCAGGCGGATGACCCGGATGATGATGATGATGAAATGACAGCATAGGCGTGTCGTATGCAATAATTATAAGCAACATAAACCACAAGCAGTCCCGAAACAAATGTCCCCATTTATCATACACTAAGCATAATCTATGCGGTAACACGTACCGTTAGCAAAACAAAACCACTCCTAATAAAATCACTTTTAAACGTCACCATCTCAAATCTCGCCTTTATGTCTTCACGAGTAGATGCGTTCTCGGTTGACATGACAGTCAGTATTATTTGGTTTCGAAACAAAACACGTGAGCTTTCCATGCGCGCTTGAGCCGAAAATAAGCTTTGCGACTTTCAAATTAAAATTGGTTTTCGAACACTCGTTGCCTTCAACGGTTTGGTGATTTTACCATATTAACAGAGCAGCTTAAAAATACGATTTCAAGCTTAACTACACTTAGAACAAGGTCGATAGTTTAGGAGAGAGCTTGTACGTTTCTAATGTGAGACAGGATCGGGTGTAGAAGTACAAAAATTATCATAATGATAGTGATATAGTCTTGGTGTAATTTCGAACTCATTGTTCTTACAAATTGTATGTTATAAGTTGATTTTGATGATTTCGAATCTAAGCTTCAGTATGATTGGTTTGTTTTGTGCAGGCGAGCTGCGCATTTAGGTGAACACGATATCGGTAATAAAATTGTAGGAAGCCGTATAAGAATATTCGGGAAAACATTAGATTAGAAATGTGGTGTTGTCTAAGGCGGCTCATACGGAAGCTTACCAAATGTGGCTGGGTGGAGAGATAAGTCAGGGTGGCGAGGTTGACAATTGTTGTGAAGGGTGACCCTAACCCGTAACCCTACACTTGGGTTACGAGTTCCAAAAGTGGCGCTCTCTGCCACGCTATGGACGGTGAATCCATCATGGTAGCACCAGGAGATATTTCTGAAGGTTTTGGCATACAGCCGCCCTGTCTGACACCTCCTACCTCTTTGGTTATACTACTGTTGGAGTTATACCTTCCTCCTCTTCTTCTCTACCCTTATCTCAGTCTAATTAGTGTCGGTACAACATGTCTGTCTTTTCCACTCTTCACTATTAGACGCAAGCTCAGTACAAACCTCTTCCTTATCATCTTTACTTACTAAGTACTCTCCGTACCAAGCTAACCTGTTGCTCCTAAACTTTTATATCATCAGCCTACTATCAAACTTCCTCTGACATAGGCCTGTCTTTCCTAGTCACATGAATTATTTATTTTGTGCTCCTAGGTCAGCATACAAAATAGCTATTCGAGTTAGTTTGAAAATGTAACGCTAATAGACAGCAGGTTATAAGACTTTAATTGCCATACGTAATAGGGCTTGTAGGTAAGTAGTTATAAAACCACCAGTTTTTTGACAAGTCCACCAATCACTCCAAATGCCGCTTTGGTTGTAAAGAGCCGTTCAATGTAACAATTAGGCCGCGTCGTCCAATGAAAGCTGGAAATTGTCATAACAAAAACGATTTAGGTACAAAGCTAACAGAACCAACCAAATGCACCTTTTCTAATGCAAACCGGCTCGAATTGTGATGAAGATCCAATCGACATCTTTTTTCTAAGCACACGTATGTACTCCATCACAACACGGAAAAGTACTCTGAAAAAAAGTGAATTGGCGTTAGGGAATAAAAAAGCCACACAAAAACTTGACCGGCGATTCGGAACACACAACAAACGATCTTACACCTCAGATGGTTCGGTCTAAATTCGGAAGCAGCCGGCGCAGGCTATATCGGGACACGCACACATAGACGACTAAGGCTGTGTATCGTTGACACTCACACGCAGGTAATGCGTAAGACCAGTAGTGGACCAGTTCATACGCAACTGAACGGTAATAATCGTGGTATTGTTGGATACGGACAGCAAAAAAAAGTATGAATTTAAATAAGATTAAGAGCCTGTTGTACAAAGTGGTGTTAATTTATTTCTTCGTTCTTGCTTCAACGCCTTGTTGTTTATATTATTTGAGTTCTTATGTTTTATTGAGTTCCAACTTAATATATACTTATTCTACAGCATATGTGTAGAAATATAAAAAAAA
The DNA here is from genome assembly GCA_963931975.1 of Cataclysta lemnata. Taxonomy (NCBI): domain Eukaryota; kingdom Metazoa; phylum Arthropoda; class Insecta; order Lepidoptera; family Crambidae; genus Cataclysta; species Cataclysta lemnata. The sequence goes on from OZ008358.1 coordinate 1,281,251, forward strand.
AGAGGAGGTTTATTTGTATTTTTTATATCAAATTGGCTAGTAAAAAAGGTACTTTAAACCAATGTTTCGTAAACCAACTTTAATCATTGGTCATAGTTGAAAATAAGTATAAATTTATTTTCATTGGATGTTTGCTTATTTCAATCCTAACTAACTAGTTCCTATTGATTGTACATTTTTACCCGTAAGGGATACAAGTGGTATGTTCAAACTAAATAAAGCTTGTTTAAAAATTAATTAACCCTACAAGTCTCATAGTGATAACATTAGTAAATAATCAAAATAAAAATGTAAAAGGTAAGTCGTAGGTAAAAAAGTTTTTTTGCTATCCACACACGGTGAGCCTCCGTGCCAGAGCAGCTAACACGTGGTACACATGAGAAGGAGAAAATAATAAACCCTTTAATTTATGCCACGATAGCACTTGTATCTCGAATATAAAATATAATTCCTTTTTTTCTCGCCGTACTGAAGCTTTTGGGTCAGTGACTTTAAGAGATGGGCCTTTGTGATACCGATGTCGATAATCTATTTTTGAATTTTATTTAGAAAATGCAAATGTGAGAATTTAGATTCCGTTTTTGAAGTTATAGCAGTTTGCGTTTCGATAGATTGTTTGTTTTTTGCTTCTCTTAGTCGAAGTATTCAGAATAAATTAATTAATGAAATAATATATATATTGCTACCGTTTCCTTGTAAAATTTTAATAAGATTTTGTTTGAACGTTCGCTTGTCGTATTGTCGCTATCTTTATTATTTATCTGCCTTTAGCAGAACTTTGACGCTATAAATATTTAATGGATATTTTCTAGGATGTGGACCGATGAAAACATGAATATAGTTAAGAGCACTGATATAGGCAATTACTACGAAAATATACAACGCACTAGGTCAGCGTTATGGACAGATTTCCCTATACATTTTAGAGTCTTTACCCCAGCAGTGGGTGAAAAAGTATGATAAGAATACACAAAGTGAACGAGACATGATCAATCTCGCTCAAGATTTGCAAAATAAAAAAACAATAATTTAAGGAGCTTCTTAAGAGACCGATGAACGCAGATAGTGATTGGAATGACAAAATTCCAATCCAAAAAGCCCAAGGTTTTAGGTTAGGTTTTACAGCCGGCCGCCCAAGTAAATGTATTCTGTGCGGCTGCCTGTCTGATACCAACCCTATTTGGGGATCAATTAATTATTAAGCTGGTGCGTCACCTTATTGCGGATTTAGATACATGCAAACCTACTTATCTTCTAGTGGCCACTAGAGTGGAGTGGAGTCGTTTATCGATATTACTAGAGCACAACACTACCGACGGTAGCGGACCAACGCCTACTCAATTCGACACACGTCACAAATCACTATACACTCCATTTTTTGTTCTTATGACCAAATATAATAACAATATCAAAACAATTGCTTGATAGCGTGATTTTGCTGTGTATTAGTTGTAGGGGAAGGCAGCCCCAAGCGGGTATACTATCTAAAATGCACACTTTCGCTTGTCTTTTTAAAGTCGATACATTTCCATGAGGTTATTCATTTAATGGTATGGGAACAATTTTAAAACCAAAAGTGCCCGCTTTTGGGCCCATTCCCCTACTATCACTTCAAAGAAACCTATTATGTACTGAAATAAATTCTTCTTCGTCGCTTATCCCACTCTAGGTGGGCCGGCACAACATGTCTTCTTCTTTCACTCCCCTATATTCTTCACTAATTTCTCATCTTCCCGTTCAAATAAGGCAGTGCACCTTAAGACTCTTTAATAATTTTTTTTTTATAAATAAAACAGTGAAAGTCGTAGGTACTTAGTTCATTTTTTGACGGGACACACTAATGGAAAGAAACGATTTCAACTTCCAATTAATTTAAATCTACGCTTTAGTAACTCACTGCCCAACGCCGAAACAATTTTACAGGTGCCTACGCCCGCTTGCCGATGATTTATGTTAAACCAAAATTTACTGCCGATGATACCACAAAATTGGTATCAAAATTGTGACCTCAAAAAGCCACAGCTCCCGGTATTGACGGGGCCAATACGGGCCAAAAATATTTTCGTACGCATGCTTAAATCGAAAATTTTTATCCGGCACCGAAGCACTGCGGTCGGCGGAGTCAATAAATTTTTCAAAAATACGGGTTGAGAATTTCATGGATTTCCTTGGCGATCGTAATTTGTGCTTGTTTTCTTTTTGCGCTCAGATTCTAAATGTCACAAATCACAATGCACCTCCAGATAGCGGTATCTTTATTTTCGGTGTCCCTATAGTGATTTTTACTACCCATAGTATTAAAGACGGTCGGTCCGAGGGTTGTTCACACTTAAATGTTGTTTTCTAGTTCATCACCATGGTGCTGTACTGAGTACAATTACGCCCAATCCTCATCATTTGCACCTTTAAGCCGAAGGAAGAACTATGGGATGGCGATAAGTTAAGTGTAATCAGTCTGCTCTGTCTACACTACAATTGTAATTGATTAATTAAAACTAAACAATGCTAGTAATTCAGAATCGACTGGCCTTTACAATGCATTTAAGTTTCAGATATATTGTAGAAGATTAAGAAGGCACACTTTGTCACATTTTGTAAGCAGCTCGTCATCAATCTTGGTTGAAGAAAACTAACAAAGCAAAACTCCTAAACTCAGGAGATTGTCTTTCGCATACATCACAGTTAACAATGGATGCGAATGAAATTACCATTTGAAAGAGTGCGTAGTACAGTAGTCAGTTTTAGTGGCATCTAAGAATACATCTGGCAGACTTACGACTTTTAGAGAAACGTGCGACACGACACAAAACAAATTTAAATTAAGCATAACTTTGAAAACTTATAGTTTTTTGACTCAGATTACAAACCATTTGTGACCGTGTTAAAAACCATTAAAAACGTGTCATTTTGAGAGAAGCTTATTCACAGTTACAAAGAATAATTGGTTACCATGATATACAAATTAGAATTAGGTGGGTTACAATATTTGTAACATTTACATCTTCTCTGCATCGTCACATACTAAAATCACCGACAGTCAACTGTATGCGCAAACGCAAGTCTGTAACGTACGACTGCATCAAGCTAGAAAATCGTTTGTTATTCATAGCTGTGCGCGTGTGCAATAATTAATAAGTTTGAGGTTCGAAGGGCATTAGCATACAATGGTGCGTAGGTACGCGGACATACTGAAAATAAACTAACACATACAATTTTATTGCTCACCAATAATATTACAATGTCAATTTGGTGCTTTGCAAGTCCTGTGAATTTTTAAGGGCACTGTGCAAGATTTGACCATTCTGATAAAGAAACATTGACATAAATATCATACATACATACATAAATCACGCCTATATCCCCGAAGGGGTAGGCAGAGGTGAACTAGCACATAAATATCACTTGAAATAAAAACAGAATCAAATCTGCTGTTGTAATAATGCTTAATTTTGTCTTCATTTTCATTTTACAGACCATAAAACAACTGAACATCAATCAAAGCTTCAAAATAGGTATCTTCGTTTTATTAGCTCCTATTGTTAAATAAAGGATATTCTACTAAAATCTCATAAACATGTCAAATACTGTTACGCCCTTTACGAAAAATGATTATAAACGTCAGTATAAAATCTGGCATAACAAGGATATTTATGTAGGCAACATCATTGTGATTATGGAAATATAGACGATATGCTTAAAGGAATTAAGTGCCACAATGGCTAGCATTAAAAGCATAAAGGAAATGGTGATAAAAATAAAAATATTCTCAGACTCGCGGTCAGTGGAAATGATTGTTCTTCTAAAACCATTAAACGTGGCATCAATGCTAGCTGTCTAAGGGTTTGATCGCATTTAATGGAGCATCACCTGTGATTTGGTATATCACAGTAATAGTTACATCAATTAACTTTAATAATACGTAATTGTACGAAATCGGTCGAGATACGGCCGCTGGTGTTTTAGAACAATGATTTTAAACGTTTGAAGTCAATCAATTAAATGAGTTGCATTTAGAAAGAGTAAACGAAATTGTCTTTCTAATTCTTTATAAGGGTGTTGCGCGACTTTAGTGTTATTCATTGGACTGTAGTGTATAATGCTAAAATATGCATTATGTTACTTATTTAGCTCATGTTTGCGACGCTATTTATTTTTCACTTATCAAAATGATAATTATGTAATCCAAGGAGTAGGTATTACATGCTTTATGATTAACAAGCACAAATGTCTTATAAAATTAACTACCTATTAAATAATTATTATTCTTGAAGCTTTCATTCATCTATGGGTCATACCATAACATAGTAACCTGTTATAAAAACATCATAAAATTTTCCCTTTCAAATTTCAGTTATCTTATACAAGTTACTCAATACTAATGCTGTGATTAATCTACAAAATGTTTTAAGATTTATAGTTAGTTTATACACTTTTGTATAATTTGCATGAAAATAGTTACCCGTAAAGTGGGCAAGAGTATAAACTTGATTCATAAGCAATTATCTCTAACGATAGTCACCGGCAGTATCTATTATACTTATAATTGTTGTTAAACGCTTAATCCTATCTTTCCAAAGTAACTGTCCAACCAGTTCGCTTCGCGTAAGATCACTGTGATTTTGTTTTCCACTCGAGCACTTCTCATCATTCGTAACCAACCGAGGACCAGTTTTAATTCCAACACCACGAGTGGCCACAAATCGTGATACAGCTACTTAAATGAGTTTCTATGGAATGATGTCATCACTTTTTGTGAATTCGAGAGATTTTCTGTGGGGATGAAATCAATCGATTAATCATGCAGTGACCATTAGGGCTCGGTTTTGTGCGGAGTCATTGAGTCGCTCACAGATAATAGTCGTGGTAAAGCGGTTGGTGACAAATCGTGTTGTGTCCATCGGTGTGTTTGGCCAAAACAAGTTCTTTATGGGAATTTCTGTTGTTGTGATTATATGATAATTGAGTGGTTAAACATGCGCACGTGAACTGGAAAGCAGTCCAGCAGATTATAGTGGTGTAAGATTAAATCCCTAAGTGGTTCTAGAAAAACAATTTCATTGTTAAGCCACATCTATAGATGGGATTTGTGACAAACGGTTTTTTGTAAAATGGTTTAAACAGGTAATTTAATTTGCTTGACTTTAAATGCTTTATTATTATCAAAAAGGCAGTAATTATATAGTAACTGGGTTGACTGATGTAAAAATAAATATACTATTATTATTACAGCCAGTGCATTTTTTAAATGTTGGTTATTATACTATGTAGCTATAACTAAACTTAGCTATGAAGCTTTGTTAGGGTTATGTTTAATGAATTGGTAGGTACCTACCTAAAAAAAATTCACATCTTATTAATCCTTGGCGCTTCTTGGCTATAACGCTTAGCAATGTACGTAATGAATTTATTTATTCCTCATATAGCCTTAGAATTCAATCGGCTATTACGAAGACAGTGTTGAAAGTCTTAGCAGCTTCAGCGCTATCGGGCGGCGTCGATTCATGATTTACGATCCTACTAAAACTGGTCGTTTTATTGCGTCCAAGTGTTTGATGTGCCACTTCTGATACACCTCGGTGTTTACGCAAACAATGTAAGGGGTTTATAGATTTGGTTCTTATTTTATAGACCGTAATATTTTGTTGGTGAAAGCAATTTACTGGTTTGACGTCATATGTGTATGTAAATGGCGTGTAAAATTTTATGTCGTCGATATTCATTTGTCTATCGACACTCACATTCAAACCCAGAGACGTCAATTAATGTTGATAAGTACAGAATGCAAAAAATGTTCATTTAAATCTAGACCATAGACCTAGTAAGAATAGCGACTAGTTTTGAATCAAGGAAAAGCTTGTTAAGCAATTCTTTACTTTAAAATTATGTCTCTGAGTAAATCTGTTAGTTTGTATTGGTAGTATTTGCTTCAGCACTTAGGGATGATTATTAAATTTTATTTATAATGTTACAATAATAAAATTGTGATGCAACGTCGGTGCTTGCCACGTCGCTCATTTAAATTTACATAGTACTTAAAAACTGAATAACTTTAAACAATTACCTACCTATATTGACTTACCTGTTCACATCTACTTGCCAGTTAGCCATGCACAGAAATAAGTAGGCAAGCCTATCTAGGCATATTCTGTGTGTGAAAAACTATAAATTGCGATAAAACTCATTCAGTTATCACATGAGTGATGAAAGAAAATTAATTAAATAAAAAAATAGCTATGAAAACTTTTCGATATGCAAGTTATCATAGGCATATTTGTTAATAAATTATAAAAATATGTCTCATCGAGTCATCAGATCGGTGAAGGTCGATCTTCTACGGCTCTTAGACTATAAGGAATCTTATAATCTTCACATGTAGTGCCGCGTTCGCTAAGAAAATATTGGGCACCGTTGATGACAAGCCCTTGAAACTATAGGAAGCATTTATTCATAAACGAGTCAACAGCAGACAAGAAAGCGAGCAGTTAGCCGGCTAACTCGCAAGGATAATCACTATTTACAGTAGCCTCTTGGTCTGATTTCAACACGACAAGTTGTGTTGCGGTACAGTAATTTGTTAATCCATATGTAATTTCACATAATAATGGCATCTGACCACCTCACTGGCCGTGTAATGCCGGGTTTGTGCAAGTACGAGCAATTTTAGTTTTCGTTATTGCATGAGTGTCAACTGTTAGACTGGGATTTGTAATTTCATTAACGGTTCTGTTATCTGTAGCAGCAGTTCACCTGGATACCCTTTCAAGGGTACTTTAAATGTTAACTTTATTGTTAATATCTCTCACGCATGCAAAAGTGGAGGGAGCAGATGTGTTTTGTTTAGTTAATATTAATTATTGGGCTTCGACCTCTTTGCAAAGTATTTATTGTAGACAACTTAACGTTTTCATATTTTACTTTAGAAGAAGAAAATAGAATATACAAAACAAAGTAATAATATTGTACATACATACATAAATCACGCCTATATCCCCGAAGGGGTAGGCAGAGGTGAACTAGCGCCCACATTTCGCCAATTATGTTAGGTCCCATGTAATAGGTGGCGAGCCTATTGCCATATACCGGGCACAAAAGTGTCGCAGTACATTGCTAGGTGGTATAAGAGGAACGCTGCTGCCTATTCCTCATCACTGATTTATCCTTAGTCGCCTTGTACGACACCCACGGGAGAGATTTGGGGCGGTGACAATTGTATTCTACTCTGCCGTCACCACACGGCACTAATACTACGGCATAATAATATTGTTAAGTTCTATAATAAGGTATTGTAATTTTTTAAGATTTACATGATTGCTTTTCTTACAATATTCTTCTTACCGCAGAGAAGAACTATCCTCACCAGTGATATTAATCATATCCTGAATAACCTCACTATAGATAACTTTTTCCTACTAAACTGAATCACTTAACTTTATACTGATCATTCATATCATAAGTCAATATTGTTATTAAGTCCCAGCAATAAACTTGGTCAGGTTGAAATCTAAGCCTTAAGACTAATCCATAAAACATTGCCATTGTAACCTGATAAGGTGCTGAGTACAAGACGCGGCAATAAATATCGAACTAAGTGTCCGTTGTTATGATTATTACTTATTAGCTTAGTAATCAAGCTCAAATGTATTTGAACTATTATTACCTATTGTTTAATTGTAAAACTTGTTTCTTTAGGCCTCCTATTCTCTTTGGCTTTATGTGTAGCTTTGGCTTTAGTTTCGTTTGGAGTATCGTTTAGAGTCGTTATTATAATATCAATTTTATTTAATTCTTTATCGCCATGAGCTTATGCTTTTCTAATGAAAACTTTTTCTTCTTACACTGCCGAGAGTACTTTCAACACAAAAACCATAGACCGGGCAAGAATAGCGATTAGTTTTGAATTGTCATTTTTTGTATTAATTGAGGATTTGATCAAGCGTAAAGTATCCTGAAACACATAGAAACTAGAAACTGTTCTTCTGTTTTACAAATCTCTTGCAGAATGAACCTTATGGTACTTCGAGTAATTGGATCCGAATCGTGATGCTGTTGATTAAGCCCTGCTCCTTAGAGTGTTGTTACTAATTTGTTGGCGCTAATTTTAGACGTTTTAACATTGTTCTTTATGGTCGAGTTGCCAGTACGTTTTGTGTCATGCGACACTAGTATGTAATTTCTTTTGTCTGCGGGCAGGCTGTTGTCTTCGAATATAAGAGTAGAAATACTATTCGGGTGCTTTATTTATCGTTTTTAAAGTATTATTAAAATTATTTTCATCGTTTTCTTTTACAAAAAAAATCTCTACATCTCTGAGAGAGTGAGTACAATATTACGTTTAATTATTGTGTGTGTGTGCAAGTGTGTGTATGTCGGCTCGTGATCATCTATGACACTGATAATTGCAATATTAAACATACTAAACTATATTATTTTGGTTTATAGTATTATTATCGAGAGTAACAATATTATTCAAGGTCCCATGTAATAGGTGGCGAGCCGATTGCCATTTATCGGGCACAAACGTTGCAGTAGGTACATAGCTAGATGGTATTAGAGGAACGCAGCTGCCCATTCCTCATCATTGATTTATCCTTAGTCGTCTTGTACGACACCAACAGGAGAGATTTGTGGTGGTGACAATTGTATTCTACTCTGCCGTCACCACACGGCTTACGCTTATGTGTATATTTTGAAAAAAAACTACTTTTACTGATTAAACTCGTGTGTATTTACCTATCGGTATAATGTCTACTTAATATTATGGCAAAATCTCATTAGTTACTTCATCAGCATACATTAGCACATTAATCGGGTATTAAGCTTAAGTTGCAAAAAAGCTTTTACATACAGATAACACAAGCAAGAAGTACGTTAAAATAAACAATAATAAGCCCTCGTATATTGTAAATAGGCGTAAGTCATGAACACCTGTGTTACGCGTCGTATGTACCGAGGAAAAAAAATATTCTTGTATCAGTGCGCGGACGCAAAGGGAAGAAACATGTGGATTCATAATAATTTACATAAATTTTTGAAGGCAGAGGTGAACTAGCACCCACGTTTCGCCAATTATGTTAGGTCCCATGTAATAATATAGGTGGCGAGCCTATTGCCATTTATCGGGCACAAAAGTCGCAGTACATTGCTATTGCTTGGTGGTATAAGAGGAACGCTGCTGCCCATTCCTCATCATTGATTTATCCTTTTAATGTTTTTCATTGGTAAAAAAGCCTTTAAGCTTTTGGTATCACATACATACATAAACCACGCCTATTTCGCCCCTAAGGGGTAGGCAGAGTTTAAATAACACCCACGTTTCGCCAATTATTTTAGTTAAAATGGCAGTATATTTCTAAAAAAGGTATAAAAGGGGCATTAAATTAAAAATATCTGCTACAAAATAGTTAACTTTACGAATTTATAAACTCATTATGCTTTGATTTTTAACAAAGAACATTATCTGAATGTTTGTAAAATTTTTACAAACATAAATAAAGTCAGAAAAAATTCGTATAATTTTACGAAATATTGTCCTCCGCATCCGCAAGTTTCAGCGTCAAAACAAATTTTTTTTTTCAAAGTTTTCTCACTTTATTTCCTTTATTAGATAATCATAAAAACGATATAATATTATTTTTTTATAAACATAAAAAACTTTTCCCTAAAATCAATCAATATAAATGACACAAAAGTCCTATCCACATTAAGCTACCCGATGCACTTTGAAACGAGACAGCCGTAGTGTCGTCTCGCTCCATCGGCGGCCGGTCGGTGCACGTGTGCTGGAACCAGTTCTGAGCCGTCCATGATTTTATTAATTTGTGTTTCTTATAGCCACAGTTGAAGTTGTGCCAGTATACCTCTTTTCTCGGTTCGTTGTCCACTATTTAACACGCAAGATTGCTAACACTTCTCCAAGTCATGAACTGAGTGACCACAGTTCGATTGCGATCGTTTAAGTTACATAAATAACCCCTTTCTCCCCTAAGGGGTAGGCAGAGGTAATTAACTCCCAGGATTCGCCAATTATGTTAGGTCCCATGTTATATTCGTCGCTGTCTTTTCTTGTCCCTTAGTCGCCTTGTACGGCACCCGCAGGAGAGATGGGTGACAATTTATTGTCCCACCTATCGCCTTATTAAACGAGTTTGAAGGGCGGTTGGGAATTATACGGCTTATGGGAGTGTTGTTCTGAGAAAAAAAAATAAAGTATTTAGACGTACTTAGTTAAGCAGAAGGGAACTTAACCTAACAAATGGGTTTACTATTTTTGGCCAGTTTTGCGCTTAGGTAACTAGACGATGAAATAAGCTACAAAGTTCTCACAAATCGCTGTTAATTTTATAATAATTAAACAAATTAATCAAATAATCCAGTTGGATAGTGTACAAATAAATCGATATATACACGATTATTAGATACGGCGCTTCAGACTACCCATAAGTGTCAAATTTCTTCAATCGATTGTCAACCTTAACTTGGTAATAATAGAGCACAAAATCGATTTTGTGGTAGACTGAAGTGCCATTGACTGCACACTAGCATTCTCTGCGTGAAGGCTGTATAGGTATTTAATTATTTATAAAAATATCAAAACTGTTTATGGGGTTGAATACATTCCGTTTGAATGCCTCCGATAATTTTTAAATCCATTTTTTAAGTTAACCGATATTTAAAAATTTACAGAAATTGTGCTACTGTCTTTTAGACAGTGAACTGTGGCAACAACATAAACTCCTCAATACTCCTACCAGCCTGGTACTCGCTCCGTCCATTCGCTTGATAACAAATTACTTTTGCTTTGTTTCGTCCACCACCGTCGTCTACACTTTTTGCAGGTTATTTGTCAACTTTGAGTTGCACATTTATTTTTTCTCTCTTGGTGAGAAATGTGATTCACTTTTCAAGTTGTATTCATTGTTGTATATCATTTTCACTGTGGTGTGATGTTTAATTGCTTTACAGTCAATTTGTTAAGCTCTGACTGATACAGTAGCTTTTATGCTTATACACTTGTCTCTTTCGACACAATAATTATCCTTAATAATTTTTTCTTAAGATTATGAATTTCTTGTATTAGATGGAGACTTTTCTATACATTCATCACTAACACCTATATGAGTGTGTTGTAGATTTGAATCAACAGGGAGTGGATGGTTTGATTATGTCTGACTGATATAAATGGAAGAGGAAACATATTGCGATAGACTGGGAACAGGGCACTGCGAAAAGTGAAGAAGAAGAAGGTTAGGACGGAAGACCTTCGTCACAGAATGCCCAATTCGCTTAACCGTGCCACTTGAATAAAAACACTTTCGCGTTAAGCTCGCGGAATAAGAAAAACCGTGTCCCCCGCCCACACTTGCGTATGCGCAAGTCTGCGCCATCCGTAGGCGAAACGGCTAATAAACGTTTTGATTTACAGCGCGATATTGACCTTCATCTTTTCTACGGATTGTTTGATGGGTGACTTTGATGTGCAACACTGCATTTGATTGTTCACAATTACCCTTATTCCCTGCCCTTGGTTGGTTATATTATATAAATCTGCCAAAGAAGATGATAGCGTTAATGATCGCGATCATTACCGCAATCGTCTTCTGTAATACCTACCTACCTTGTTTTAATAGTTGCAAGTAGACTTATTTACTGTTATACACTACAGTGATTTACTAAATAGTCTTTAAGGAAAATAAACACAATGTTACAATACACACTTTTATTTCCTTACAGTAAAGGAGATTGTTCCAATTGACCTAAGAACCAACAAAATATTGGGATGTTTGATAATTCTTGATTTAATTTTTGCTATAATAAACAGTCATTAGATTATTATATTATATATCCCCGAAGCGGTAGACAGAGGTGAACCAGCACCCACGTTTCGCCAAATATGTCAAGTCCCATGTAATAGGTGGCGAGCCTATTGCCATTTATCGGGCACAAAAGTCGCAGTACATTGCTAGCCTAGATGGTATAAGAGGAACGCTGCTGCCCATTCCTAATCATATTCAGATTTATCCTTAGTCGCCTTGTACGACACCCACGGGAAAGATTTGTGGTGGTGACAATTGTATTCTACTCTGCCGTCACCACGCGGCACTTTATGATTCACAATAAAGATATTGAGTATTGAATGTAACACTGCTGCAATTTTTTTTCCAGACCGCCCGTACTCCGAATCCGACGCGGACAGACCGCAGCCCCAGCCGCAGCACTGCCGCAGGTCGGCCTCGTCGCCCCCCCTCACCCTGACCTTCGACGCAGACCTGGAAGACGACGTGTTCATAAGTCCAAGAACCGACAACGGGAACGACCCATTCTCGACGAGAAACCTGGAGATCTTCGGCTACGGTAGTCCTAGAACGCCTGCCGGAGTCTTGCTTAGTCCTAGGCGGGAAAGGTCGTTCACCTTCTCCGTAACCAGCGAGAAGCATTGGCGGGACAAGGGGGGGACGGATGTCGCTGACGGAGTGCCGACTGATGAGGATCTTGACACTGACATGGTAAGTGGCGGTCCTTAGCTTAAACTTAGCAATCGATCCCCCGAATACAGAAACGCTACTCAAGTTTTGAGCACTGCTTCTAAAGTTAAGTGGACAATACCTGTCAGAATTTTTATGGGGAAACGTCAATTGCGACAATACTTAAATGTTGAGCAGAACTCAAACTTTGAGTAGCGTTTCGGTATTCGGAGGTTAAGCTCTTAAGAGTGACTGTCGATTCCTGGAGGTTACAGAGAGAGGGACTGTCTTCATCATCATTATCACCAGCTCTTTCAGTTCCCAATGCTGGGGCACAGGCCTTCCCTATGGATTGAAGAATATAGGTAGATTGGGCCATAACCCACCACGCTGGCCCAGTGCGGGTTGGTGGGTATTAACGACTGTAGATGCATCGGGGACCAACGGTTTAACGTGCCTTCAACGGGACTCAAGACATTAAATTTTTGGTCACCCATCCAACGACCAGCCTTAGCGACATTGCTTAGTTTACGCAATTGCAGGCCAAGCGCGCTATGCCACTGCGCTAGCGAGATGCAATATGCACTAAATGTAAACAAACATAGGTACCTATCACACGGTACACCCATCTTCATAATCATTTGGTTTCATTGTGGAAGCAAATTTGTCAACCGCAAAGATAATCATTGCAATAACAAAATAATATTGTTCAACTATTATTTCTCACATAATATGAATTCAACGAGTTGCGGTTATAGTAATTATTAAAACTGCGCAATTAGATTGATGTGTTAACCTCATTAAATTGAAAACAGTTGTGCTGTGAATTAAATTTGTTGGACAAAGATTCCATGCTCATTTCACGATAGTTTTCCTTATAACGTAGAAATATCAATTTTAATGCGGTTTCACCTGATATTTCTTTAAAACTGAGGTCTAACTAATGATACATACATACATACATAAATCACGCCCATATCCCCGAAGGGGTAGGCAGAGGTGAAATCTCACCCGCGTTTCGCCAATTATGTTAAGTCCCATGTAATAGGTGGCGAGCCTATTGCCATTTATCGGGCACAAAAGTCGCAGTACATTGTCAGGACGGTAGTATAAGAGGAACGCTGCTGCCCATTCCTCATCACTGATTTATCCTTAGTCGCCTTGTACGACACCCACGGGAGAGATTTGGGATGGTGACAATTGTATTCTACTCTGCCGTCACCACACGGCTAACTAATGATGACTAAACTTAATACGTATTATAATTGTGTTTTGTTTGATCATTTTACCGCCTCAGTGGTCTAATGGTTCGCCCATGGCAATTATGATCAAGAGGTCCCGGGTTCGAACCCCAGGGGAGTACAAATTTGTACTCGGTTTGGTTTGTGGCAGGAATTTTTAAATCCGCCTGGCTAGCTACCACAATCTTAACACTATTTGTCGCCATAATAATAATATTATTGTTAAAAAGCATAATTGTGTTCTGTCAATTTGTGATGACACCCAGCCCCTCTGTGGTTGAGGGTTCCTGGTGAAGCTCGATTCCATGTTTGGCCTTATCCCCACTTAGATACCTACCATTAGATGAGATGAAGGCCAAGAGATGCCCTGACTAGCAAAAAACAACATTTCATAAATAAATACCGAAAAAGATCTCGATAGCTCAGCAGCGGCTTAGCGTGCTCGGTCTGCAATTGCGTAAACTACGCAATGTTTGCTAAGACCAGTGGTGGTGATTAGATGGGTGTCCAAATATTATATTAACTCGAGTTTCTCTGTGGTGACTGTGACGGCTCAAGGTGCCTTCCGACGTTGAGCCGTTAACCCTAACTGCATAATACCCGCCAATACACACCAAACCGCACTGGGTCAGCGTGGTGGGTTATGTTATGGCCCATTCATTCTATATTCTTCCATCCATAGGGAAGGCCAGTGCCCCAGCAGTGGAAACAATAAAGGGCTGATGATGACGAATGGTTTCATGGGCAAACCCATGTACTTATAATATTATAATACTAGATTTACTAAAAATATCATTTGGTACTAAGTTAGGTACTGTTCTTTGTCCTTCACCTTGAGTTACCTGTCGTTGACCTATTATTATTATTAATTTATAATGTTAATTATCAGATATAGTTCTTTTCGAACGTTATTTTTATTTGACCCACAAAATAGTTTATTTTTAGCTTATAAAACCTGTAATTTAGTTAAATTTAATTTTAAAACTTTTTTCTGTAATGTAACAAATTGATTAGCCTAGTACCAACTATTGATGATATTCCATTAGGATAAAGTATATACATAATTAAACTCAGTAAAACAGGTTGAACGAGACATAAAATAGACAGCGCAGTAAATAATAATATAAACATCATTAATACAAAGAAAGCCACAGTGAAAAAGTCAACAAATAAAATGGATTCACTACAGTCACCCCCTACGCAGTTAAATAGGCAAGCAGTCGTTTGACAGAATTGCTCTTCGCAACGATAAGGCGCAACGTCGTTACTCTCCCTAATTTTACGGGTGCAGGTCCTAAAAATCCAATAATAGTATGTATAGCAATTATTTTGTTAATTCTTTAATAAAATAAAAAGTGCTGACGCGAATGCACTTGGTTGATAGAAGTTTTATGGTGAAATAAACTGTAGTCGATTGTGATAGATTTATGGGTGCACTAATATAGCGTAGGCTTCCGTTTTGAATGTTTACTTATGAAAAATTTACATTAGTGCTTAATACTAACATCAGCTGCTCCCCCAATCGTTTTAGGCTCTTTATACCTTAGGGTATAATACCTACGACCTATCTCAACCTACCAAAAAAAAATCATAAAAATTGCTCAAATCCTTTCGGAACCGGTAACAAACACTGCGACATGTTTTATATATTAGATTGGATTTGTAAATTTAATTAATCCGAGAGAAGTGTGAAACGAACTTTAATGTAAATACATTATACAAAGTGTTACTATCAATAGCGATATATCTACAAAAAAGTGTACCTATCCTTAAATAGCTGTGGTGACAGAACCACATTTTACAAGTGCTAGGTCCGTATTCACTTTTTAGTCGGGTAGGCAGTCGTCATCAGTATAGAGCTTTTGCCATAAGCCAGCTCATACTGTACCTACTACTGATAGTTATATGATTTATCCCGAAAAGGTATCGAGAAATTAACAGTAATCACCAAAATTAACAAATTATTATCATCATTTGCATTCCCTGTTCCCAGGCTATCTGGAGTCAGCTGTCATAAAGTCATTTACTCCCTTGTAGCTTAACGTGAAAACTATTAGCTTTCCTTTATCAATTACCTATCTCATACGTCACACACATGCTATTGAGACAAAAACAATGTTATTGAAAAATAAAACAGTGATGCGACTGTTTACGTGTCTTATGTAATTAGCGCGTGAGATTTACACACAAAGCACTCGTGAGTAGAAATAGTACTACATATTATTATTACTACAAAATGGCGGAAACTGTGTGCAAGATCCATCAATTTATCACTCAAGGATCTCGTGACAAAATTATTCATAACATGTGCGTACAGCCTACAGCAGCTCACACGTTACCAGCTCAAACCAAATTCGGTCTAACGCCGTTCGCAATAAGGGCTTTGGAGTAAAGAAATTGCACTGCTAACATAAGTGCCATCGTTGGCAGTATGCCACAAGTCGAAGTATTTTTGATCTGCGAGTAACAAGTGATATTGTGTCACTGAATAATCTAACCTGGATACATTAGTGTACTTATTTACGATATTATGTTGTTATGGTAACTATTTATCTACAATAGCAAGACGGATTTGAACCTTATTATCTAGTAGATAACTCTTAATCCCCAAAACTTTCCCGTGGGTGTCGTACAGGGCGACTAAGGATAAATCTGAATATGATTAGGAATGGGCAGCAGCGTTCCTCTTATACCACCTAGGCTAGCCATGTACTGCGACTTTTTTGCCCGATAAATGGCAATAGGCTCGCCACCTATTACATGGGACTTGACATATTTGGCGAAACGTGGGTGCTTGTTCACCTCTGCCTACCCCTTCGGGGATATAGGCGTGATTTATGTATGTATGTAACTCTTACTGCCGCACTCAGAGACGTCAATTAACGTTAATGAGTAATTAATATCAAAAATTGACAATTCAAAATAGTCGCTATTCTTGCCAGGTCTATGGTCTGAATTTAAATGATTTTTTTTGACGTTAAGTACCAATTAAAGTTTTTTGACGTCTCTGAGTGCGGCAGTTAATTTCAGAATTTATGAGATTCGATAACCTACTCAAATCATGCAAAGCTTAATTTGGGATGATGTTCGTTTTATGCGTGATGCCAAGCCCTTCACTGCATCGAATATTCACCAAATTGCGAAACCAAAATAATGAATAAGTCATGATCATAAAGGTGGTTGGAATATTAGCGGTTTTGTAAAATTATATGGCCACGATAGGAATTTGCAAAATATATTGTCTGCGCAAAGAGGGTGGACTTAAAAACTGGAAAAGGGCTTATACCACAAATCCTCTGAGATGATCCCAAAAATGAAAAAAATGACATAGGCTTAGAGCCTCGTGAGTTCTGAGTCATGATTCTTTACTACTTTGTATTGAAAAATTGTAAAACATCATTTGTGGCTTGCGACTTGTGGTAATTACGAAGAATTAATAGAGTATTTTTTTGGACTATTTAAGATTATAGGTCAATAAATAGAAAAAAAAGACCCTAGGGACGATATTGAGGTAGTTTAAGGACTACCTTAGAAGTTGGCCATTGGTATACCTTAGAAGTTGGCTATGGGTACCGAAAGTTACTTAGAATTCAAGAGGCAGCTAGAAGCGCTGGCCCTGGCAGCGTCTGCTATATTTTTTATGGGTTTAACTGGTACTAAGGTACGATACTAATAGATAATCATGACTGATAACAACTATTCAGTAAATAATGAACAAAATTATTAGGTACGGTTCGTGAACAGTATTATTATAGAGTTTAAAAATAGCACTTACATAGATACCTATATTGTTCTAGCAGTAATACTCTAACTGCGCACTACTTTTCCATCATTAGTATCTATTTCTAAATATGGATATTATTACGCAACACTAGCTGAGAGCTGAGAGTTATTAATTATAAATGTTTTGACGCAACACGCATCGTGCCTACAGCGAGATAATATTAATTCAAAGATACTCGGAAAAGATAGGTGTACTTACTATATTTCAAGTGATTTTGAACACATTTGTTTAGCAAATATGACCTCAATTTTGAGGGTACATACATACATACATACATAAATCACGCCTATATCCCCGAAGAGGTAGGCAGAGGTGAACTACCACCCACGTTTCGCCAATTATGTTAGGTCCCATGTAATAGGTGGCGAGCCTATTGCCATATATCGAGCACGAAAGTGTCGCAGTACAATGCTAGGTGGTATAAGAGGAACGCTGCTGCCCATTCCTCATCACTGATTTATCCTTAGTCGCCCACGACACCCACGGGAGAGATTTGGGGTGGTGACAATTGTATTCTACTTTGCCGTCACCACACGGCCAGGGGGCTCGTCTGGGAGGGTACATACACACATACGTAATCTAGCCTATTTATCCGCGAGTGGGTAGCCAGAGGTGCATTAACACCCACGTTTCGCCAAATATGTCCCATGTAATTATGGGTCAAGTCAATCGCAGTTTATTGCTAGGGTGCAAAAGAGGAATGTTAGTACCCATTCTCATCGTTGCCTTTACCAGCTGCTTGCCAGGTCTACTCCCTGCAGGCAGTACAGGACGTGGACAAAATCTCTCTCCACCACTTGACAGTGTTTTGTCACGGAATTTAGTGGGAGTAACATTGAACTATTTGATTTTAATTTTAACATTATATTATAAATGTTAGGAAAATTAGTACAAAGATTTTAGTAGTTAGAAAATTTTAGTAGTTTCTAACTACTAAAATCTTTGTACTAATTTTTCTAACATTTATATAATGGTTCCCGGATAGCAGCGGACGCGGGTTCGATTCCCGCCTCAAGATCATAATTTTTCGAAATTCTTTTTCTAACTACTAAAATCTTTGTAACATTGAACTACTATTACTAGCGTACCTTGTAACTCGTTTACCTTATATCTCAATGGGGAGTAAGAGCGAGAGGAAAACATTTTATTTTCCCCGAGGAGATTATGTTCATGTCCCGTGCTACGGGGGCTGGGAGCTTACCACTTAGCTATCAAACTAATGAGATAATGATAATTAAAAATTATTTACATATTTTACGACAGTAACTTACGGACGCAAGTTAAATAGTTTTTAAATTAATACGAGTAGCTAATTTATGTAAAAAATAATTAAACACAAGAAGCCCTCTCCACACTTCCGCAAGTTTATCCATCACCCTATTGACTTTTACTCGGTAGCTTTACGCGTGAATAAAACGAAATTTATTTTAGTATTTAGTACAAAATTAATTGCGCCACAAAACATCGACTGGGGGCGAGAGAGGAGTTTACGCCTTATTGGATGGATTTCACGAAATCTGTTTTAACGATGCTGTAAAGTACCTACTGAGAAATAAATAATGTAGCTAGGTGCCTGCACAATTCGTTTTTTTGAGAACCTAGGCTGAATTATTTATATCCACTGCTTTTATTGAAAAGGTGGGTAACGGCAGAGCAGAATACGATTGTCACCACCCCCATCTCCCCCGTGGGTGTCGTACAAGGTGACTAAGGGTAAACACAGCGATGAGTAAAGGGCAGCAGCGTTCATCTCATACCACCTAGCAATATACTGCGATTTACGTGCCCGATACATGGCAATAGGCTTACCTCTATTCCATGGGGCCTAACTTAATTGGCGAAAAGTGGGTGTTAATTCACCTCTGCCTACCCCTTCGGGTACGCCGAAGACAAAAAATCGTTTTACAGGAGGCATTTATGTCTGGCATTTGTGTGTAGTGCTTCAGAAGGCACGTTAAGTAATAGGACAGAAAGATTACGCTCCATTTTCCCTATATTCTTCCATCCATAGGCAAGACCTTCCGATGTGTGTTATCCATGGTTACACAGAAAACTGTTAGGTAAATAGTTATAGGTGCAAACCTAAATGCAAAAAATATTTTCGAAGTATCCATTAGATTCCTGACCACTCAAGACTTTCAGATACCTTGTTAGCTCAATGCGTGTTCTATTCTCGCGTATTCTGATTCACAGCGGGAGTCTATAATATAAACTTGAGTCACAGTTCAACGACGAAAGTAGGTCATCGCTAAAACTAACATATTTTATAAGTTTTACATATTGATATAAAACTCTAGTGCTGGCCTGGGAGCGAAAAAATAACGTAGAATTGGCCGGCCCCTACTCATCCCATGGGTGTCGTAAAAGTCCACTAAGGGAGATTTCCCAGTGTATACCAATAAGCACCTTTGGGCACCCGAATGGTGGAGAGCAAACCTCCAACAACAGCGTACCCAAAGAGGGTTGGTGACAGGCAGGCGGTCGGCTGTAAAACCTAAGCCAAAACCTTGAGCGGTATGGATTTGGCATGTTGTTATCCAAATGACTCTATCCGTCTCTTTTCTATGCATACATTCATCTCTACCACCTGTCCGGTGTGATTGATGATAGAAATCAAAAGGGAGGTTATGGGATGGTCTCGTGTAGGTACTAGGTGGTATAAGCGCCCATTACTCATTGCTGTTTTTACTCATAGTCGCCTTGTGTCGTCCCGCTTGAATAATTCTACGTTAGCAACAGCATTATGACTACACTAAATTGATATACATGCATTTACACACAAGCATACAAGACACTGTACACCTCGCTATTCAGCGAGGTAATGCAGCCAGCGTTATTGGTACACATTCTGTATCAGAAGACCGAGACGAGGTATTTTACCTTTAATTTAGTTTCCAGTTCTTTGGTTTTAATATTACTTACATCATAAGTTTGTATGTATCTATTTAATAATATTGAATTATTATTCGATAAATAATCGTAAAACAGAAAAAAGCATACAATACCTGGCACATAAATTGCCCTATGCGCAGCGCGTTTTCTGGTATTAATTGAGGTGCGACGTGTGCCTGTAACCATAGCTACGTAGGGATACCCGCTTTTGCGCGTTGAAAATTTTGTTTTGATACTTTTCCTCCAAATATATCTGCGCTAACGACCGCCATTTTGGTTCAACTTACGTACGCTGGGAACTATAACTAGTTTAAATTATTGTATTAAGGTAAAGTATTAAGAAGAAGTAGGAAAGACAATAGCGAGTAGCAAAAAATAATTTAAATTCCTTAAAAAAATATTCTTCCACAAATCAAATTGAACACACCCTACTCACCCCGCTTGCACTATTGACACGCGTAAGCGCACACACTCTCACAAAAGGACAGAATTACGCGCAATAACCGCATGCGACTTTGTCTGTTGGGCGATGATGAAGCCCCGTAGTTTCAGCGAATGTTGGAGTAACATTTTTACTGCGACAAAGTTGTAACGAGCTGTTATGAAACTAAAATAGTGTCTGTAAAGTAGCGAAATATGATACTGTTTTAATTTTAATTGATGAATGATGAGTTGTTTTACAGCTGCCTACTGCAGATGAGTGAGTACTACGTAGAGCACCTACATGAATCACCTATTACGTTCCTAACAAATTAAACTACACAAATACATACTTCTTCTCCCTGCTCTGCCAGCCTACCGCCTAACTCGATTGCTAAAGCAAAAGCTATAGTTTATGACGTCATGCTGTCATTTCGCACCAAATGTACCGAAACTATTAGCGATAGCATTGAACGAATGATCACCGAATGATTTTGTATGAATTTGGCACAAAATCCGTGCCACCTAAAAATTCAGGATGGCTGCTATAGCCGTAAGCAGTGCATTGCAATATAGCTATCATCAGCAATCGAGTTAGGCGGTAGGCCCCCTGTTCCCAGTCTATCTGGGGTCGGCGCAGTATTTTTTTTTTCATTCATATCGGTCAGATCGTCATCAAGCCATCCAGTCCCTTTTGATTCATATCATCCATCACACCGTAAAAGTGCTAATGATGAATGAATACAAATAGAAAGACAACATTCCAATCCATACTGCTCAAGGTTTTGGCTTAGGTTTCACAGGCGGCCGCCTGCCTGACACCAACCCTCTTTGGTTATGCAACTGTTGGTGGTTGTCCCTCCACTATTCGGGCTTTTGGTCTACACCGGGCAATCTCCCTTAGACGACTTTTACGACACTCATGGGATGAGTCGGGGCTGGCCTATTCTATTTTATTTTTCGCTCCCAGGGAAATCCATATAATACAATCCTCCATATAATACCCTAACGTAACATAGGTGCCTATGTCACTTATTGAAAAACCGTCTCTCTTAGCAGAATGAGTACCATTTGGGTCACTCAACGCGGTATCAATGGACAAAATAAAATAGAAACTCGAAATGTAACTCCAATCTAAATATAAGGACATTTTTCCTTGAGACCCCGAGAAGGAATTCATCAAACCAATCCCATAAAACCTCTACAGTGAACACTCTCAGAAATTAAACATGCAGAAAATGGGAATCTCTATACTTACATGTAAGTCGACGGTCCCTGCGTATAAAAGGACATGTCTAAAACTAAGGTTTACAGGAGTGTGAAATGTAAGTTTAAATCCCTCTAGAAAAAGAATCTTTAAGTTATGAATATTATTGTTCGCGTAATGTTTTGTTATATTGAGAAAGTTTTTAGTAGTTTTAACACATATTTTATTTATTTACATTTTCTTTAAAAAAAACTGATAGGTGACTGTTTTTAAATGTTATAGAATAAAGCCACGTCAGACAAATTTAAGAGAAATGTTTAAACGTACGAAGAAATAATGCAAGAACATGTCGAAAATGCAAAATAAGATAACAATCTTATTTTGCATTTTCGACATGTTCTTTTATACGTAGGGACCGTCGAAGTACTTGTAATCTTTCGCGTTTTGTCAACCGTCAATGTATTTTCTCTAGAGGGGGTGCCTTTTTGTGAAGTGTGCTCGGTTCTTCGTTTTTTTCTTTTCACGGCATCTCTTTTGCTTCGGCGGTATTAATATTCATAAATGAGATGATCCGGAATAGGCCGCTTTGGTGAGAGGTTGTATTCGAAGGGAACCATTGTGATTTTCGGCGGAAAAATAAATTTTGCTGGTACGCCCTTACAATGTCTTCTTTGGGTTGATGGTTAATATAATTAACGTGTAACATTACAATAATTTAAAAAAAACATACGGTACGAATTGAGTAACCTCCTCCGGTTTTTCGTCAGTTAAAAATACAGATACAATAATTTTCTAACGTTAAAGTAAAAAGTATAACCAAAGCCGGTTGGTGTCAGGCTGGTTATAAAACCTAAGCCAAAACCTTCAGCAGTAAAGAATTTTGTCATTCCAATCACTCCCTCCGTTCATCAGTGTCTCGCTCGACATGGTCCTTTCCACCACATTTCTATACATTCATTCATACCTTTCCGGTGTGATGGGTGATATGCATCAAAAGGGAGTGGGTGGCTTGATGACATCTGACCTATGTGAATGGAAGAGTAAACGTACTGCGCCGACCCCAGATAAACGGGGAACAGGGCAGGATGAAGAAGAAGATAGGACTTAAGAAGGACCTAATAATGTATTTGACTTATAAATTGTCCGTGTGCATAGTCCACCACATCACTTTTACAGCGACTCAATCGTGTGTTCATACATACATACATAAATCACGTCTATATCCCCGAAGTAGGCAGAGGTGAATTTAACACCCACTTTTCGCCAAATAAGTTGGGTCCCCATGTAGGTGGTGAGCCTATTGCCATATCGGGCACGGAAATCGCTAGGTGATATGAAAGTGTGAAAGAACCGATTAGTAATGGGCAGCCATTACTAATCGGTCTCTTTACCCTTAGTCGCCTTGTACGACACCCACGGCAGAGTTGGGGGTGGTGACAATTGTATTCTGCTCTGCCGTCACCACACAACTGTCGTGTGTAATATAATTGTAACGATGAACACTAAAAATTAACTCCAAAACTCAGAATAAATTCTTATTTTCGACATCATCACTAACAATCATTGTCCCCGAAGTCCCTCTTCAAGCACAGGGAGAAAGAAAAGAGACATAATATACCTCACCATTGTGCAGCGATCGCCCTCGGCCATTCAATATTACACCCTACTCCCTTCTGTTTAGGAGCTAAGCGGAATCGTAAGGAAGTGTTTAGAGCAATCAACTGGCAGGACGGATACGCGAGACACCGAAAAGAAAAAGGTTTTATGAAAAAAGTAAAACATGTTGTAAGGAGGGTTCCTTTCTGCGTGTAATGGAGATTTCACGAGTGGGACTGCGGATGTGAGAGATACAATGTTACATGAAACAGGGTGGACTAAATAGGAGGCGCTTTGTACTGTCTTATACGGCTTTTCTTTTAATTTCAATATAACTTATTTGAAAAGCATAATAAAAAAGTGCCAGGTCAAGAGTACCCCAAACCGATGGCGACGGCCATGCATAGTAATGAGATTGGATGAAGCGAAAGAAGTATATAAGTAAGGGTCGTAGAAGTTGGAGAAAGTATACCCCATACTGTGCCGACCTCAGATATCTGAACGGATATAGAATGGAAACAGTGTTGCTACATACATACATACACGTCACATACATAAATCAAGCCGACGGGGTAGGCCGAGGTGAATTAAACACCCATTTTTCGCCAAACAAGTCAGGTCCCATGTACCTAATAGGTGGCTAGCCTGTTGCCATTTATCAGGCATGGAAAGCGCCATACATATTTGTATATGAGGAACGGTGCTGCCCATTTCTCATCACTGATTTAATGCTTAGTCACCTTGTACGACACCCGCGCGAGCGATTTGGGGTGGTGAAAATTGTATTCTGCTCACGTTATATAAATGTTAGAAAAATTATATCGGAGAAAATTGTGGTCAGAAACAGTTAGACAAATTATAGTCTCGATGCGGGAATCGAACCGCAATCCGGGTAGATCCCTATACCACTCAGCCAACCTAGACATTAGTTGACTTGCCGAAATTTCTCTAACCTTTACACTTCACGTTGTTAACCAACGGACACTCTCGCAATGTAGAACATTTTGTCGCAATGTAAATATGGGATAGGAAATAACTATGTTACAATCAAAATGAAAGCCCGTTAGAAAAAGGCCCGCCCCCCTAACCAAGGGGCCAATCTATCGAATGCATTGAAAACAAAATGTCACAAATAGATAAGCCACTTAGTGGGCCCTGTGGTCAGAATAGCCCCAGCCGCCCCGCATGTGTGAGGACATTGGTCAGATTTGGCGATATAAGTGTGTAAGAATACAAAAAAGGCCTGGTGTCATATCCATAGAGGGTTGGTGTCAGGCAGGCGTCTGGCTGTAAAACCAAAGCCAAAACCTTGAGCACTTCAGCAAATAGAATACGTTCACCCCACCCACTCTCTCCATTCGTCGAACTCTCGACAATCCGTCTTCTTTCTATACATATACTCATTACAAGTACCTACCTACCTTTCCGGCGTTTTAAAGCTTAATTCGAATTTCTAACAAGTTTGAACGAAACTCCTTGCCACATCACTTTTCTTCAACGTCCTTTGAAGCCACTTCAAGCGCCAAGGAGCCAAAGCTGAAACAAGACAAAAACCCACTGGACCCGATGCGAGCCGGAGTGCAGGAAGCCGAGCCAGACGTTCCGTGGACGGGATCGGAAAATAGACGAGGAAAAAATCGAGACGTCTCCAGGCGTCTCAAGCCGCGACTTGCCGCTGTTACAATGTTCCGTGACATTGTAACAGCGGCAAGTAGCGGCTACGGAGCGAGCGGCTGGAACTGAGATGAAATGGATCAGTGATCAGTCTACTGAGGTACATAATCACGCCTATATCCCCGGGGGTAGGCAGAGGTGAACTAGCACCCACGTTTCGCCAAATATGTCAGGTCCCATGTAATAGGTGGTATGTCAGGTCCCATGTAATAGGTGGCGAGCCTATTGCCATTTATCGGGCGCAAAAGTCGCAGTACATTGCTGGGTGGTATAAGAGGAATGCTGCTGCCCATTCCTCATCACTGATTTATCCTTAGTCGCCTTGTACGACACCCACGGGAGAGTTTTGGGGTGGTGACAATTGTATTCTTCTCTGCCGTCCCCACACGGCTTTCTACTGAGGTGGTTTTAATTAAAAAAATCTTCACACATACATATATACTTAAGTCACGCTTTTCTCCCACAGGGGTAGGCAGAGATAACTTCTTTCCGCGATGCTTACATTCTTCTTTCAGTTCGTCAAATCTAATCACAACATTCCAATCCATACTGCTCAAGGTTTTGGATTAAGTTTTACAGCGGTTCGCCTGCCTGACTAACACCTTCTTTGAATATTTTTACACACTTATATCATCTAATCTGACCAATGTCCTCACACATACTCTGGCCAGGCCTTTTTCTAACTTTTCCTGGCTTTCATTTTGATTGTTATGAACCTAGATATTTCTTGTCTCATTTTACATAGCGAGAAAATTTTCTATATTGCGAGAGTATCCGCTGGCTTACAACGTGAATACTCTTCGTGAAAATTTCCTTCTATTTTTTCGAGGACTACCTCGCTAAAATTATGAAGCTATCTCCGTGTCCGAAGTTAGCTGAAGACTGGGTGAAGACAGGTTTCTAAATATGAAAAATCCAGGACTTGAATTTATTACTACAAAGACAATGTTGTTTAGACAAAATTTCGTTAATGTGACTCGAATTATATCGCAAGTCAGTTTCGGAATGAATAGGAACGAGAGACAAAGCTACTCGTCAAAACAAATGAGGCATCATCGCTATGGGTTTTATTTCGCGAACATGATGCCAACAGTCTCGTTTCAAACTGTGTTGACAGCGTAATGTGCAATCACACCGTCACTGACACTTCTTTATTTGAATTAAGAAACTAAAATCAATGTAGGTACTCTATTATATTGGTGATAATAAAGGTATTATCATCAAAATTAATAATATTATTATTATACAAATTAAAATAGGTCTGTAAATTTTCGAAAATTCGGGCCAAACCGGAGGCGAGTAGTAGGGATCCCACATCTTGAGTGGTATGGATTCACATCATCGATCACACCAGTGGAAGGCCCCAGTGTTAAGTAAATAAAGTGATGCAAAGAACCATATCGAGAGATCGATAATTCTCTCCAGTATCGATCTCTCGACATGTTTGGTGATAATGAAAACATCCATACTGCTGAATGATTGGGGGTGCTGAACAATTGTATTCTGCTTAGCAAACTGACTTATTTTGCAATTCTTTATCAAAATAAAAATAAAAAATTCAATGATTCCTTTTTTAATAAACCAATTCCTTTCTGTAACATTTGACATCTAAATTTAATTTCTATTTTTGAAAGTACACACGTGAAAACTTGTAATTGGCTCTAATTTATCCATTTATCGACATCCATGCAATGTATTAGCTGTAAATTTTCCAAAAAATTTTAAAATATAATACAAATAAAAGTAATAAGGTAAGTTTAATATCGTAGGTATTACAGGGAATATCGGGTTACGGCTCGGTGTGACTGCCACCGAACCTTTGTTTCTCACCAGCCACCGTGCCGTATCATTAACTCGAAGTGGATGCTGGATTTTTTGACTTTTTATCCCCACCCGCCCGTTAATCTTTTTTCTTATTTATGGAAAAGCGGAGTGGTGTCACTGATCTTTGGAGACGAGTGGAAGACTTGGCGCGTCCGTGCGATGGTATTAATTAATGGAAATGATGGGAAGCCTCGCTGAATTAAAAGAGGACATTTTGGGCGCTTTTCAAGTGCTCGGGGCGAGCTTTCGCTCGAACGGATTGTCTCGCAAAAAATAAGCATCAAAAGATTGACATGTGTCATATTGTCTTTTATGATGATTACATACCTCTACTTACGAGAACGGCTTGTCTTTCAAAGAGTAGGTAAGCCACAAGAGCTTAGGTGCAATGTCATGTTGACTTTTTAGATTATTACATACTGAAGATGAAGATATATGTTGACGCGCGGCTTGGGCGAATGTTCAGATCGCTGACTATTGGTCAAGAGGTCCCGGGTTCGAAACCTGGCAGGGGCAAACAATTGTACTCATGTACATGTGACAATTGTACTTTGTTCTACCTAAATGAGGAAATAAAACGTAGATGAACGATTTTGCTTTCTTCTATAAGAGTGATATAATGCACGTATATAATTATCTAGTTACTGTTTCTACCTTTACCATGTTTAATTAGTCTGCATGTTTCAGTTTTTATGAAAATGTAGAAAATGTTATCAAATGACTGAATAATAACTAAACTGAGAAAGAAAATGAAAATAAACATTACGGAATAGAAATGGCTTCCACATCAAGAACATCAAGGCTTATATTATTACACTGTGCGTCAATAAAATGAAATCTCATAAATTAAATCATGTATACGATATTGCTCGAACGCACGAACGTAGCACAGATAACATCTACGCACAGACGAGATATTATTGTAAAGCAAATAAAGACACAAAGGTAATAAGCATTGCGAATATAAATCAGAGCATTCTTTGCGAAATATCGTAATGAAATCGGGCGAATGAATAGGCTGCTTAAGGGGAAGGTGGCACATTGTTACAGCGACAGCACAAAAAAAGCTGTATTTCATTTTGTTGTAATACATTCATATTTAATCTTTTAACCAGTAGTAAGCCTATGGTATGCAAGGCCAGGTTTCTTATTTTTAATAATTAACAAATACTAGAAATTTACTTGTAATAAATGGGTCAAGCTATTCATTTTTTTTTCGAAGAATATTATGAAGTTATTTGATTTTATGAATATTAGTACACATTATTACTTAATTTTGTTACAGAAAGACATAACAAGGTTTTTATATAAGTAGTAACATAATATTCCCAAAAAAAGAGAAACAAGTGCTATTGTGTTTTCTTAATATTTCCTTTTTTTTTCTTTTTTTTAATTCTGCCTATAATTTAGGGAAGGCAAAGGGTCTAGCCCATACAGCCAAGTCTTTAGTGTATATTTTATCTGTAGCCTTATTAAATAATGAGTGGGTGAAATGTATGAATGAAATGAATTTTACGTTAAAATAAGGGTGTCACATATTTTAACGCATTTAGGGAGTGCTTGGCGCGAATTGAATGGTAACAGAGTTCATGATGGTGACTGATGAGGTGGACAAAACCACTTTTACAGTAGTTTTTACCATAACCTCAAATACATCACAAGACTCATTTTCAATGATTCTGCATAATTGCACATTAACTCGGATGCTTGTGCATCAAAATAACACTACTTTCACTGCACAAAATCCACTCTGTAACAATTTTTGAATTAGCGTAAATAAATCTGACTGACACCACGAAACGCGCCAAACACCCTTTTTTTTCTTTTATAAATGTGTAAAGGCTGGTTAAATACTAAGTATCTACTGACGGTATATTATACTATCTTCATGATCAACGCACCTTTTTGTACACCATGGTTTTTATTTATTTTTTATTTTATATAAATCATAGATAATTTGTACAGACTATAAGCTCTGTATTATTATAAGTAGGGTCAATATTCGAAACCAGAGGCGTTAAGATTCCAGAGTTTTCTAGTGTTAAAACTGTAAGGTTTTTTTTCTGACACAAAGTCTAAAAAAATAAGATCTCAAATAAATAATTAAAGAACACTAACTGTAAGCACGAACATAACAAGAGCATTACTTTTAAAAATACATCCAACATGGCCACCCCTTAACAAACACACCTCAAAAGAAAGCTCCACGGGCATCTAAGCTCAGGAGTGAGACGTCATAATTTGGAGTCGAAAAATATAAAGATAAAACGAAACCGCCATAGAATTTCCCCTGGGCTTTCAAGGTTTTTTATTATTCGCGTTTCCCATCAGATAAGTGTAAGGGCGAAGTGGGAATCCGATTCTGTAATCTTTTTAATTCTAACAGGCAACGATACCTACCTACCTGATGTTGAAATTTTAAATTAGAAAACACGTGGAGCTTAAAACATACATACGTACATAAATCGCGCCCATATTCCCGAAGGAGAAGGCTAGGTTAAAACTAAATAGTTAAATAAATATTTCTTGACACCTGTCATCAAGTACGAAGTAAGTAGTATTTAAACACTTGTGTAGTTGTGTTATGGATACTAGATCATAATTATAAACAACCGTGACTTGACTTTAGCCGTGTGGTTACGGCAGAGTAGAATACAATTGTCACCACCCCAAATCTCAAGGTCAAAACAGTGATGAGGAATGGGCAGTTAGCGTTCCTCTCATACCACCCAGCAATATAAATTAGTACTGCGATTTATGTGCCCGATATATGGCAATAGGCTCGCCACCTGTTACATGGGACCGAACATAATTGGCGAAAAGTGGGTGTTAATTCACCTCTGCCTACCCCTTCGGGGATATAGGCGTGATTTATGTATGTGTGTATGTATGACTTGAGAACAAAATGTCAGTGAACATTATTAAATGTTAGAAAAATATACATACACACATAAATCACGCCTATATCCCCGAAGGGGTGGGCAGAGGTGAATTAAAAACCACGTTTCGCCAATTATGTTAGGTCCCATGTAATAGGTGACACCCACTAGAAATATGGGAGTGGTGACGGCGGTATTTTGCTCTGCCATCACCACACGGCACCAATTATTCTATATCATATAGGAAAATAATAATTACGTATTATATGAAAAAAGTGTCTGTAAGTCATTAATATTCCGCAAGGATTATCTACCGTGACCTTGCGGTTAACCCTCACTCTGCTATCGGGTTCATCTAATTGTGTCTGCTCGCTCCCATGACAAAAAACAGGTGCCATTGAAAGGGTTGATACGCTCATTCGTTTCTCATTCGGGTCTAATGCGGCGACTGATTAACTTTTGTAATGTTACATTTAAGCTTTTGTTACTTTGTAATTCGTAATAAATAATTAATTAGGACTGTCAAAAGATGGAGTCACCTCTACGCTCTAAATTTGAGTAATAAAGCGTATCACACAAACTATATTAGCTTATCTTCGATGTATCGCTCACACTGCTATTCAACGGACCACCGCACACAATGAGTATAATTTAAAATATTTTACCTTAAGCGAGTCACACACACCGAATATAATTATAGCATCTAACATAAAAATATAAATTATCTTAAACGACCCCACACAGGTAAGTGAAAGAAGTATCTAAGGATCCTAGCAAGTGGAAAGAAGTGATATATGTCTACCCCTGTGGAAGAAAGGCGTGACATATGTATGTATGTATGTACACAAGTAAGATACTATAATGTATCGCAACTACGATAGGTATTCTATCGGAAGCCGTCTTGCGAGTCGCCTGTTTCGTTCCATATCTTAACAATTATATTTCGACATCTTAAGATGTCGTTGGCATGTTGAGATGTCTACCGCATAGCGGCCGACATCTTAAGATGATGTTATGAACTATGAAGGTGACTGTTATTGTTCATCCGTTGTCTACACGTCACTATTCCAGAAGTTCTATTTTTCTTCAGTCAAATGACTTCAACATTCTGCCAAGCGTTTATGACAGTAATTTTCTGAACTCCACACCGACCGTAAGTCTCTCGCAATAAGGTTCGAATTGGCAACAGCGGGCGCGGGTTAAAATTGCGACTGTTAGCCATAAAGTGTTCAAAGCAAAATATGACTTAAACATAATAAAATACGGCATAAACATGTTCACAGCAAATGTGTTAGGCATAAATCGTTATTAACAATAAATCGCACGCGGGGTGAACTCATCAACTGAAGCTTTGTGTGGATAAGTATCGGATATTGGTTCAAAGACGTGATGCTCTTTAAAATAAAGAATATTATTTTTTGGTCCTTATGTAAATATTAAGTTACGCATAAGACAAGTAGGTATTGCTTAAACAAACTGACTTTAGGATAGATGATAGATGTGATATAGGTCAGAAGTCATCAAGCTGTCCGCTCCCTTTTGATTCATATCATCCATCACACTGTGCTATCGATGAATGAATGTAGAGAAAAGATACGGAAAGTACCATGTCGAGAAACCGATGAACAGAGAGAGGGATTGGGATGGCAACATTTCAATCCATATTGCTCAAAGTTTTAGCTTAGGTTTTGCAGCCAGCTGCCTGTATGATACCAACCCTCTTTGGGTATACTGCTGTTGGTGGTTTGCCCTCCACCATTGTGGATGCTCCAAGGTGATGAATGTAATTGATGCGATTAATTACAAAGATTTAGCGAGGGATAGCATAGACCTAGATATTTTCGCCCCCAATATTACTGTCTATATTAAATTGCTTAAAAATGTCCTCTACTCTGTACCCGAATGTTAGGTTTTTAAATATTGATCCGTTTTATTTATTTGTTAATAATTTATTTTTAGTATTTATTCATTTATTTTATATATAATAATTTGTTTATTTATGTATTTAAGTTCTACTGTTATTTTTAGTTATTTATAGTTAAGGGTTTTTATTTTGTTTGTATGTATACACAAACCATCGGATTATAATTCAGACTGTAATAGTTTAATTTTATGTGGACTTATATTTGCTATAATTGTAATCTGTCTTATGTATGATGTATGATGATGAAATAAAAAAAATTGTAGCAAAAGCAGTGTGGTTATAAGCATAGCTAGTAGATATAATTTTCATTTAGGTCTCTACTTATCTCCACACAAAGAAAAATCGGCCTGAAATGTATTGTGAAGGAAATAAAGTGTGCCCGAGACAGTTGCCTTTCTAAGACCACTGTTGTACTCATCTCTCCAAAACAATGCACAGTAATAATAAAAACAAAAAATTACCCAGGCCGCACCGCGCACCCTATTCAAACATTATTGTAATCTGAACAATAAAAGCGATATTAAATTTAAGGCCTTTCACTTTTTTTATAACCGAAGATGGAAAATGCGAATTTCATATCAGCTGTTAACCGTACCGATGGATATGCCACGCGCTTTGTGCGCTGTAAAACGTAGGGGAAGGGGACCTAGAACGGGCATGCTGCCTTAAATGGGTACCCTCATCGTTATCATTTACCGGTTTTATTAGTAACAAAGTTGGTAACATTGTTTGTTCCATTTAGCTTGATTCGAAATAGAAAACGTTTTTTATAGGGGAAGGTGGCTCAGAGTGGGTCATCATCATCATCATCATCACACTCTAGCCGTTTAATATCACTGCTGGGGTATAGGCCTTTCCTATGGATGGAAGAATATAGGGAGAATGGGCCATAACCCACCCAGTGGGCCCAGTGCGGATTGGTGGGTATCAATGACTGCACATGCAGATGCGACCCACAGCTTATCGTGTCTTCTGCAAGACGGAGGACTCGAGTTAAAAAATGTTTGATGACCAATCCAATTGCTAGTATTAGCAAACATCGCTTAGTTTATGCAATTGCAGACTAAGTGCGTTAATCCACTGTGCTATCGAGTTTACATAATATTTTCCATAAAGCCAAAGAGACAAATGAGAATTTTAGTGTGTAGTGTGGTGATGGCAGAGTATTATACAATTGCCACCACCCCAAATCTCTCCCGTGGGTGTCGTACAAGGCGACCAAGGATGAATCAGTGATGAGCTAGCAATGTTCCTACTGCGAATTTTGTGCCCGATAAATGGCAATAGGCTCACCACCTATTACATGGGACCTAATATAATTGGCGAAACGCGGGTGCTAGTTCACCTCTGCCTACCCCTTCGGGGATATAGGCGTGATTTATGTATGTAGTTTTCACATTGTTAATTTATCCTCTCCAGGAAGCTGTCAATCAATACCTATGCCTGACGGGGATATAGGTATTCGTTTTGGATATGAAATTAATTCACGAGAGTACCAACCCGTCAGCATGTCTATTTTGGGTTATCTCCCCCTACTCGTATGAGTTCGGTATAAACTGACATTGTAAAGTAAGTCCAGTGAAAAATTAATGGGGAATATGGAGTATTTTATATGGGATATCGTTATGGGGGAGTGAATAAAATATTTTTAGAAAGTCGTGTTTAGGTCCGTCAATATTTTACGGTTGACCGCTGGTTTGAGCAGGACCTTTTGCTTTAGTGGCAAAACCTCCGTTACCACTTGTTCCACTGTGGAGCTAATGGGAATCGCATCGCAAAAAAAGAATCCGATTTGATACAATTACATACATAAAACACGCCTATATCCCCGAAGGGGTAGGCAGAGGCGAACTAGCACCCGCGTTTCGCCAATTATGTTAGGTCCCATGTAATAGGTGGCGAGCCTATTGCCATTTATCGGGCACAAAAGTCGCAGTACCATTGCTAGATGGTATAAGAGGAACGCTGCTGCCCATTCAGCGATAAATCAGTGATGAGGACTGATTTATCCTTAGTCGCCTTGTACGACACCCACGGGAGAGCTTTGGGGTGGTGACAATTGTATTCTACTCTGCCGTCACCACACACGCATGAGAGGTTGGCGACTAATATAGGCGGTAACCTAAGCCAAAACTTTTAGCAGTGTGGATTGGAAGATTATCATTCCGATCTCTGTCTCAGTTTATCAGTCTGTCAGTTTCAAGGCCGCTCCGTGAACAAAATATGGCAATAGTCTCACCCTCTATATGGGACCTAACATAATAATACACTCACACCTATCAGCTAGCCCAAAGTAAGTAGTCTAAGCACTTGTGTTATGGATACTAGATGAATAGACGTTGAAAATATACTTCATAAACTACACAACCATGACTCGGGGACAAATATTTGTGTTTATCTCAAAACTTGCCCCTACCAGGATTCGAACCCGGGTCCTCTTGGCCAATACCCAGCAATCTGAGCATTCGATCAAGCCGGCCGTCATAATTGGCGAAACGTAGGTGTTGAATTGCCTCTGTCTACATTTACGAGTCTTCGTAATGCTTTCATACACCTATACTAATTCCTCATCATAATCACGAACTCTTTAATGTCCTCACTGCTGGGGCACGGGCCTTCCCTATGGATGGAAGAATATGGAGAGTTTGGGTCATAACCCACAACGCTGGCCCAGTGCGGGTTTGAGGGTATTAACGACTGCAGATACAGCCGGGAGCAACGGCTTGACGTGCCTACCGAAGCACGGAGTAACTCGAGATAATAAAATTTTGGTCACCCATCCAATGACCGGCCTTAGCGCACATTGCTTTGATTACGCAATCGCAGCGAACACCTCTTCAGGTTTAGCTCCTCTTTCAGACAGATTTCCTCGCCAGGGCGCACCTATTTATTATTTCCTCGGCGAGGATTTCCCTATTTTATATCTCCCTTTTTATTCGCCATATCGCCTTTACTGTTATAACATAAACGGGGGAAATAAAGATTTGTTGTAAAAATTAAACTCTTACTAGGACCCCTGGCTTTATCCGTGTGCTGCAACGGAGCGTAATTTTTATTGTTCGCTGTTAAGTATTGTTTTTAAGATTCCCGATTCGGGAGGCGGCATAAAATGTTGGTTTGCGTTACCAGCTTTTATTGGCTGCGATGATCTACCGAAGAGTAGGAATTTAATTATGTTTTTTTTATATAATTTGTTCGGTGACGGCAGAGCGGAATCTAATAGACACCACCCCCATTTTCTCCCGAGTGTGTCGAACAAGGCGACTAACACCCGTATTCACAAACAATACATACATATATACATACATAAATCACGCCTATATCCCCGAAGGGGTAGGCAGAGGTGAACTAGCACCTGCGTTTCGCCAACTATGTCAGGTCCCATGTAATAGGTGGCGAGCCTATTGCCATTTATCGGGCACATAAATCGCAGTATTTATATTGCTAGGTGGTATGAGAAAAATGCTGCTGCCCATTACTCATTGCTGTCTTTTACCCTTAGTCACCTTGTACGACACCCACGGGAGAGATGGGGGTGGTGACAATTGTATTCTGCTCTGCCGTCACCACACGGCCACAAACAATACTTGTATAAGTAAAGAAGCAGCACTGTGCGAAGTAAGACATTTCTCAATAGGTTTTGTCACTGAAGTATTGTCTATGAATAGGTTTTTGGACCCTGTGCGTAAACGCATCTCCTAGTAATGTTTATGAATACGGGTGTAAGGGATCAGCGTTCCACTTATACCGCTAGCATAAATATGCTACGATTTATCCGATAGATAATTAATCAAACCAATTATTACAATAGATAATTAATACCGTGCCGTGTGGTGACGGCAGAGTAGAATACAATTGTCACCACCCCAAATCTCTCCCGTGGGTGTCGTACAAGGCGACTAAGGATAAATTAGTGATGGGGAATGGGCAGCAGCGTTCCTCTTATGTGGTATAAGCAGTTAGCAATGTACCTACTGCGACTTCTGTGCCTGATAAATGGCAATAGGCTCGCCACCTATTACATGGGACCTAACATAATTGGCGAAACGCGGGTGCTAGTTCACCTCTGCCTACCCCTTCGGGGATATAGGCGTGATTTATGTATGTATGTATGTATAATTAATACATAATAATAATACATAAAATAATAATATTTCTTACGCTCACGCCTATCATATAGCCGATTCTAGCCCAGAGGAAATAGCATTTATATAAGCACCTGTGTTATGGATAGGTACCTACTACGGACAAATTTTAATGTTCATAATAATTGTATATAAAGACCAGGGACAGTGTTTTGCTTTTACCATCTAGACTAGAGCCGACCTATTAATTATTCTCAGACCTACCAAATATAGACAAAAATAAATCATAAAAATGGGTCGTTTCGGATGAGTTCGTTAGCAAACACTGTGACGCGATATTTATATATATATTAGTAGATAGTTATTATATACTGCACAACCACAATTAAACAAACATCGAGAACAAATGTCCTTGATCACCACAAACATTTGCCCCTGCCAGGACTCGAACCCGGGACCTCTGGGCCGGCGATTCGAAAATTCTAAAAACTGGCCGCCAAACATCAAAATGCCGATGGAAAAGCCCAAAGATCAACCCCATTAAAAAGTTCAAAGATCAATACCGTTTTAAGATCGACGCGTGCGCATCGTAATAATACAGAACGCGATCGTGGAGAGTTTTTTACGATCCCTCAAAGCCTGGCAACGGTGATAAAGTTATGAGGCATTTAGCACTAATTGGGTGTTTTTATGGCTCTTACAGGGCGTTTCTTTGTGTTCAACTAACATGGAAATGTAAGGAGAGCCAGTACGGTCGTCCCCATATATACGTCATCACATGTCATTCTTTTTAAAGCCATAGAGAAAAATGGGTCAGAGATAATTCGACAAAGAAAAAGTTCGAAAAGTTATAGTCTTAATGCGGGAATCGAACCCGCGTCCACTGCAAGGTATAGCCCTGTCCATGTATAGTAAATTTAACATTTAATTAGATCATCAAAACAAAGCTATCACAAGAAAAAAGGGAACAATGGTTTGCCTATCTCCACACACCCCGTTACACTACAACAAACGCCTTTCAAATCATAAAAAAAGCTATGAACATTACGTTTTTTACACTGTATTTTGGACTGCACAATGCGCTTTATAAGTCACATTTATGCGACCGAACGTTTTATAGTGACGGGACACGCGCGATACGGCTCGATACGTTTTTATGATCGATTTAATTTATTTGCTCTCTCGTAAACGTCATGTGTATCGACGGACCGCGGATTTGAAATTATTTGTGGTTTTAACGACGCTCTTACAAGATTGCTGCGATATGTGTTCGGATGACATGTTTTTGGAGTTCCGTACGTTCATGGACCGGGGTCTGTGTGGTTTTTCTTATTTGTGTTTGTTAACTTTTCATACTATTACTACTGTTATTAGGACTGAATGTCTTCCGTCTTTGACTTTCTTGCTCTCCTGGTGACAACATTCCAATCCGTACCACTCAAGGTTTGGCTTAGGTTTTACAGCCGGCCGCCTACCTGACACCAACCGCGGTATGCTGTTGTTGATGGTTTACCCTCCATCATTCGGGTGCCCCAAAGTGCTTATTGGTCTAATTTAGTCGCAGTGGATGGACCTATAATAGTTATGGTCGTTGTATGTTCTGCAATCTTAGACCAAGTGTTTATAATAGTTTATACGATGCAAAACTATACGATGCCAAAAATTCAACAACAATTTTCCATTTCCACTGCAGCCAATATCGTTACATTGTTTAATTCAATCATCCCTACAAAGCGAACGGCGACGTCTCGGAATATCGATATATTTATTCATATCGATAGTTTGCCAAATGGCGATTTTATTCGAGATATGAAAATTTTATCCTTCTCTCAATATGACTGTTTGGTATTTTGTTGCTAAAAAGCTTACGATTTAAATTGAAATTTTGTTTCTTGACTTAAGTGGAAGGTATTTATTTATTAACTTTGCCAGACAAGTTATAATTAAACCATAAATATGGGAAAACAAGAACAACTCTATTATGGTCGAATTTTTAATGCTTTTTTGATATTTTTTAACATAAATGGTAGAAATAACACAAAAAATTGTATTTGAACATAAACATGGTAACATTATTGGTTGGTAACATTATTCTTTTTTGGTATCGAACATCGAAAACCTATACCTATATAAAATTTTTCACTAAGACTAACTTTCTCCGCTCCTTATTTATTGATCAGAACGAATGGGCAGCAGCTTTCCTGGTGCGTCATCCAGCAAAATTTATGCTATTAAAATTCCTGATGAATGGCAATAGGGTCGCCCCTATTACATGGGACTTGAGATAAGGCGTAACGCGGGTATTCCTCTGACTACTCTTTAGGGTAGAAAGGCGTGAAAGTGTATAACTTTTGAAAATGTACCTAAAAATGTAATATTAAAGGCTTAAATAAAATAGATTAGTCGTAAATAATTATATTAATTAAAGGCCCGCCACCTATTACGTGGTACTTAATCTAATCTGCGAAACGTGGGTGTTTAATTCACTTCCGCCTAACCCTTCGGGGTTATAGACGTGATTTATGTTATGTATGTTTTTTGCGTGATTTGTGTACCTATGTGTGTAACTAAATTATGTTAATTGTGTATAAGTGTAAATATATTATGTTAATCTAAACACAAAAATGCAATAAACAATACAAAATTTTATTGTAACGTCAGTAAAACGATCTCAGAGCACTCTATACGTTAGACATTCACTTCTTCATTTTAAATCTGCGTTAAAGCTTGGTTTAAGCAAGAGTTGAGTGGCGCATTCGGATACATTGTCCGAGTTAAACCCTGTAACGGATCGCTGAAGGCCATTACGAATCCGAAACAGTCTTCGATAGTTTCTCTAAAGCCCATTCAGGCAGTTTTACAGCCTCTGAAACGGAACCATATTGAATTTGAAACGATCTCGAGCTTAAACAGTTTCGGTCGATAAATCGAATAGTTCTCGTCGATCAAAGTGCTTTTGCGATAAACTAACCGACGCAGATTTGTCAATAGCATCATCATGGCCAGCCTTTTTTTAATATCACCACTGTTGGGGACACTATGCCGTGTGGTGACGGCAGCGCGGAATACAATTGCACCACCCCATCTCTCTCCCGTGGGTGTCGTACAAGGCGACTTAGGGTAAAAATAACAATGAGTAATGTGCAGCAGCATTCATCTTATACCACCTAGCAATATATTGCGATTTACGTGCCCGATACATGGCAATATAAGGTCCTTTAACATGGGACCTAAAATTTGGCGAAACGTGGGTGCTATTTCACCTCTGCCTACCTTCAGGGATATAGGCGTGATTTATGTATGTATGTATGCACAGCTGGGGCATAGGCCTACGCTATGGATGGAAGAATATAGGGATAAAGGGCCTTAACCCACAGCGCTGGTCTAGTGCGGGTTGGTGGGTATTAACGACTGCAAATTGTATCCGATAATCCGATCCGCAATCAAGTTAATATATTTTTGGTCGCCCATCCTGTTTTTTGTGCAACTTACTGCGATCATTCTCGGTGAATGGCAATAGGCTCGCCCCCTATTACATGTTACACTAGATTGAAAGGAGACAACGCTGAATCTAGAGGGAACTCTTATTGATGCCACCATTATACCTGCAGGTAATGCCAGATTTTGGATATTTTCAATCAGATATTACTTACAAAGATACGCAGACGAGCATACAACATTAAAATTAATCCCCCCGCCGACATCCGACAAAACGAATCATCCATCCTTTCACTAGAAGAAAAAAAAGGGAAATTAAATGAAACTCATTTCGCGACTGCTTTCATAAACCTCTTCCCTGTGATGCGACACTGTAAACAACCCGGCGATCGCCTCCGCGTTCCAATTTGAATCCTCCACCCCCCGAATCAGGGCTTAAATTAGCGTGGGCCGAACTGGTTTTTTAAGAAGCCCGATTTTCACGGGTGGAATTTGTCTTTGAATAGATTGGAGGAGTATTGCTCCGATTGAAGGAAAGGGCTTTAAGGCACCATATTATTACGCTCGCGTAGAGAGAAATTGTTTTCGCATTGAGAGGATTGTTCTCCTGTTTGTTTACCGGTGTATTACTAGATGTGCGTTTCAACATAATATCGTAAATATTTAAACACATATTCTCCTATTATTATCAAACATGGACTAAAGTTAGTCATGGTTTAAAATTGATGCTAAGGGCCTGTTTCACAATCGACAAGTAAGTTATAAGTAGCTTACTTCGCAGATCATTTGACAGTTGTAATATGTCATATATGTCAATTGAACTACAAAGTAAGCTACTTCGAACTTACGATTCGATTGTGAAACAGGCCCTAACTCTATCTTTCGTTCAGCAAATAAAAGTGACATCATCAGTTTTAAACTGACTTTTGTCCATGTTTTATAATGTGGGAGATTGTGTTTAAATATTTACGATAAAATGTATATAAAAAGAGGTTATTAGTTGGGGGAAAGTGACCCCACACGGCTTCTTTTGTGTATAAAATTGTTTTCTTACACCCAAGGAGACAGATAGGAAGTTTACTGACCACGTGACCCCCCAAGATACCAGTTTACAAGGCTGACGGGTATATGTTAAAAACATACATAACATAAATCACGTCTATAACCCCGAAGGGGTAGGCAGAGGTGAACTAGCACCCACGTTTCGCAACTTATATAAGGTCCCATGTAATAGTTGGCAAGCCTATTGTCATTTATCTTGCACAAAAGTCGCAGTAAAATGCTAGGTGGTATAAGAGGAACGCTGCTGCCCATTCCTCATCACTGATTTATCCTTAGTCGCCTTGTCCGACACCCATGGGAGAGATTTGGGGTGGTGACAATTGTATTCTACTCTGCCGTCACCACACGGCACGGGAATATATTAGTTTTGAATATTTATATACACGAGAGTAATAACCGCTCTAAGCAACATGTTCACTTTGGGCCACATTCCCAATACATTCTCTGGGACACCGTGGACAAACACCGTGCAAAACCTATCGC
Organism: Cataclysta lemnata; assembly: GCA_963931975.1. NCBI lineage: Eukaryota > Metazoa > Arthropoda > Insecta > Lepidoptera > Crambidae > Cataclysta > Cataclysta lemnata. The sequence goes on from OZ008358.1 coordinate 1,322,221, forward strand.
AAATAACCATTTCTGTTATCACCCACTCAAGAAATCTTTTGAGAAATCTTCAAAAGAATTTTATATCAATACATTTACGTACAGTCTCCGATATTTACAAATCGGTGCCATTGCCATCAGCAAAAACAACATTAAACCCTTTGATACACCTTGGAGAATTGATAGTATTTGTTGTGCAAGCAATATTCTGCTGAATAGTTTGACAAACAGAAAGCATATCCCCATAGCTATTCTCCCCTGGTAGTGATTCCTTGATAAATATACATTGAAACTTATTTAATAGAAAAATATTTATTTCGTTTACAGCTACAGTTATTTAGTTATAAATATTTTATATTACAGTTGTCTGGAAGAGATCGCTTTAAAATAAAAGTAACTTGATGTATATTTTGATTATGATTATATATAATTGAGAAATATTAAAATACTGATATTTTATTTGGATAAAAATTATTGTAAAAAACAAGTAAAACTTTCATAATTATAAAAAGCAACCACAATCTAATTCTAATAACTGCCGCACTCAGAGACGTCAAATAAAGTTAATGAGTACTTTATGTCAAAAAATGACAATTCAAAACTAGTAGCTATTCTTGCCGGGTCTATGGCCTAGATTTGAATGAAAATTTTTGACAATAAATACTCATTAAAGTTGATTGACGTCTCTGAGTGCGGCAGTTTGATACATTAAAAACATCGGAACATACCAAAAGCATATTTTTTTGTTGCCTTAACTGAATTTAATTTTTTTATGCTGATACTTTATTAGTAAAGTATACGACCTTAAAGTATAATAAGTACGTGCATATTAAGATCTTTTTCCATTTATCTCAATTAGTTTACAATCGAACTCCCCTTTTGAGTTTTATTTGTAAGACTTCAAAGCGTTTTTTTCCTTAATCCGCCCGCCCACAATAGCAGTGTGTTCCAATTTATTTTTTATTTACCTGAATCGCATGCAGATGTAAGTCTCCAACGATTGATGATTTGTCGCGAGATTATCAGGAGATCCCTTCTCTTACTTTCCCGCCTAATTTAGATATATATGTCCCTCTCGTTTCGCATAATAATGAAAGTAATTTGTCGGTGGTCGTATTCAATTTGGCGTAGGGAAATTAGGTATAATAAAATTATACAGATTTGAGGTAACGACTTAGAAGTTTGTCCGAGGACACATTTTCCATTTTATTTTTTAACTACAGGGAGATACGTTATACCCTGTAATCAGCTTAAGGGTAGGTACAGAATAAAATAATTGAAATTGTATTTTGGGACGAAGGAGGCATATTGTTTGGGCGAACTGAGATTTTCTTCTTCTTCACACGTTCTGTTTCGATCGTGCTTTCGTTCATAATTAGACTGTTGTCGGTAGAGCAGTAATAATACATAAAATAGTAATTATAACTTGTCACTTATCGCAAAGATTTTGGTGGCTAGAAAGATTAGGTCTTGATGCAGGAATCGAACCCGCGTCCGCTGCTATCCGGGCAGGCGCCCGACCGCTCAGCCAACCAAGACTTGGTTGGCTTCAATCAAGCAAAAATTATGGTCTTGAGACCATAATTTTTCGAAATTCTTTTTCTCACCACCAAAATCTTTGTTACTAATGTTCTAACATTTATATAATGTTGAAATTAAAATCGAATAGTTTATCACTTATCGGCCTGTGGTGACGGCAGAGTAGAATACAATTGTCACCACCCTAAATCTCTCTCGTGGGTGTCATACAAGGCGACTAAGGATAAATCAGTGATGGGGAATGGGCAGCAGCGTTCCTCTTATACCACCTAGCAATGTACCTATTGCGACTTCTGTGCCCGATAAATGACAATAGGCTCGCCACCTATTACATAGGACCTAACATAATTGGCGAAACGCGGGTGCTAGTTCACCTCTACCTATCCCTTTGGGGATATAGGCGTGATTTATGTATGTAATTGTATCAAATCGGATTCATTGTTTTCAGTATATCGCCGTAACTCTACATTGTACTACGTAAATTTACGATGGCCTCCTAAATATTATTGACTAGGAATCGAACTGTTTAATGTGCCCATAACATGCATTCCCACCCGGCAATAAAAACTCCATTCAAATTATACTTACAGTAAAACAGTCAAGTGTATCACTTACTTGAATTGCTGCGTGTCGTGCATTTAGACCTCACGATATTGTGACGTTTTTTGTATAGAAAATGTTGTTTTTTAATAATATTGTGACGTGGATCAATTGATCAGAAACTTGTCGTACCATCAACTGATGTAAACTAAAATCAATATTAATTAAAAAAAAACTTAGGTAAAACACTATTTACTTAAGTGCCTGGAGCCTACATTATAATGTAACTTAGCAATTTAGGATTACCACCTTAATATCACCACAGACAATCCATCCATCTTTTACTTCCAAATATATCAACATTTATCTCTATAAACTTTTAGTCACATTCATGCCATCCCGTCTCATAGCATGACATGGTGTACAATTAGTAAGACTATAGCCCTGTATTTAATTATTGTTCTATAAAAGTATATTTTATAGTAATTATATGGTCTCGGAAAATGTTGTTTTGACCCTATCACCTAGGGGCTTAAAAATAGCCTACATACATTCTCAGACCTACCAAATATACACAAAAAAGAAAAATTAAAATCTGTCAAGCCGTTTCGGAGGAGATCGACAACAAAACACAGATATTTATATATTAGATTAATGCACTTTTTATGTGAAATTGAAGCAACTTTAATGAAGTAGTTGCAAAGTCGTACCAACATTGCATCGTGCACTATAAACGTCCCTCCTATACGACTCCGTAAAGTTTACGAGTGCATTGTTTTATTAATATCTATAAAAAGTGCTTCCAAGTACTGAATGCATAACATTTCTTAGTGCACTGTTTACAATCTTTATTGGAGTGCTAAGTTTATAGTCCTATAGCTTAGTCTTTTGGTCTATTTACACTGCACGATGCGATACAGTGGAGTTATTAAATCAGACCTAATAAAGTTTAGTGTCACCGTTTCTCAAATGGTGGTGCAATTGTGTGCATTAGGCGGCGTTGTCTCGGGTTTATTTCCGTTTATATGACTCTATTACGGGAATGAAATGCAGTCATTATGTAATGAAGACATCTTTAATTACAAGGGTGCAATTATGCAAGCAAAAGTGGTACCTTGCTAGATTATTGAAAAATAAATGTCGGCATCTTTACACTTTACTGCCGCACTCAGAGACGTCAAATAATGATAATGAGTACTTAACGTCAAAAAATGACAATTCAAAACTAGTAGCTATTCTTGCCGGGTCTATGGTCTAGATTTAATTGAAATTTTTTGGCATTAGGTACTCATTAAAGTTATTTGACGTCTCCGAGTGTGGCAGTTACTGCCGCACTCAGAGACGTCATAACGTTAATGAGTACTTAACGTCAAAAAATGACAATTCAAAACTAGTCGCTATTCTTGCCGGATCTTTGGTCTAGATTTAAATGAAAACTTTTGGCTTTAAATACTCATTAAAGTTAATTTACGTCTCTGAGTGCGGCAGTTAGTCTTCGTGACTTAATTATGGGGTGAATGTATGCATTACGATACGGTACAACAAAACCATGTTAGAATATACAAAATAACTGTTAGTTATATGCAATAAATTGTCAACTTTAATCTCAGTGGCATTTCTATAGTATTGCTTTTTTTCAAACATTTATACTAAATAAATAATAGGCATGATGACGTAATTTTGAAAAACTACACCATGTTTTTCTAACGTGTCTGCTTTAACTAAAATAAATTATATTTTTGTAAAAACTTTCGATTTTGATAGGAAAAAAACATGTCGAAAACAAACGCCAGAACGCCAAAATAGCAATGGCGTCTGTGTGACGTCACTATTCCGTAAAAAGGCCAGTTTATATATTTAATAAGTGAATTTGATTGGCAAGGCATAAATTTGATTAGAATGGCAAATAAAATGTCAAAATGGAGATAGCTAAATAATGACGTCACGCAGCGTTTTAGCAAATATGGCGGATTGCTAAGTTTTGTACTTTTATTTTTATAAAATAAATACCAATCACAAGTATGATCAGATAACAAGTGAATATTAACGAATCTCCATAGCCTATATTATTATTAAAAATCATTATATCTGGATTCTTTGTTAGTGTCATTGTCCCTATTCTTGCATTGCCAGAACATTGTAGATTTAGTTGTGTTTTGTATGTAAACATTTTTTATTTGTTTGACATTTTAAATTGTAGCTATAATATTATGAGCTATGTCGCTCGCATAAACCAACGTTTGAAAAGAATTTTAATATTTGAAGGGGACAGCTATCCGTGAAATAATTTCTATCCAGCGTCCCCGTTGATAAGGTAGATAAACTCATGGGGAAAACAGCTTTCCTGCTTTTTAGTAAATTCGAAAGCTGTGTGGTGACGGCAGAGTAGAATACAATTGTCACCACCCCAAATCTCTCCCGTGGGTGTCGGACAAGACGACTAAGGATAAAACAGTGATGAGGAATGGGCAGCAGCGTTCCTCTTATAAGTGCCCGATAAATAGTAATAGGCTCGCCACCTATTCGGGACCTAACATAATTGGCGAAACGTGGGTGCTAATTCACCTCTGCCTACCCTTTCGGTGATATAGGCGTGATTTATGTATGTATGTTTGTCCCCCATATAATTAAATATAATATAAATAGTACATCAGAATTGTCAACGCCCACTTTTCCTTTTGCAGACCGACTCCGCTTCGGAAGCGTCTCAAGAAGCCGATTCTCGTTCTTCTCAGAGCTCCATCTTCTCCATGATACCAGACAAGCTATCCGGGTCCATCTGCACTGCGGTCATCTTCATGCTCGGATGGAAGCTGCTCGCGAACAAACGGTGAACGAACATCCCTAGATTCAGGTCTGTCGATGACGTGTAACGAGTAGCCCAGGGTTATTCTCAGACACGGCTTACACGGCCTTATTAATAAACACGGTTTAAATCTAGACTAGTTACTCAGTGTTTTGTCTCTTTTTCCTAGCATTCAAAATCATGTCTGTGAGACGAAGACAAAACGCGGAATAGCTATGCCAAGTTTGCCACCAGTTTATTAATAAGACGGTTAGTGTTGTAACATTTTTATATCGGAATGTGAGATGCTGTCGCTTTTCCGTTACTTTTAATGCTAATACATATTGTATTACTTACCAACTTGGATTTTAATTTGAACATTTTAAAAAATGTTAGAAGATTAGTATAAAGAATATTGTAGTTGGAAAAAGTTCGAAAAAGTTTAAGTCTTGTTGCGGGAATCGAACCAGCGTCGTCTGCAATCCGGACAGATGCCTATAGCACTCGGCCAACCAAGGCCAGTTTTTGTTTTTCCTGTTCAATTTTCGAACTTTTCTAACAACAATATTGTTTGTGGTAATAAAGAGATAAGCTGTGGTACATGTTATAGTAGTTACTGCTCAGAATTATCGTTTAAGGTTGGTGCTAATGGATTTGTAAGGGAAGGAATTAATGATTGGTGAGATATCTAGGGTCCGGGCACAGGGACAATCCAAATTGAAATAGATTACTTTCAATATCCAAAATTTAATGTGTGCTGTAAAAAATTATATGCAAAAACCACTTTTAGATGATGACTTAAAAACGTAGTATGTGCATATTATACTGGGTTCGGAGTAACGGTTATGTCAATGTAAAATATATTGTATTTGATACGCGAAGGTCGCCCGTAGGGTGAATAATGTATATCTCCTTGTGCCATGGCAAGCAAGGCATGTTAAGGCGTTGGTCCCGGGGGATGACACGATATAATTTATATCCTTCACCAATAGGGTAGGCCTATGCTCAGTGGTGCCATAGACTGAATGGCACCGTTTCATACTGCAATTATTGTATATTACATTCTTGTCAAAGGTTGTGCCATAGCTTCCCTTTATCTTATTCTGGCTACTATTGTCATTACATAGCAATTGGCTTTAATTATGCTCTTCTTTATTTTATCAAAATTTATAATATTCAATACAACACATGCTGCTTACAATAAGTTTCGCACATTAACTTTGAAATACTCAGTGTGCATTATAGGAAATTGTATTGTTTTAATGGGTACAGTCAAAAGCACACCAGGTGACCACAAAATGACAAATTTCTCAAACCTTAATGGTAACTTCACGATATTTGACTTGTAAAATATTTTCTTGTAGACTTAAATTTTGTACTTAACATGTTATAGACAGTGTATCTCAACATTCCGGTATAGTGTTACTTAACAAAGTTAGTTGGTTATATAATTTATAAAATAAACTAAGACGAAACCAATCACACCTTTGTACAAAGCTGTGTTGTTGTCTGATCGTCTTTCGACGCACACAGGTGCACAAATCGTGCGCGTGTGAGTGTGTGTCTAACCAAATAATATTACTGCTCACACTCTTTTTTACGAATGTGTTCATGTTTTGTATTTACAAGCAACAAATTGCTGTATGTTAGATATAATCTAAGAATCATTTTGACATCCTTATATGTATAATAAAGGATCTACGATGCGATAATTTGTATATGATTTTATACAAGACGTAAATGAATATTATAAATAATCTTTTTTATGTAATGTGTCACAGTAAAATGCATTTTTATACTACTATAAAGTATATTACTCGCATGTCAATAGACATTCCGCTTTCGGTGTTGATGTATATCCGTAGATTATACTTGCATTATATAAATTTAATATAGTTAAGAATGAACGGGAGTCTTTCGTAGAATGGACCAGTTTTTGTCGTTATGTAGCTTACGAAAAATAGATTTTATTTAGAGCGAAATAAAGTCCGTTTTCCACGAATTGTTCCAAAGAGAGCAAACCTAAAAATGATCATCGACTGATCTCATTTTATTATTTTTCTAATGAAAATGTTTATTTTAGATATATTTTAACGTATTTATGCGTAGGCAGTTCGTGTAGGGTGTGTGCCAAGTTGTTAAAATGGAGATTTTATCAGAGGGTTATATTTTAGTACTACGATTAGTTATGTAAATAATTTCTCAGTAAGCTCATAATTAATGGCTCTGTCATTTCTGTTTCTTAATTAATTTGTTTAAATCAATCAGTTGATTAATCTGTCAGAATTAATGTCGAATCAACAGTTAGTTTATAATGTTAAAAAATATATTTTTGGAATGATAAAACAATGAAAAACAAGGGCTATTAATATAAAACTTTATACCCTAGTGTACATACATACATAAATACTCGTTTAGTTTGAAGCTAGCATTGTATATATTAAGGTTGAAGGAGGCTTTATTGTTGTATTGATTTGTGTATTGAATATTAATATTCATAATATATTCAATATCAACCAATTGGATACGGTAGCTATAAAAATTCAAATGACTTTTTCATTCCAAAATGTAAAGATTTCTAGAGAAAAAAATTAACGAATGCTAATGGGAACAAAAGGTCTGGGAACAAAGTTGTTTTGTACCATTTAATTTATAATTATAATTTTAATTTCAGTTTAAGACGTTACAAACTTGGAAGGATGTGTTCAAATGTGATATTGTATTTATTTAAGGACAAGATAAAAGAAAGTTTTCCTAATGATCTCTCAGAAACTCTTGATTGCGTACCGGTTTGCGGTTTTTAGTCAGCAAGCGTTAGTAAGCTGTAGCGAAATCGTTTTTAGTGCAAATTAGTTTTAGTCGGAATCCATAACAATTTTTTTTGTTATTTTTTGGTTAGTGTCTGATTTACATTTGCTGCCTGAAAATTGGATGCAAACTAGACAGTGTACGCATTCAGGAGTTTTGTACATAAATTAAAATTGGTATGCTTTTCGCTGGTAAGTTTCTAAGCTCGTAGAGATTTTTTTCTAAATTTCCATTGATAACGCTTTCGGGAATAATTATTGATTCACTTTCTATTTCTATACAAGACACTTCAGAATAACCCTTCAGGAAATTGTCAATTGTTTTACTCAAAAAAAAAAAAAAATATATTATAAGACTTCGTGATACAAATTGTGTCTTTTATAAAAATAAAAAGAGCTTTCCGCTTTGAAAAATGTAACATGTATTCATAAAGGAATACTAAGCAATAACAAGTAATCTTAAATAAATCATAGAATTAATGCGTGATTATACTCAGTACCATGTCTTTCTCAATTAATAAATTAAGGTTATAAAGCTCAGAGTGCAGATTGATTTGTATGAGAACTAAAATTGTAAATAGTTTTATACGTAGTAAGAGACAGAGATAGAGGAAGATTAAGAGGGGATAAGAGTGTGAAAATAAATTTGTATGAAATAAATGTAAGTTTATTAAAAAAGCAATGTTAAAGTTATGAAATAAAATGAAAATAAAGTCATAACTCTCATATAAGTCCAGCTGTACTCATACACTGTCATGTTTTTATATTTATATGTAATAAATGTTGTATAATGATTTTGGGAATTGCAATTGACATAATGTGTAGCTTATAAAGGCGCATATACCTTTTTATTATCGGTGAGGACATAACGGCGATTTCATACACCTATTATGATGCTGCATAATCAATTTCAAAATGCTTTAAATCAATAATTTTGTCAATTGATTCTCAAGCGTTGACTAACTAAATTGTATATTATTTTCAGATTTTATCTCAATATTATGTTTTTTTTATTAAGTAGTTAAATATAGAAGTGTGATCTGCATTAGGTAAATTACATGAGAAGGCCTGTATATTTTAGCTAATTTAGTTTAATTCATAGTTAGTTTTAGTTATTTCATTTAAATTACATTTTTGTTTAGTTGTCGTACCAAGGGACTTGGTCCGGTTTTTTGATCCGTTTAAGAAATGGTTATTAAAGTGTCGTATTTATTTTGTAGTGATGACGTGTGTAAGGATGTAGTTAAATAGAAGGGAACCATAGCGTATTTAGCTATATCAAATGACTTTTGATATAGGAGCTCGATAGATCAGCAGCTAACGTAAGCAAAAATAGCAGTTTTTTGTGGCTGACCAAAAATATATATTTATTTTGTTTCTTATAAGAAGAACATTGTTGTCATTTGAGCATCATTATAAATGTTAGAAAAATTTGTAGCTATTATTAATAATATTGAAAAAATGCACCTACCACTAAGATTACTTATTTTTATTAGTCAATTAAAATGTAATAAGGTTCCTTTCTGCTTAAATGCGTTCAATTGTAAGTTAAGTATAATGACATCAATTGACCATCACCAACCGTCAAGTTGAGACATATTATTATCTCTAATATAAGTTACAATATTCTGCCGAAAGAGAAGGACGATTTGTTTCATTAATGACTTAAGGACTTTTGACCTGCTATGCGATCGAATATACTTAAATACACGGATCAAAAAACCGATACGTAACTCTATTTTTATACTTAATTTTTGATTCATACTGCCAACTATATCTGTTTAAACATACATATATTATTTGAAAATATACTTTTTTTTCTAAACAGCGTCTTTCATTTTACGTCTATCAATCAAAAACTTTCTGAAACTCAAATGGTTAAGTTTAAAGTTGTACCGAACTCATAATATGAAGTCTAAGCACCATCCATCTAACTTGGATGTCTTTTACAACTTAGAAAAACATTATCTAGCGGAGTAGCAGTTAAAGTAAGGTGGTCACTTAGTCTGGGGTGTATACTCGGAATCGACTTCCACATCTTTATGACTTCAAGGAATATAAAAAAAGACTAATAGTGGAAAGTTTTCCTCCAATGCAGGTTATTGGTAGTAAGCTCCATTGGAATAAGCGGTTTCTTTAAAAAAATATCTTTGCACCTTATTAAAGAAAGCATGAAAGAAAAACGTTTATTGAGACAACATAATAATAAAAAGCATGTTTTCGGTGTGATGAATGATATGAATCAAACAGGAATAACTTGATGACCTCTGACCGATATATATAAATGGAAGAGAAAACAACAGGGCAGGGAGAAGAAGTACCTTATTAAGCTGCTGTTCACTCTCTTTCGTCGCTGCCTATCTGAATGAGCAATGTGGTGACGGCAGAGCAAAATACCACCACCCCACCTCTCCCGTGGGTGTCGTACAAGGCGATTAAGAGTAAAGACAGTGATGAGTAATGGACATCAGCATTCCTATCATACCCACATAGCGATGTACTGCGAGTTATGTGCCCGACATATGGCAATAGGCTCGCCACCTATTCATGGGAATTAACTTATTTTGCGTAAAGTGGGTGTTAATTCACCTCTGCCTACCCTTTCGGGGATATAGGCGTGATTTATGTATGTATGTATTTGAAAGAGTTGCTTTGGTTATTAGGCTGCTAGTCCACTGGAGATCTCTATCTCCGCTACCTATCCAATACAGTCGACTTCATTGTAGGTGAAATATTCATATTGACAATCGGCTTCATTTTGTTCGGGACATTATGGACAACTTGCACACATACATAAATACCGCCTATTTTTTCCCGAAGGGGTAGGCAGAGGTAATAGCACCCACGTTTCTTATGTATGTATGTAATGGTATTGAACTACAAAAATTTTTGTGGTGAGAAAAAGTTCGAAAAATTATGGTCTTGATGCGGGAATCGAACCCGCGTCCACTGCAATCTACTGCTCGGCCAACCAAGACGCGTCAAGCGATAATTGCTTGAACTTTTTCTTACCACTAAAATCTTTGTACTCATTAAAATCAAATAGTTTATAAAGCAAACCCAAGCTTAACCGAACGCACGGTATTTGTAAAAATATCTGCTTTGGAATGTTTGAAACTTATTTCTACATTGCGAGGGTACCGTAAAGGTTAGAAGAATTTCGGCAAGTTAATTAGTGTCTTGGGTTGCCGAGCGGTCAGGTACCTGCTTGGATAGCAGCGGACGCGGGTTCGATTCCCGCCTCAGGATCATAATTTTTCGAAATTCTTTTTCTAACAACCAAAATCTTTGAGGTATTGAACAAGTTAACGCGCCGCCGACTGTACTTCAAGAACGCTCCGTGGGAACAATCAGAACTACAACAGGTAGGACAACCGGAGATGAAATTAAATTTGTAGATTAGGCACATGCCGATCGTAAATCGCACACGAATCGAGGGGTCCGGTTTTTTTTAAACTTCCCTGGGTACGCGTAATCTCGGGGATGGTTTTATGCTCGCTGTGATTTCATCTATTTTGTCTATTATGCGCTCGGTGAGAACGCTTTGCCGGAATAATTAGTTCTTCGCACGGAAAGTCACGAAAAAAGATTACATACATAGATCAACAATTACATACATCGATCTCAATTGCTGGGGATTGGCCAAGAGGTCCCGGGTTCGAATTCTGGTAGGGGCAAACTTTGTGATGACCACAAATGTTTGTTTCCGAGTTATGGTTGTGTATATGTTTATGTAGTATATTTTCAACATTTATATATATAATTATTATGTCGTACAAGGCGACTAAGGATAAATCAGTACTCAGGAATGGGCAGCAGTGTTCCTCTTATACTAGTACAACCTAGCAATTTACTGCGACTTTTGTGCCCGATAAATGGCAATAGGCTCGCACCTATTACATGGGACTTGACATAATTGGCGAAACGCGGGTGCTGATTCACCTCTGCCTACCCCTTCGGGGATATAGGCGTGATTTATGTGTGTGTGTGTGTGTGTGTATTAAAAATGGTCCGTCATCTAGTATCCGTAACACAAGTGCTTATTTTTTTTATGCTAGACTGGGTAGCTCTTTGCCTTCATCTCACCTGATGGTAAGTGACGATAAGGGCCGAAGATGGAATCGAGCTTCACCTGGAACCCACAACCACAGAGGGGCTGGCTGTCTTATCACAATTCTCATAACACTGTTATGTTGTTTACATTATTAACATGGCAACAGATTTTGATAAGATGATGGTAGCTAGCCAGGCGGCTTAAAAACCAGTCCTACTACCAACCACACCGAGTACAAATTTGTACTCCCCTGGGAATCGACCCCGTGACTTTTTTTAAATGGACTGGATGGAAACAGTCCATTTTACCATAAAATCCCACTTCCTGGTCAGGGGGTGACATTAAACTATGATATCTTACCTCGGGCGATAAAAAAGAAGCCTCAGATTGCATTTCAAACGTCCTCGCCTTCAGCTCATGTAATAGGTGGCGAGCCTACGACACCCAAGGGAGAGATTTGGGTAGGTAACAATTGTATTATACTCTGCCGTCACCACACGGCTAATATACTCTCTACGGCACGTATATAATCTACTATTTTAAAAGTGCTCAACACAGCGACACATAGCTGTCTCACGTAGCTGAAAAATTCATTCGACGGTATCCCCAATAGTAATAAACTCTGAGAAACATCAATCAATCAACCGACGATTTCAATCAGATCCTCATCAATATCGCCACGGGATAACTGCCAAATGGATTGACACCCGTAGAAAACACAAATCGCACACTAAAACTGGCGCCGTATGACAAAACGTCCCAACTGGGCAAATCAACATTTTTGCATACGAATTATTCAAATACGCTCACGCACTATTAGGTTCGCGTATCGAAAAAATAAACAAATAATACATTTGAAATTCAAATTTCTGGCAGCCGCGAACTATGGGATTTGCATATAGACAAGGTGGCAACCATCGATCACACATGATTTTAATATTTTATTTAGTATTATTTGTGGTGCTTATTAGTACGTCAAATTTAGGGGAGAATAATTCTCATACTTCTGGTAATAATATAATACGTTATTTTGTATTTTTTGCTGAAATAAATTTGATTTGATACTTATGTATTTTAAACAGGTTTCAAAATAGTAAGCATATTTTTTTTCCATTTCAATGTAATATTGAAACGGAATAATTGAATGAGAATAGACGTGTAGGTACGTCTTTTCTCATTTAGTTATGCCCTTAACTAAAACTGTACACTTATTCCGTATACTTTCAAAGTAATGTAAATAAAACAAACTAGTAATGGGATCATTCTAACAAACAATAATTATATTTTAACAAACAACTTAATAAAATCTTATCATACATACATAAATCACGCCTATATGTAGGCAGAGGTGAACTAGCACCCACGTTTGGCCAACTAGGTATGTCAAGTCCCATGTAATAGATGGCGAGCCTATTGCCATTTATCGGGCACAAAAGTCGCAGTATATTGCTAGATGGTATAAGAGGAACGCTGCTGCCCATTCCTCATTACTGATTTCAAATATTTTCGTGCTAATATGAATAAGCTAGCCAATAAGTAAAACATGATTTTCTTACACGTCTGTTAGGGATATATATTTTCAGCGTTGCTGTACCGTGTGGTGACGGTAGAGCAGAATTCAATTGTCACTAACCCCCATCTCTCTCATGGGTGTCGTACAAGGAGACTAAGGGTTAATACAGTGACGAGTACTGGCCAGCAGCGTTTCCCTTATACCATCTAGAATCGAAAGTAATCAGCTCGCCACCACATGGAACCCAACATAATTGGCTTAACGTGGGTGTCAATTCACCTCTGCCTACATTTAAACAGGCGAGATTTACGCATGTATTAGACACAGTGAACGCCTGTCTAGAGCAATATTAATCTCGCACTTAGTCTGAGTGCTAAATTGAGTATACATTGCATGATTGGTAATAACTTGCCGGACATTAAACAATTAGTGCAAATGAACGACGTGCGCTGATGTATATTTCGTTAATCAAAGCTCTATTACAGACGCGATTGCATTATGCTCTCCTATTGACATGACCGCATCAATTTGCCTCCATTTAGCTGCGTTGTATTATTGTGAATGTTACTAATCATCACACCAATGTCTTCGATTGATTGGCCTTCGAGGCTGGTTCGGGCATAGACCTGCCATGTGGGTGGAAGATTGTCACAAACTCATCTGCATGATTATGGTCAGCTCTTTAATCCCCATTGCTGGGGCAAATGTTCCTATGGATGGAAACACTTTAGTGAGGAGAACGGATCACGCTCGACTATTGCGGATTGTAGAATAGAAGAAGACAATTATTATCATGATTTGATTTTTTTATATATGAATATTTTAAGATCTTATGTCTGTCCGTTGTCGTCTTAAGCCCTATATCAATTTTAGTAGGTTAAAAGATATTTTTTATTTTTTTATATTTTAGCATTTAGCAATAATAATATTTTAGCAAACGTAATTATGCCTTTATTGGCTAGGGGTATTAAAATAAGCTACGACCTATTCTCAGACCTACCAAATATACACAATAAAAGTGATATTTATATTATATTAGATATTCTGTGACATTAGAAACAAAGAATCGATATGTGCTTACGTCAAGAGATAGATCGGAAAAGCAGTCGCATTGAAAAATAATAGTAACTTTTAATTTCTTTTTGCCTTGTATAGATAAGCATACCACGAAACAACGTACAAGAAAAAGCTTAAACACCTTCCAAAGACGTAAACAGAACGCCAGTGCGAGAACACTAAAAAATTTAATATAAAAAGTGACAAAGGAGTTATTAACGAATTTTCACGACACCGAATTGTTATGGAGAAATCCTCTTTTCATTTCCACCTTGCGTACGCCAATAAAAGTTGAAAAAAGAAATATTTACGCGTCGTAAAAACCACAATACTGCATTTTATTCTGGCGCGCGACGCGTCGGGGAGCGGCGTATGCAAAAATTGGTATGAAATTGAAAAACAAATTTGTTACATATTGCGTTTTTGATTCGGTGGGGTACGGGTTCGGCGGGGTTATTCGGTGTGTGGACTCGCCAGGTTTTATTACAATACAAAATAATAGAGACTATAGAAATTTATTCTCTTATATTTTGTACAATTGAGTTGTATCGATTTCACTATCACGAATAACCTTATTAGTCAAAAATTAAAATAAATCGAACTGCAAGCTCAATCAATAAATAAATATGTCTAACATACACCAAAAGTTACTAGAACCGACAAATTTTAATACATAATAATTATACCATAATTTTTAAATATAGCACATTAACTTAAAAACAACAATGACTCGAGAATTTGTGTGTTCGTCATAAACATTTACCTACCTATCAGGATTCGCACCCTTGGCCTGTAGGGTCGTGACCATTTGACCAAACTGACTGTCAGATATTGGTCAAATAAACGTCATCTCACCTCATCTCGTCTCACCTATTCTCATCTTATCTAAGTCCTAATAATTAGGTCTATTAAGTTTACTGTGTAACTTGTAACTTCTCGTTGTACTACTCGCTTACTTTGTTTTGACGTATCATTAGATGGCAAAATGTCCAATTGCTAGTAACTGTAGGTTATGCAACAATTTAAAATTTTCATAACATTCATAAGCCAGGTGCGTTGGAGTACATAAATATATTGTCTGTCGTATTTTCCTGGTTATGTTGGTACAAACAAAAAACATTAAAACACGTAAAAAGCTTGTGTGGATTTTTTTTTTCATTTCGCTCGTACTAACAGAATGGCGCCCGTCAAAGGGGTTGTGTCATACTTCGACGCGTCATGTTACTTCATTAAACCAGTATTATATGCGGCCGGAGTGTTACAATAGGCAGTTGTTTTTTTTTTACATTTTTTGACTTATGACATTGTGACTGTACACGGATTGCTGTGTTTGATGACTTTTCTCTGTGTCGGATACTTATGAACTCGATAGTGCCTTAGCGCGCTTGGTCTGCGTTTGTGTAAACTATGCAATGTTCGCTAAGGCCGGTCATTGGATGGGTGACCAAAAATTTGTTATCTCGAGTTCTGGATTCTAAGACAATCACCTAAGTTTCGCCATCATCGTGATAGAATAGCCTGAATCAATCATGTCAGCTGCGTATGCAGTTGTAATATCACTTAAACACGCCACACATCCCCCAAATAGGAAACCTCAATAATATTCCTACGGCACCAAAGATGATGTAAAGTCACAGATGGGACAGATTTTTATACCACGTTCCAGGCATTGTTGATTACAGGTAACTTCAAATGTAAATAATTGTCAATAAATGAAATATTTTCTTGATATCTCTCTATTTTCAGCTAATACTCATATCAATTAAATTATTAATAAAATCTAGAACAATTTAAAAGAGTTTCAAACATTTTTATTAATTCTGTTAATATAGGGGACAGTAGCATAAAGCGGGTATACCGCTTTCAATAACATAAATACATACAGCTCAAAGTCTGCCTCTGTTTTATCTTAAACCACTCGCTCCTTTCAATGGCATCAATCATTCAATTATGTATTATAACTATTAATGTAAGAAAATGTGTCATATTACTATTTATTACCTAACATTCTTAATAAATATCGTGACTTATGAATTTATTCTTACATAGAACACCTACATCTTCGAGTGGTACTTGTACAAACACGTGTACGTACGAGGTACGAGGACGAACACCTCTATAACAAACAACAGTATGATGACAAGACAGAAAAATCAAGCTTTTAATAACATTTATAAATTGTGCTCGAGGCAAGTTTGTTTATGTTTATGTAGTACAATTTATGAATATTTATAATTATTAATACATACATCAAATTTTTATGCGTCCATCACGCAAATGCTTATGCTATGGAATTTTTTTATTTTTTTTTATTTATTTTTTTATCAGTGGTGAACTGGTAGAGAATGCTGTACAGAGCTAAGTTCGCCATTTCTATATTTCGACTATTAAAGCTTAAATAAAATAATAAAAAATTATCACAAAATGCAAAACAAAAACACAGTCCCGCCGCAACAGTGTTTCCACTGCCGTGACCAGGATTCGAACCTGGGTTACTACGGCCACAACGTAGGGTCCTAACCACTAGACGATCACGGCTACCGAGGCTGACGGTGGAGCTGCTAAAATGGCCAACGCTTTTCAGAAAGTGGAGCTCTTTCACTTTGTATACCTTACAACACTCCAGGCATAGTGCAAAGAGGAGCCAGTATGAAAAAGCCTCCTTAGGTTCCCACTTTATCGTGACGACAGATTGTCATGTAGTTTTAAGTGTCGTGGCTTATATGTTTAAATGGAGGTGTTCTCATATAGAACGACACGATTAATTGTCGTCTACGACCTTTTTTGCAGTGAGGACAGATTGTCATGACAGTGGGTACGGCTAGCACGACAGTCGTAAAACGATAAAAAATCACTACTGCTGAATAAAAAATCACGACTGATCTGTAGCATGCTTGATGTGTAAACGACAAAGCGACTTCCGTGAAACGATAAAATGACGTCGCGATCCAATGGCAACAGCTAGATACGATAGTTAGCTAAACGATAGAAAATTTTGAAGACAAACAATCCTTATAATGGGAACAGCTAGAGACGACAGTCGTCCGACGATAAATTATCCGGCACGACATTAAAGGCGGGCACCAGTGTGCTGAACGGTGCGCCGCAGCGTATTAGTATGGTCTTTCGCTGTGCCGCACAGTTCAGCACATTGGTGGGACACAGTTCTCGCCTTTACATAGGCCTTACAGTGACGGATTAAACGTTGAGAGCGCCGTACGCGCCGTAGGTAAATGTCATAGGCGCACCTATTTTAAAAATAAATCTTACTATAGTAATAAATTGAGGCTGTAGGTGGTAAGTAAGTAGCTTACTTAATTATTTTATGGTGCAATTAATTTTATGCTATAATATTTTTTCTTTTACAATACGTTCGTAAATGATTTCAACTTACTACCTACTTTTCTTACTTTACTGTGCATTTACGTTCCGGTGAGCAGATGCAAAAAAAGACCATGTTCAAGCAAATTATATTGTAACGACGTCTAAGTGAATATAATACATAACGGTATTAATAATAAAAACAATAAAACAGAACAGAATTTACAACGGATGATCTCCGTTGGTTTTGACTCTTACGTTACGACATTCCTGAATTGAGACAGGGCTGGCACATTCTACATTATTTTTGCGCTATCAGCCCAGCTCTGAAGAATCAGGTTCATCATCATCACCAGTCCTTTTAATATACCCACTACTGGGGCACGGGCCATCCCTTTGGATGGAAGAATATAGAGAGATTGGGCCATCGCCCACCACGTGCCCAGTGTGGGTTGGTGGGTATTAACGACTGCAGATGCATCCGGGTCCAACGGTTCAACGTGCCTTCCGACGCACGGAGGAACTCGAGATAATATTTTTTTGTCACCCATCCAATGACCGGCTTTTGCGACATTGCTTAGTTTATGCATCCGCAGGAACAGCGCGATATGCCACTGCGCTAGCGAGCTCTTCAAGCTCCTCAAGGTTCCTGGAATGACATAAATCATATTTACACAAGAAGGGCCGAACAGGTAATTTTCAAGATTTGTCATTTTGTATGGTGCCTCGCGTCTGCACTATCTAATTTATTCTATGGCACCGTAAAATCATCCCTTGATTGTAGGCACAGTAGCCGGACATTCAATATCGATGCAAATACAAATGAAGTACCTCGGTCAGGGGGAGCCAACCACATTGTTCTGTTTTCAGTTTAGCCAACTTTGTAACTTTTACTGCCGCACTCAGAGACGTCAATTAACTTTAATGAGTACTTTTTGTCAAAACTTTTCATTTAAATCTAGCCCATAGACCTGGCAAGAAAAGCGACTAGTTTTGAATTGTCAGTTTTTTAGGTTTTATAGTTTACTTAACGCAATGAGTATGGCACCCATTTACCCACATACATACATCGACGATGCCTATATCTCCTAAGGTGTAGGCAGAGGTGAATTAACACCCACGTTTCTCCAATTAGGTTAGATCCCATGTAATAGGCGGCGAGCATGTTGCCATTTCAATAAATGCCTACTGCTACTACCATTACTAAATAAATAAATGTATAGTTGGTCTAAGAGGAAAGCTGCTACCCATTACTTATTGCTGTTTTGACCCTAAACCCAATTTACGTCATAAAATATGAATTAGCCCTAATCCTATTTAAAATTGATAACCCCTAATAAACCTCAACAATTGTGGCCGTGAAAATAATCCCAAAATATTAATTTCCCAAATAGCAAACTAATAACGCGGCTAATTAAATTTAACCGTGCGTTAAACCAAATCCGGTTATAACCGGTCCCCGCAGAAGGTGTTTTGATTGCTCACCTTCGTTGATTAGTGACGTAAAGGATTTTGTATTTCAGCCACGTGTCGACCTAATCATCTCTGCTTGTCATGGTCTGTGGGAACTATGGGGAATGGGGATGTTAGGGGGAATGCATTGTAGTGTCTGAAATTAATATTGAAGGTGAACACCTTTAATATGTTATTCGAATGCGGGCAAGATGGACCTTGTGATCAAGACGAATATTTACCGCTAGTGGTCACCCACGGCTTTGCTCGCGTTAATGGCGGTTGTTATATAGCCTACAGCCTTCCTCAATAAATGGATTATCCAACACAAAAATAATTCCATTTTACCAACCAATCAAGAAACAAACTCTTTAGCTTTTTAATAGATAAATAAGTATAGATTCGATTATTTGAACGTCGTATTCAAACGCCGTGTGGTGACCGCACCGAAGAAAACAATTGTCACCACACTAACCCCCGAATACTGAAACGCTACTCGAAGTTAAAATCCAGCTTAACATTTAAGTATTGTCAACATTGACGTTTTTCCATATAAATTCTGACAGGTACTGTCCACTTACTGCCGCACTCAGAGGCGTCAAATAACGTTAATGAGTACTTAGCCATAAAACGACAATTCAAAACTAGTCACTATTCTTGCCGGGTCTATGGTCTAGATTTGAATGAATTTTTTTGACATTAAGTACTCATTAAAGTTAATTGACGTCTCTGAGTGCGGCAGTTGGCTTTATAAGCTGTGCTCATAATTTGAGTAGCGTTTCGGGGCTAACCTCTCGTAGAAGGCGAGCGGAGAGTAGTGGGCAGCTGCGTTCCTCATAAGCCACCAAGTAATAAACTGCGATTAACTTGCCATATAGACTCGAATCCTATTACACGGAATCTAACCTAATTGGCGAAACGTGTGTGTTTATTCACATCTGCCTACCCCTTAGGGGATATAGGCTTGATTTATTTCCTCGTCCTCCGCAATCAGCCGCCCTGACTGTCGACGACGCGGGCTCGATTTCTACATGGACAATAATTAATCGAAAAAATTTTGCCCTCTTTTTGATAAAAATATTGAAATAACAAACGAACATTCAAAACAGTGATTTTTCATTCGTCTCCTGCATACTAGAAAAAAAAATACACAGTCATACCCCTATCTATTACGACTCCAACCGGTAAATACAACAGAAAAATAATGAAATCCCTAATGACGGCATTTATGTCGTTATTCTGCGCCGACGCGTTCGGTTTCTTACCGGCCACGTGACTAGCACGTGTCATAACCAACCGGCGCCATTTTGAAAACCGACAACCAATTTTCCTTGAACCCTGATAGAATTAAAAAAGCTTTATCTAAAGGCTCTAGATGTATTAGAAAGTTAACAGTCATTACTTCAAGCATTTAAATTCGAATGTTTATCCAAGATCGTATTGTTTTTCGAAAATCGATCTTATTTTATGAGCCAGTAGAATCGTATTGGATGCACCCGTAAAACAGTTTTCACTCGAACAATTTGATTTGTAAAGAGGATGGTTTTCATCAAATAACATACAACCTCCGTTGTAAAATGTTTAGGGCGGGAACTTGGCTATGATTTTGGTGTAATTTGTCATCTATTGTTTGGGTTCCTAAGCACGTGTCTACATATATTTTATGCGATGTTTATTTAAGATAAATTATACCATAATTATGAGCCTTAACGAGCTGCAATAAGCCGTATTAACATTTCGTTTTGCTATCACTTTTACTGACGTCGGTAATAAGTACTAATAATAAGTACTAGTCGGAGTCTTGAACTAAAACTTTATCTGCCGCACTCAGAGAAGGCAAATAACGTTAATGAGTACTTAACGTCAAAAAATGACAATTCAAAACTAGTCGCTATTCTTGCCGGGTCTATGGTCTAGATTTGAATGAAAATTTTTGACACTAAATACTCATTAAAGTTAATTGACGTCTCTGAGAGCGGCAGTAAGAAGCGACTTTCTTAATTTGAGGTTAGCAGACAAAGAATAAATTCCTCCTGTAGAAAAAAAGTGTCGTTCAGTAGAATAAATTGTTCTGCCCTAACCCTAAATTTGTTTTAAAACAATTAGTTTTTATATATTAAATAAATAAATAAATAAATAAAAACTTTATTGCCAAAACACTTAAACACTAGTACATTTCTTGTGAGATCCACACTAGGCAAGCCTGTATCGTAGGTCTCAATACGAATTCCAAAAAATAAAAAAGACGGCTCTTATCTAACTACTAACATATTCAGGCTTAAATTTAATTGGTTTAATTTATTTATATATAATAATATATAGGTACATAGACACATAAATATACATAGTAAACATAAATAAATAATAGATACAGATACAAAATAAATAAAATATAGGATAAAATAACTTGCAGGATAAATACAAATTTTTGTATATTTTATGTCATCACGCGATCACAAAGTTACTAAAACTATGACCAAATGGCCAACAAGTTCTCAAATATTGATTATTATATCGCTGGGTATTGGCCAAGAGGTCCCGGGTTCGAATCCTGGTAGGGGCAAACTTTGTGATGACCACAAATGTTTGTTCCCGAGTCATGGTTGTGTATATGTTTATGTAGTATATTTTCAACATTTATATACATAATTATATTAAAAATATGTCCGTCATCTAGTATCCATAACACAAGTGCGTAGGCTACTTACTTTGAGCTAGATGATAGGTGTGAGTGTAATAATATTTATTTATTTATTTCTTATGAAGGTTGCAAAAGAAGTTCGCTCAGCTAAACGGTAACTACCGTTTACTGTAGATTGGAATAGAGAAATGAAAGGAAAACATTATTCTGATCATCAAGTCGAAACTTAATGCTTAATAATTGTATGGTATGTTGGTAAATACAGATCTCCTTCAGATCACCTCTAGTTAGAGAATACTTTTAGAATGCAAACTAAACCGGAGAAAAACAACAATAAAAAACAAGGACGTGTCATCAAATATCAATTCATCCCTTCGCAGTAATTTGGGTTCCCGCAAAATCATAATCAGTATAACGGCAAGCAGACGTGTTAAAAAATAAAAAAAAACGGCTCAATGACATGATGGGGACAGACAAGACCATTTAATGTCGACCCCTGGCAGCCAGACCAAAATCACTTATCGCGACCAATCATCTGAACTGGAAACGGACGGAGGGGGTCTTGTAAAATTCGCTGGCAGTATTAATGGGTTGGACCTCGAGCGCGACGTGCGAAATTTAATCTTCCGCGCAAAAAGTATTGAATAGAGAGGGACAAAAAGAATCGGCCAGTGACAAATGGATATCTTCGGCTGTCATGGACGCCTGGTAGTTCTAGTTCTGTTGTAGCTAAGGTTTTCTCTTAAGGCAATACATACATAAATACACAAATCACACCTATATCTCCGTAGGGATACATACATAAATCATGCCTATATCCCCGGTGGAGTAGGCAGAGGTCGATTAACATCCACTTTTCGCTAATTAAGTTAGGTTCCATGTAATACTAGACTAAGGCAATAGTGGTTTAAAAATGGAAAAAGAATGAATATTTGGATTTTTGTTTGAACAATACATATTAGAAAGAAAAATAAGTCGGAAAATGCTCAAAAAATTATAGTCTTAATGCGCGGGAATCGAACCCGCGTTTCCGCAATTCGGGCTGCCTATTAAATACCAGCCTCGTATTATAGCCAGACCCTCTGTGGTTGAAAATTACAAGTGAAGCTGATTCCATCTTTGGTCTTTATCGTCACATACCTTCAGGTGAGATGCAGTACGCTAAAAAAAAATATAGGGTAAGAGTACTAGAAAGAGGCCCTTTCTCAGACAGGCGGGCTTTATTTTATAGGTCAAGTACTTTTGGCCTTAAGCTTGATTATATGAGTGGCCATTAAAAAATATCTGCTAAGAGATAGCGTCATAACATTTTGCACAGTCGAGAAAGATTAATGGTATAACTCTGCCAATGGGAAAAGACAAGCGATGGCGTGGAAATTGATAGTGGGAAGGACCTATTGTTTCCACCAGCGCTGCACTTTATCATTGTTGGTTGATTGTTTTTCGAGACTTGGTTAAAGAAAGGCATGTCAATTATAAACTCTTTTCTCCATCCCTCTATCACTCAAACCCTCGGAGTGAACAGGACTCCGAGCTCAAACCTCTAAAATATCCAAGAAGGAGAAATCATTATTATAAAAATAAATATTTCTTACACTAATACTAACCATCTAGCCGCTAGCCCAAAGTAAGTAACTAACACACGTTATTTTTAAACTGTTTCTTCCATCCATTTATAACCTCTAAAATATCCAAGAAGGAGTAACAATTATAGTAAAATATTTCTTACACTAACACTAACCATCAAGCCCAAAGTTAGAAACCTAATTTTGAATTTTTTTTTGAATTGCCGTATAATGCAGATCGCTGGGCAAAGGTCACCACAGAGTGGACACCTCAGGATGATCAAAGGCGTCGAGGTCGACCTAGAAAGACGTGGAGGGACGATCTGGAGGCATACTGAATTGTCTCGAGATTTAGTGAGAGTTAGAGCGTTTTCCCCGAGGATATTTTGTCCCAAGTTGTCTTCCCCTTCTAAACATCCGATCCCACAACAGAAAAACCACCCACCAATATTCTGCCATTCATAAGCCTGTACAAAACGCTTCCAGTTGTCTCTGATGCGTTATTATAAAGTAATTACTGCGCTGTAGGGGTCGTGTCCAGTAGAGCCACGTGCACATTGTTGGTGGAGTTTGAGAAAATTAGAGGGTTAGGCGCTGGGCTGGGAGATTTATTGATTACAGATAGTTTTAGTAGAGGAAAGTGGCTTAAAGCGGGGAATTCACTAGAAGAGCATGCCAGCACGGACCTTGTTTGTATACACTAGACTGACTGTGACGAACTTTTCGAACTTTTTCTAACCGCCAAAATCTTTGTACTAATTTTTATAACATTTATAATAATGTTGAAATTAAAATCGAATAGTTCAAATATGTATATAACTTTATTCCGCCAAAAATCGTTCATAATCATAATAATAAATTAATCCCTGGTCTCCTGCGCAGTGTACGTAAATACAAGACCCGAAACACGGCCACCGTAAAAATAAATAATAAAAAGATCGCAGAAAAGCTCAAATTAATAAGATCCCTCAAGCTTATTAGCGACAAGTGTGGCATAAGTAATCCCTAATGCGGTGTAATAAGCACTATAATGCGCCGTCATAATCCCACAAAGCAAACGCCAGTGGGGAAGTAATCCCGGGGGTTTTGGCGAGCGTTGAAAAAATGTCGCGAATGGAGGCGCTTTAACGTAAATTACATACATTTATTTAAATTTATTTATTAGGACACCGGCAGTGCAAGTATTAATACATTGATTATCAATAGTAATTGAATCAGGAAATAATCTGATGCATATACCTTTGTAAGTGACACAACATTGTCAAGGAACAAATCAGAACACAAGAAAACGTAATGAAAGAAAGGAAAAAAAGAGTCTATTGCCATCCATCGGGCACGTAAATTGCTAGGTGGTATTAGACGAATGCTGCGGCCCATCACTCATCACTGTCTTAACCCGGCGTTAACACGGCGGGTCCCAATATTCTATCTACAGTTAAAACAAAGCTAACTAAAGTTCAGTTGCCGGGCATTTTTGTTATATTACCATAAATAAAAGAACTTGCTAAGCTACTAAGCTGTAGTACGTCTATCTTTAACTGCCGCACTCAGAGACGTGTCAAATAACGTTAATGAGTACTTGACGTTAAAAAATGACAATTCAAAACTAGTCGCTATTCTTGCCGGGTCTAGATTTGGAATGAAAATATTTGTCATTCAATACTCATTGAAGTTAATTGACGTCTCTGAGTGCGGCAGCAACTGTTGGTAGAATATTGGGACCCGTCGTTAGTCGCCTTGTACTTGTAATTCTATCTGTTGGTAATCCTTCTTCGCCTTCTTCTGAGATAAACTCGCAAGAAAAACGTCAAGCCTTGGTTCTTCGTTCATCTCGAAAATATATAGTGCATTGCAATGGTTATCCCCCGAATACAGAAACGCTATTCAAAGTTTGAGTCCTGCTTAACATTTAAGTATTGTCAAAATTTACGTTTTGCCATACAAATTCTCACAGCTAGTGTCCACTTAACTTTTTAAGTAGTCCTCTAAAGTTGAGTAGCGCTTCTGTATTCGGGGATATGTGTTCCAAATTACAACTTAATTTAGAAAGTCGGACAACACTAATTTTCTTTTCCCTTCTCATGCTCTGAAAGTGCTTATTTGTGCAGGATATAGGCTGCATAAAATCGAATTTTGTGCTCTAGAAGATTAACGTATCTACTCATAAATGTGTCTATATTAAGGTAAAGAAAATAAGTCATGCAGCCAAACACAATAAGAAATTCAGAGATAAAATTTGTTATTTTATTATTTACTTAAATTGATTTGCCTAATGTGTTTTTAAGACATAAAAGATATTAAAATTTTTAATTCAAGTAGGCACGGTAAGTATTAAATTAATTTTTAGAAAATTATTATTTCAAAATTAATTTAATACTTGGCTGTATAGGTCTGCAACCCAAGCCTATATCAATGGGAAAAACAATTCAAACAATTCAAACTTTCAGTATTCAAAACTGTACTAATTTTAGTTTGAATTTTAAGACATGTTATGATAAACTACTGTTCTATTTCCTCGCAATCGAAGTGAAAAGCAGAGTTTCTAACTCGTCCACAAAACGATTTTTATCCTCGACATTACTATCAGCCCTCGCCGAAAAATGATTCGTTTTGTGCACTTGATGGAAAATCTACTATTATTTCACAATAAAGGTGTCACACTATAAGGCGATTTCCATTTTTAAATACAATTTCGTTGCACATTTTGATTAAAGGCGTCCTGCTGATAATATGACATCAAAGCGTGTGGGTTTTCTACCCCTGAACTCGAATCGTATGTCGTTCTCTTGACAGACAGTTTAATAATTACCCTTGCGGCTCAAGACTTAAAGTTGATAGTTGCAGAACCGGTATTATCAGACCGTAACAGCAAGTTTGCTAAGATGGTGGTATAAAATTAATATCTGCCAGCTTTAGCTCTTATCCAGTCATTACGGTGAGTATTTGACACTAGAAGTGTGTAATATTAGTCCCTTTGTAAGGATTAAGTAGGGGTTGTCAACTATTGAAATACGAAGTTGATGGACAAGGAATGCTTTGAACGAGAAAAGCCTACGACTTGCAGAATTAATTTGTTCCAAAGATATACATAATAATAGTGGTAGTTGTACCTTTAGTTAGTAAATCTGATTTTAAATACTTGGAATACTATTGTATGGAGAATGTATTTTTAAACTATGCTTCTCTTTGTAAATATTGAACAAATTGATTCCAATTTTCTTGGAAAAAATTATTTTGGTCCTGCCTTCTCCCTGACCTTTTCCTACTCTAAGGAGGGTCGGCACAACATGTCTCCTTCTTCCACTCTCCTCTATTAGACGTGAGCTCAGCATGAACTCCCCTTTTTCCCATAATTATCATCTTTCACACAATTCATCTATCGCTCCTTCGGTCTTCTTATAGGTACATGTTCTAGGTCCAAAAAAATCAATGTTTGTGTAATGTTAATTATTTGGCGGCCGATTCGTCCGATTCGTCAGATCGCTGGCTATCGGCCAAGAGGTCCTGGGTTTGAATCCTGGTAGGGGTATATGTTTGTGATGAACTCTGCGGTTTGTTTCACTATTTGTGTACAAATGTATAATAATAATAATAATATCAGAACCCTTGACTTGTCGCCTTACACATATAAACTGCTACAAAAAGCAGTAATTCTTAATACATGCCGAATCGTAAGAAAGTTTCTACAGAGTGAATGCGATTCGCCTTGTAGAGACTCTTATGGTTCCTAACCCACAGACTCACCACAACTCACTCTCTGATAACCACTTGGCTTAGGCCCGTGCATATCAGTTAACCGGTATGAAAGCCGAGAAAAAATACTATTTGAATAAAAAATAATAATAATAATAAATATAATAATAATTACTATGTCCGTCATCTATAACACAATTGCTTATTGGGGCTAGATGTTAGCTGCGATTGTAAGACATTCACATACATATATAAATCACGCCTATATCCCCGAAGGGGTAGGCAGAGGTGAATTAACACCCGCTTTTCGCTTCACATTTATATTGCTAGGTGTTATGAGAGAAATTTTTGCCGAGTGGTGACGGCAGAGTAGAATACAATTGTCACCACCCCAAATCTCTCCCGTGGGTGTCGTACAAGGCGACTAAGGATAAATTAGCGATGAGGAATGGGCAGCAGCGTTCCTCTTATACCATCTAGCAATAGCAATGTACTGCGACTTTTGTGCCCGATAAATGGCAATAGGCTCGCCACCTATTATTATTACATGGGACCTAATTGACGAAACGTAGGTGCTAGTTCACCTCTGCCTACCCCTTCGGGGATATAGGCGTGATTTATGTATGTATGAGAGTAATGCTGCTGCCCATTACTCATCGCTATCTTTAACCTTAGCCGCCTTGTACGACAGTCACGGCAGAGATGGGGGAGTAATAATAAATCAACCCTAAATATTCTCATTAAATACCACCATTTTTACATATACGTAGACCAAATTTACTTCGACGACTTTATTGTATTAACAACAACAACAACAACTCAATACAATTTCCAGACAGTCCACAATATCCAAATAGTTTGTTCAGTAGTCTACGTTAGCATCCTCCTCCATGACATCCCAGAGGTGCCTATTCCTAAACTCTGTATCTTTGCTCTCATCTTGATTTGGATTCGCCTCGTCGTAGAGCGAGCACGCCGATTCTAGGTCGTCATCAAGGAGTGACGTCATGGAGAGGATGGTGGAGTCGGTAATGTTGACCGTGTCTCCTGCGTCACCGCTTTCTGGCTGGCTGCGTGTAGTGCCGAGGGTCTGGGGACAGATAATAATAACAGGTTTTAAATAATTTCGAAGATGGAATCGAACTTCACCTGGAACCTTCAACTACAGAGGGACTGGCTATCTTATCACAAATTGTCGGAACACAATAAGGGTGCTTTTCCACTAGAGATGTACGAGGATGCGTTGCGAGGGTATTTGGGAGGAGAACCCACTTCATTTTCCAGGGCATGCAAAATTCTTGCAATTAAGAATTGAAGATGTTTTAAATCAAAAAGAATGATATGATGACATGATGACAATCCTCTGAAAAACTGGGAACAGTGTAGGATTATGATGAGCAATAAAAATTGACATAAAAGTATTCTGATCTAGTTAAATCACACTTACGTCTATAATAGCCATATGAAGAATAGGCACCTCCAGTTTGAGTGGCTTGATCTCCTGTGGTTCTTCGTCCAAGTAAGAGTATTCTGTAGGCATCTGCCAATGTATCTAAAAGTTATCGTTCAAGCTTGAAAAATAGCCAAGATGTTGGAATTGCTAATATCTGGAATATTTCGATTAACTCGAATTAGTCTGTGTATCTCGGACAACAATGAAAGCAATATTTGTCAATAATAAATGGAGGTGATAAGCAATTATGTGTCCACCCACAAAAACCCATATTCCGAGATTTCGATATAGGTTGATAAAGCATCATTTATTCTACAATTTTCAAAAGTATATTCTACCTGACTTGAAACACTTTCTTTAACAAAAAGATAATTTTTTTTTAATAAAATAGCAAATCACATCATGTTTAGAATCTATGGGCGCCATTTTCTCAAATTGATATTCATATGGATTTTTTTTTGTTTTTTTATAAACCTATAAGATCCCACTGCTGGGCAAAGGGCTCCCCCGCAGCCCTCCATCTCGAGCGATCCCGAGCCAATCCCGTCCATGTCTTGCAGTACGCCTCCAGATCGTCTCTCCACCTCTTTCTAGGTCGACCTGTAGGCCTATTCCCTAACTTTTTTTGACAGTTGAAAGTGATGATCACCGAACTATTTACTAATACATTGCTGTTATCACAGGACAAGTGTCACAATAGCAGTAATGGATGAATGCAAAAAAAGTTAAGGAATAGGCCTACTGGATGCCTTTGACCATCCTGAGGTGACCAAGTATGTATGTATAGTTATGAATATTTGACTTCTCACCCGTCGTAAGCGCCATTTCTCTAAGAACTCATTGGTTTGTCGCAGGGATTCTTTGCTTTCTTGTAACAGCTCGTCCATCCTGTCTTTGTGTCGGGAGTTCTTGTATTTCTTAAGAAACTAAAAACAATAACAGAATAGTTAATAAGAACAGCTAAACTTGTCTTGTGTCTTGTATAGCATACAATTATGATAATGTAAGGTCGGATTGCAGTGACAGGTATGGATAAAGTAAATAATGAGTAGGTATGTATTGTTTGACAAAGGCAAAACTAACTTTAGACATCTTCTGTGACTGACTGACATATCAACTCATAGCCCATACTACTAGGACAAAAAACTTGAAATTTTTCACCATGCTTCCTTATTTAGTATAGTTGAGAAGTGAGAAAGGAATTTTGAACATTTTCATCACAAAACTTACGGCTACAGTTAACGACAACGCGAATATCTCTGCCAACAATACTGGAATGCTAATTGGGTTTTCAACAACAAGCCGAGCCGCTTTCGCTTCTTCTCTGATGGTCCTTTTTACAAAGCATGCGATCTTGCAGAATAACTGTAAGTAACAAAAAAAAAGATTCATTTATGGTATCATTACATACACTCATGAATCGTAAAATCTTCTTCTCCTGTTCCCAGTCTATCAGGGGTCGGTGCAGTATGTTTCCTCTTCCATTCCTATCGGTCAGACGTCATCAAGCCATCCACTCCCTTTTGATTGATATCATCCAGCACATCTTATAGGTACTAGTGATGAATCAATGTATAGAAAAGAGACGGATCGGACCATCATTATCATCATCATCACCAGTCCCCACTGCTGGGGCACGGGCCTTGACTATGGATGGAAGAATAAAGGGAGATTGGGCCATAACCCACCACGCTGGCCCAGTGCGGGTTGGTGGGTATTAACGACTGCAGATGCAGCTGGGACCACCAGCTTAACGTTCCTTCCGAAGCACGGAGGAACTCGAGATAATAAATTTTTGGTCACCCATCCAATGACCGGCCTAGCGAACGTTGCTTAGTTTACGCAATCGCAGGGCAAGCGCGCTATGCCACTGCGCTAGCGAGCTCCTCCTCGACCATCATCACTCATGAATCGTCAAATGAATACCCAAATACGTTGAACATTGGAAACGTGTGTGTCAAAGTTTTCTAGATTATTGTCTGATCTCCTTATACCATTGTCTGCTGCTTCATCATGTCGTATCGGAGTCCTGATGTGAGCATGCAAGTGAACCAAATCTAAAGCGAGTGGATTGCTTGATGATGTCTGACCTATGTGAATGGAAGAGACATACTGCGCCGACCTAGACTAGATAAACTGGGACCAGGGCAAGAAGATGGTAGCGCTAGGTTTTTTTATGCTAGACAGGAAAGCTCTTGGGCTTTATATCATCTGATGGAAAGTGACGATAAGGGCCGATGATGAAATCGAGCTTCACCTGGAACCTTCAAACACAGAGGGGCTGGCTATACATACATACATATATATTATACATAAATCACGCCTATATCCGAAGAACGAAGGGGTAGGCAGAGGTAAACTAGCACATGTTACGTCCCATGTAATAGGTGGCGAGCCTATTGCCATTTATCGGGCACAAAAGTCGCAGTAGGTACATTGAGTAGCTAGGTGGCATAAGAGGAATCCTTAGTCGCCTTGTACTACACCCACGGGAGAGATTTGGGGTGGTGACAATTGTATTCTACTCCACCACACGGCACAAAGATAAAAATAATTTGAAAGATGGTGGTAGATAACCAGGCGGACTTGAACAAAGTCTAACAACCAAACCGAGCACAAATTTGTACACCCCTGGTAATCGAACCCGGGACCTCTGGATCCTAATTCCAGTGGGCGAAACACTAGACCACGGAGCAGGATAAGACCTAGGAAACGTACCTTTTGAGACACGTCGACGAATCCGTTTCCGAGAATGTAGTCGATTAAGAATAGGCTCAGAAACAGGGCGCCGTAGACCAACGAGTCGTACATGCGCGCGAACATACTGGAGAGCTTCGTGACTCGGAGAAGGATGAAAAAAACTTAAAAATTTCACATGATTTGTGTTTGCCCACGGAGAATTTTCTTCTTCTTCTTTCTAATCTTCTTTTGCTTGTCGGAGGACTGACAACTGAAACTGATTGAAAAATCATTGTCATTGTCATTTTTTTAAAAACATAGCAATCGTGCGTAGATTATAATATACCTAGCTGCCATTGCCGTGTGGTGACGGCAGAGTAGAATACAATTATCACCACCCCAAATCTCTCCCGTGGGTGTCGCACAAGGCGACTAAGGATAAATCAGCAATGAGGAATGGGCAGCAGCGTTCCTCTTATACCACCTAGCAATAGCAATGTACTGCGACTTTTGTGCCCGATAAATGGCAATAGGCTCGCCACCTATTACATGGGACCTAACATAACTGGCGAAACGTGGGTGCTAGTTCAACTCTTGCCTACCCTTTCGGGGATATAGGCGTGATTTATGTATGTATGTATGTAGCTGCCATTTCTAGTACAGTGCGTTCACAGTTATTTTACCTCTGACACTTCTCATTATCCTGCTCTAGCATATGGAAATGTCATCATCATCATCATCATCATCATCATCATCATCATCCTTTTCCCACATAGAACGTAAATAGAAAAGTCAGAGGCAAAATAACTGTGAAAGCACTGTAGGTATACCAATACTATTCATTCGATAATTTTTTTATTTCGACTTGTCTTTTTTGGCGATTTCTGTCAAAGGAGATTATATAGCCTTTGATAAATACTCTTTATATTTTTGTTAACCCTATGTTCCAGTAAGCGGATTTGCTAACTAACTGCCGCACTCAGAGACGTCAATTAACTTTAATGAGTATTTAGTGTCAAAAATTTTCATTCAAATCTAGACCATAGACCCGGCAAGAATAGCGACTAGTTTTGAATTGTCATTTTTTGACGTTAAGTACTCATTAACGTTATTTGACGTCTCTGATTGTGGCAGTAAACCATTACATAAGCCACGGATTGTGTCAATTGCTACGCACATAGGCTTGATACAGTGCGGGTTGCCAAAAAGGGAGGATGTTAAAGGAGATTATATAGCATTTGATAAATACTCTTTATATTTTTGTCAACCCTATTATTGTCTTGTCATATGTCATGTGTGTTTTATAGCAACCGTTGTTTCATAGAGGACAATAATGTTGTTTACTGTCTAATAAAATATGATTCCGATCTGTCTTGTGAATTGCCGACTTGTTATTATTTCATAATTAACCGATAATAGTTCTATCAATTTCCTGTTAGAACTGTAAACAATTGTATCATCAAACTGTGGACACGAAATTGTACCAGCACCAGCCCTTTAACATGCCCACTGCTGGGCACAGCCCTCCCCTATGGATGGAAGAATATAGGGAGAATATTCTATTACTCTGGTGGGTATTAACGACTGCAGATGCAGCAGGGCCCAACGGCTTAACGTGGCATCCGAAGCATGGAGCAACTCGTAATTTTTTTTATTGGAACCCCATCCAATGATAGGCCTTAGCAAACTATTGCTTGGTTTACACAATCGCATGCCAACCACCAATGCGCTATTAAGCTCCTTTCGTTAGTAGGTATGTGTGTTAAGTGAAATGCCTTGTTGACTATTTAAAACTAATTTAATATTAATGTAGTTGAAATACTTAATGATATGATTTAAAACAACGAATACGAAAATTTTTTACAAAAAGAATCACATAAGACTTTTATGCCTCTAATATTTCACAGATTTTCTTAACACTAACACAGCAATATAGTTTGTACATGTATCGAATATAGAAGTAAAATAATATCGATAACATTTTAGTTTCTTCTACTTTGTGACCTTATACAGCCTTATTAATCTATAGTATAATATTATCTTTATTTTGTAACCATAGTAACGGCTATTTGCCTTGACAACGATGCCAGTGTCGCCTGACACATAAACAAACATCACTGCATTCTCGCCCGTTACTCTGTTACATTTTGTTAAACCTACAAACATTCTATTTACAATCACAATTTAAGCAAATCTATTCTAAAATGGTAAGTTTTGAAGTACATTCTGTAAATTAATGAAATAAGCTTTTATACTTTGACCTAATCGTTTACCTTCGAATACACGAAGCCAGAATATTTAAAGTTTTGTAGTATGTAGTTAGTTTATTATGTAGGTAATTAGTGTAGCATGTAAAGAATTGATTTTATTTAATATTAAAGTAGTGTTCGGCTGTTATATAATCGGATTTATTTGTTTCAGCCACCAAAAGGAGGTAAAGGGGGTGGTAAAAAAGCTCCAGGTAAAGTAGCGTTCATTTAAGTAATTTACTACATACGAACCAATAAGGGTTATTATTGGTTCGTATGTAGTAAATTACTGGGATTAACATTCCTGGTGAATGACAATAGGCTCGCCCAATTTTAATGGAACCCGATAAGCTTGAGGAGCTCGCTAGCGCAGTAGCATAGCGCGCTTGGCCTGCGATTGCGTAAACTAAGCAATGTTCGCTAAAGCCGGTCATTGGATGGGTGACCAAAAATGTTTATTATATTTATAATAATCCTCCGTGCTTCGGAAGGCACGTTAAGCCGTTGGTCCTGGCTGCATCTACAGTCGTTAATACCCACTAACCCACACGGGGCCATCGTGGTGAGTTATGGCCGATTCTCCCTATATTCTTCCATCCATAGGGAAACCCCGTGCCCCAGCAGTGCGCACATTAAAACGGCTGGTGATATGAACATGTGATGATGACAACACATGATCCTACGAAAATGTGATTTTATGATTAATATTTATCATTACAGCTATTATCATCGATGGCGTGGATACCTCGGAAATGTCTCGAGAAAAGCTCGAGCAATTCACGCTCAAGGTAAAAGAAGAACTTGACAAAGAAAGAGAGGAACGAAACTACTTTCAGTTAGAACGGGATAAAATTAGAACTTTCTGGGAAATCACTAGACAACAACTGGAAGAAGCCAAAGCTGAATTAAGAAATAGAGAAAGAGTCACAGAAGAGGCCCAAGAAGAGAATGAAGCTCTGCTCGAAACAGAAAAGCAGAAAATTAAGCATTTAAAGTATGAACAACAAGCAGCGGCAGCAGCTTTGAGAGCAGAAAACTTAGTAGCGTTAAAAGCAGCTAAAGAGGAGCATGCTGAGCAGGAACTCGAACTGTTAAATGACAAAAGAAGTTTGAGACAAGAGATGAGAGAAAAGGTGTTAGCAGCACAAGACGAACTGAGAAGAGCAAAGCTAATACACGCAGAAGAACTATCGAAGGCTAGGGAAGTGTTCGAGGAGAGGGCGAGACAGATAGAGGACAAGGCTGAGAAGAAACTGCACGAGACCAAAATTGAGTTGACAGTCAAACACAGAACCGAAATAGCAGAGGTGGAAGAAAGAAAAAATAAGCAGCTCTCAGAATTGATAGCGCACCACGAAAGGGCGTTTTCGGATTTGAAAAATTATTATAACGATATCACATTGAATAACCTTGGTGAGAAGCGAATTTTATCTTTCGATTGTAATGCATGGGTGCTCATTGAAGTGTTTACGGCAAATTGTGATTTGCTATAGCAATTTGCTAACACAGAGATAATCATTCCCAGGAAAGTATATAATTTTAACAAAATATTATTAATTTAAAATGATAGTCGTGAAAAAGGAAATTAATATAAAAATCCTTTTACATCGCACCTGATCAAATAATGGCCTTTCCGCCTGGCCTGTACGCGTAGTGCGTACGGAAAATCCCATTTCCTGGTCAGAGGGTGACATGAAATTTAATTTTAACTCACCTCGGGCGATATAAAAGAAAGCCTTAGATCGCATATTATCCCCTCGTCTGTCACGCCACCTCATTGAGGTCGATGTCAAAAACCGCACATCTGTCAAGCCGCCTCCAGGAGGTCGATCGCTCCTACATTGTATTAAAGCACAACTCACGCGATTTATTTTATCTATTACTGCTCTAACTTATGCAACGCGTAAAGAAAAGAACAAGGACGGCATATAATGACACATGACAACCAAACGGCGCCATTTTAACTGAATTGAATGAGTCACTAGTTGTACCTACTCGAGCTGCCTTTGTGTTTTCATAGAACTGTCAAAAATTTCAAAAATACATTTCAACATAGAATTCATAACATATTTCCAGTATAATTGTATTAATGTGTACATACACTAGATAGCTTGTTTAATAACGATTTCAGAAACACAACATTTATAAAATAGCTTTCATACAACATTTTATAGATATTTTCATTTTAAAAAGACGCGGCGTTTTTGCAAGGGGTGGGGGGGCCGCCAGGTGACGTAAGCGCGCGAAATTCAAAATGGCGGGTATCCTTGGAGGGGCTAACAAATACTTGCGATCTGATACATTGATTGTTTTATCACCCTCGGTATATACTCTACTATAATTGTTTTCACTATGTAGTATGTATGTAGTTATAAGGTAGATTATAAGCATTGTCTCTTATCATTGTCAAGGTCTCATAAGCAGCCTGAAACAGCAAATGGAGGACATGCAAAAGGTGAAGGAGCGAGCGGAGAAAATAGCTCGAGATGCAGTCGCCGAGACGAAAGGCCTCCGGGAGCCGTTGGAGGCGGCCATTGTGGACAACAAGGAGTTAAAGCGGCAGATGTCCAACTACGACAGGGACAAGGCTGCGTTGGCTGTGAGTTACAAACCGATAGTGATATCGATGCTCAGCTTAAAGTGCAGTCCTGTCCTGGTTAATGTCTTTTTTGCAGCCACACTCAGAGACGTCAATTAACTTTAAGGGCCTCGCCGGCGCAGATTGACGGCACGGCATATGGCATGGTATTTTTAGGCGACTAATAAAAATATAATAAATAAGTTGAAAGTTCATAAGAAAATTTGCTCAGAAAGATATGGAAAAGTCATGTCTTCAGTTGTGAAGCACAAGCCCTGTTGTCAAGACCTCAATCAACTTGCCCAAACTTCGCTAAGGTTTCCCTAAATGTAATCTTATGCCCAAAACAGGTATAGTTTAGGAAATTTTCTGATTTTTTTTATTTCATATAATAATAATTATAATTGCAACAAACTAATACCAGAAAAGTGTGTAAACCTAATTATTATTAATTAACACATAGTTTAAAGTCACCTCACATTGCCTGAACATAGAGGCGAAGTTTTTGAATTAAAATATGAAGATGCTTTGGAAACATGCTTCTATTTCAAACTATAACAATAAAGACCTCGTTGCAGAGAAAATCGTTATTTTCAGATATCGGATACCTAAGTGACAAAGTTTGACTGTTCTAGGCGAAAACTAAGCAACTGGCGTCCTTAGACAAGCAATTCGAAGTCCTCAAGTGGGAGTATGAAGTTTTGCAAGTGCGCTTCGATAGGGTTCGCACCGAAAGAGACGAACTTAAGAATAGGTTTTCCAGGTATGTGTAGATAGCAATACTCCGTATCAACGAACTCAATTTAACAAGTATCTTAATTTGTTGCTCAAATATTATATGAATAAAATACTGTTTATTCATGCATCATCACATAGCTACAGTCATGAATCGTCAATATTCAACGAGATAAGCACTAACAGGAGGCCTTGTTCTGAGAACAACGGGCAAGAAACTCAGCAAGTATTGACACTTATGTCCTTAGTTTTAAAGGAAATTAAATAGTCTGGTGACAGATTATTTATTGTTTTTTGTTTTCGTCTCATATGTTTCTCTCATACGTCTCATGGCTTGGTCACGTCGAAAGAATGAATCAAAGGAGAACGACAAAAAGGATTTATATGGCGGAAGTGAATGGAGATTTCTCCATAAGGGTAAGGGGAAGGCCTAAGCGGATCTTACATGATCAAACTGAAAATCTATTATAAAAGGGTCAGGTCAAGAGTACCCTAAAGCGACGGGCATGCATGAAGAGATTGGATGAAGCGAAAGAAGAAAGAAAGAAATAGGTACGTAAGGATCGTAGGCGTAGCAAGTGGAAAGAAGTGATCTCCGCCTACCCCTGTGGGAGAAAGGCGTGACATATGCATGTATGTATTATGTTGTCTCCTTTCCAGGGCTGTGCTGGAAGTTCAGCAGAAGGCTTCCCTGAAAACGGCCCTACTGGAAGCCAAGCTCCAGAACTTAGAAGCCAGAGACCTGGGGCCACGAGAGATGCATGTAAGTATAGTCCGACAACCTCCTGCGGTGGCGGGTATGGCACTCTAGATGTTACAGCGGGCGAGCGATGTAGGGAGGAGCGAGTTTTCCCTCCTCCCCGCATCACCCACCCCCGACAACATCCAGAGCGCCCCGTCCCCGCCACCGCCCCTCATACATCAGGAGGGTCGCGCACGAACTCGTCGGAGTATAGTGCCACAACACAATACCACAGCTGCGGGCTTAGCACGGGGACGTGGACAAGTCTCTCTCCACCACTTGACAATGTTGTGTTTAGTGATTTAGTAGGAGTTACAGCGAAAGGAAGAGATTTTCTTTTCCCCGAAGGAGATGTGTCCACGTCCCGTGCTACGGGAGCTGATAGCTTGGTCAAGTCTCACTGCATAAAGGTGGCGATACACATGCCTGTAGCAGGCAGACTTTCATAAAAGCTTCTAGCACATGCCTCCAACATACTACTGCCAACCTACTATGTGTATACGCTAACTGGCACGCCTGTATCTGCCACACAAGAAGGCGGCGAGGCGAAGGTACGTACATGGTGCGAATATCAAAAGGTATCCTAGCAACGTGACAAAGAAATATCAATTTTAAAAAATATATCTGCACCACAGATATATCAACTTGTATTGAAATATCTGTGATCTGCACAATTTGTTTTTTTTTTGTTACGTTGCTAGGATACCTTTATGTCCGCGCCGTATCTGTACCTTATACCTTCGCCTCATAGCCTTCTGTTTGCGTTGCGCCTAAAGGTGCTTTTCCACCAGAGTCGTGCGAGAATGGGTTGCAAGGAATGTGTTTGAGGAGAACCAATAGAATCACTCTATTTTCAAAATGGAGAGAATTAGAATCGCATACATACCTACATACTTAAATCACCCCTATATTCCCGAAGGGGTAGGCAGAGATGAATCAACATCCACGTTTGGCCTTAAAAACGCAGCACATGGTGGTATAAGAGGAACGCTGCTGCCCAACACATTGCCGTCTTATCCCTTAGACGCCTTGTACGACACCCGCGGGAGAGATTGGGGGTGGTGACAATTGTATTCTGCTCTGCCGTCACCACACGACGTAGTAGCATCGTCAACATAGTAGCTTTTCTATTCTAGAGAGAGAAACTAACCACCAGGTGAGCCCCCATCTCCCCTGCCGTCGTAGCACGGACGTGGACAAACACTAACAAAACTGGTGACAATTGTGTTCTGCGCTGCCTTTCCAGGAGCTCCTGAAATTGAAAGACACGCAAGTGGAGGACTTGCGCTACGAGGCGGCGCGTCTCAGGAAAGCGCACGATGACCTCCTCGCCACGTACGAGGCGAAGCTGGTCAAGCTGGGTGTTCCGCCTGAGGAGCTGGGCTTCAAGTGAGTCAACTAACAGTACACTCAATTAAACTCAATATTTTATTGCATAAATCTGGAGGAACTCGAGGTAGTAAGTACGTCTCATGACAGGCGAAACTGTTAATTTTATAATATTACTAGCTGACTTACGATATAAAGGTCTCTACTACGTAACGGAAAAAAACCCTGGACAGGACGTGGACGGGACGGGGACGGGGCCTCTCTTGTTCAAAACGCCCCGTGCACGTCCCGTCCGTGACTCCGTGACATATGTCCTTCATGGTACATTTTGTATGAAACGATGTTCCTGATGAAACGATGAGACAAACGCACAGCCATCTATGTTATATAGAAGATAATGCTTATAAAACTAATGCAATTAAAACAAAATAGAGCAAAAATAAACAAACAGAATAAAATAAAACTAATGCACGTTTTTGTTTAAATTATTTCAATCTTAATGTATAATATTAGCTTTCATATTTGGGCTAATACATTTTTTTTTAAAGTTTCTAAAGTGAAAACAGCGCCATCTATAAAATATGCTTGGAACTATTTGAAGCTGTTCAACAGGTAGCGCTTAAAGCATAGTACAGTTGGTGCTTTTGTGAGGCGCGAGCTTGGGATGTAGTTGAATCAGTTCGTTAGTAGATGTCGCTACGAATGTGAAGCATTCTAAGAGCAAATAAACCAAATTATTTGCTCTTGGGTAGCATACTTTAAATTCCGCTTTCTTAGAGATGGAACTTATGGACTGTTTTGTAAATAACGTTAATATCATTCAGATAAAATTCCATTTAAGTTGAAGTTTAATGAAGTTTTGGTCTTATTGATCAAAATAAAATATAGGAATAGGTAAACATCATGTCAAAAATGTGCTGTATTAAAATAAGATATTTTTTTGTAGGCCACTACGAGCCGTAGCAGTGGCAGGGTTGGCGCCAGTGATTGGACAAGGGCCAGCCGGCTTGGTAACGAAAGACCCATAAGGATTCGCCTAAGTCATTATTTTGCTATACGATTTAAGGCTATGTTTCAAAAAGTAACCTATTTTGTAATGTGCATATTAAATGAAATTCTTTTTTTATACGTCGTTTTATTGAGCTGTGTGGTGACGGCAGAGTAGAATACAATTGTCACCACCCCAAATCTCTCCCGTGGGTGATGTACGTACAAGGCGACTAAGGGTAAAGAGCAATGAGTAATGAGCAGCAGCATTTCTCTCATACCACCTAGCAATTTAAATTGCCCGTTATATGGCAATAGGCTCGCCAACCTTTTACATGGGACCGAACATAATTGGCGAAAAGTGGGTGTTAATTCACCTCTGCCTACCCCTTCGGGGATATAGGCGTGATTTATGTATGTAACTACAATACAAGTTCCAGGCGCTGCCGCTGACTCCCCTCTCTGCACTATGGGCCCGGCACCCGCATGGTGTATCCATGGAATGATAAGTTTTCATCCCTAATTTGCCGTGTGGTGGTGCGGAGTAGAAAACAAATGGCTCTACCTCAGTGGTAGTGCCAAAGATCAGTTTATAATAGTTACTATGTGCCATATGCTCGACCCTTATTAGGTACATGGGACGTAACATAGCTGCTGAAATTTGAGTGTTGCCGTTGCCTACCCCTTTGGGGGTAGGTAGTAGATGTGATGATGACTTTTTAATGATGACAACCCCTGGGGACATATCACAGCCCCTGTATTATGTAGGTAAACCGATTTCAGTTGCTTTGGTCTCTACACGTCTCTCTGTGTAGCCGATCTTTTTTAAAGGGATATTCCTAATTCTCCACTATTATTTTTACTTCTCGAGCTATTAGTTTTGTCTGATATTAAATATCAACTTTGACAGTTTAACTGCCGCACTCAGAGACGTCAATTAACGATAATGAGTACTGAATGTCAAAAAATGACAATTCAAATATAGTCTCTATTCTTGTCAGGTCTTTGGTCTGAATTTAAATGAAAATTTTTGACATCAAGTACTCATTAAAGTTAATTGACGTCTCTGAGTGCGGCAGTAAGTGTCCATGAACTAATTCTTAATACTAAACTAGTCAGATTCTCAGAATAGCAACATGAGACGAACTGCTTACCTACGATTTTAATTTCAACATTTTAAAGGTAAATGTTGAAAATATTAGTACAAAGATTTTGGTGGTTAAAAAAAACTATGGTCTTGATGGGAATCGACGCGGACGCGGGTTTGATTCCAAAAAAAAATCAAAAACACAAATCAAAAACCTTTTTTTGCAAAAAAAAATCTTAATACCATACAATATACACAATAATTTTTTTCGAAGGAGTTGTGTCGTTTTTTTATTAATTGAGCGAATGTCAAATTTTACCTTTAATTGGAAGCTTCCATCTGATTGGCCCTCTGAAAAGTTCATCGGCGTGTCCTTCGCTTTTGTACCTTGTTTCGCTGGGAAAAGATTCTTTTTGGTGTGTCTTTGAGGCGACGAGAGGCATGTTATTGCTGTACTTACTGGGTCGTCAAAACATTGCCATTTTTTTTTCAATACAGTGCCCTTATAACAGCTGGGTTGGTGATCGTCAGAATAGGTTTCTATTCTGGGCAGAGAAAGATTTATCAGCTTCGATAAGGGCCGAACATGGAATCAAGCTTCACCTGGAACCCCTGCCTGAGTGGCTGGCTATCTTATCACAATTGTCGGAACACAGCACAATTACATTGTTATCATGGCGACAGACTTTGTTAAGATGGTGGTACTCGTAGTTAGCCAGGCGGACTTGAAAAAGCCCTCACCATCATCATCATCGTCACCAGCCGCCCTTTTAATGTCCCCACTGCTGGGGTACGGGCCTTCTCTATGTATGGAAGAATATAGGGAGACTGGGCCATAACACCACGCTGGCCCAGTGCGGGTTGGTGGGTATTAACGACTGCAGATGCAGCCGGGACCAACGGCTTAACGTGCCTTCCGAAGCACGGAGAAACTCGAGATAATACATTTTTTGGTCACCCATCCAATGACCGACCTTAGCGAAATTGCTTAGTTTACGCAATCGCAGGCAAAGCGCGGTAAGCCACTGCGCTAGCGGGCTCCTCAAAAAAAATCCTACCACCAATCAAACTGAATAAAAATTTGTACTCACCTGGGTTTCGAATTCGGGATCTTAATTCCGGTGGATGTCTAGACCACGGAAGTTAACTGATTGAAGTTTTGTTGTGTGTGGTGACGGCGAAGTAGAGTGCATGTTACCACCCCAATTCCTCCCGCAGGTGTTGGCAAGTTTAAAAATACATACACACATACATACATAAATCACGCCTATATCCCCGAAGGGGTAGGCAGAGGTGAACAAGCACCCACATTTCGCCAATTATGTTAGGTCCCATATAATAGGTGGCGAGCCTATTGCCATATATCGGGCACAAAAGTGTCGCAGTACATTGCTAGGTGGTATAAGAGGAACGCTGCTGCCCATTTCTCATCACTGTTGTATTCATAGTCGCCTTGTACGACACCCACGGGAGAGATTTGGGGTGGTGACAATTGTATTCTACTCTGCCGTCACCATAGACGACGCCCCAGCAGTGGGGACATTAATGGTTGGTTCTCGATCCCCGACATATTATATTAAACACGTACTCGCCTTGTACGACACCGTATTAGTACTTACTCGGAAAGAATTGGGCCGGTAACAATCGATCGTATTCTGGATCCCTAGTGTAAGTAAGTACTAAGTTTTTAAGTGAAACTAACGAAACAATTGTATTTAAGTTTTGAACTCAATTTGTATGGAAAACTGGAAAATCGACCCTAGCGGAAAGTAGCACAAATAAAACACAGAGTGTATTTATTTCTTTATAAGAAACTTATACACTTGGGGTTGAGTTCTGCCGTCACCACACAGCCGTCCTTGGTCGGTAGAAGTGTCAATAATTGATACTTCTATTTCCGTTCCAACCAAAACTGGATCATTCATTTTTAAATACCCGCCATAAGGCTCAAAATAGCAGCTCTTTTTATCAGGTTCCGCGCAAATAAATAAAACACCCCGTATCGAAGCCAATAAGTGTATTATTCCTACTAACATTTTTTTATTTATTTCT
Organism: Cataclysta lemnata; assembly: GCA_963931975.1. NCBI lineage: Eukaryota > Metazoa > Arthropoda > Insecta > Lepidoptera > Crambidae > Cataclysta > Cataclysta lemnata. Next base: position 1,365,057 of record OZ008358.1, read on the forward strand.
TTATGTACAAAACGGTTATAAGGCAACGATTTCAAATTATCGAGAACGCTTGACAGTGATTTAATTAAAACATTTCGCTTTTTTTAGCAAGAGAAATAGCGCCACACTCTATCCTTAGGCTGGTTACACACTGGGCTTTAAATCTACGAAGGACAGTTTTAAATTTACTTATTATGTATTTCTAAAAAGGGCTTGGATTTTTTCGGAAAAAATTACAAATGCACGTCGCATTAATAATATATCACAATATCTCCCGCGCGTGTCATTCAGGGTTAAATTGATGAGGAATGAATAGCAGCGACCTTGTTATACTATCTATCAGTTTACGCGCCCGATAGATGGAAATAAGTTCGCCCCTAGAGGTGGGACTAAATTGAGTGCTAATACCTACATTTCATTTTAGGGATTTATAGGTAATGTATGTACGTATATTTGTAATTTATTGTATATTGTATTGTATTGTATTCATTTAGGGTAAAAATATCAATAGTTAAAAAACTACGTTCGCGTACAATATTCTAAAAACGATAAGAATAAAATGTTTAAAAAAGTTATTTCTAGATCTGAATCTTTTGTTTTCCGTTTTTATATTTTTCTAACAAAAAAAAATGATCAGGTAAAATATGCATCCGAATATCCGATCTCTAACGATAGGATGTTGGATGTTGTTAACAATTACCTTGCATTAGTTTCTACTTACATCAATAAAAGCCCACGTGTGTAACAAGCCTATACGCGATTACTACTAATAGTTTTGCACTTATCTTTAATATTTCGCTGATGTAATAATTATATATTTATGTAGTAGTCGTAATAAATAATTTCAAATCATTATTAGAATAGAATCTATCTTTCTTAACACAACAATAGAAACATTTTCACATTTTCCTTTTTTTTTTAAATAATTTATTTTACAAATAAATTTATATAATAATATAATTTATATTCTGCATAACGGACTGTATAATAAATTCTTAAAAAAACTTTAACACTTTTCTGATCATAAAATATAATTTCAGTGGTGTGCAATATTTTCTTAAATTTTTTTATACAGTCCAAAAGATGACTGACCAAATCAAATTTTTAGACTTAAATAATTGTTTGTGAAATTTCTAAACATACCTCGTTTGTTTACCCAAATAATAAAGATATAAATTCAGTGAAATATTACATACGTGTCATCTCTTAATAATAGTCGAAATAATTAAATAACAATGATTTTAAACACTATCACACAATCGTGTATGAAAAGCAGACATTTATGAAAATTTTCAAAGGAATTTCCATTCATTATTGACAAATTATTACAAAATGCCATATTACATAGTAAATTGTCTCTCGAGGCACTTTTATATAACGCAATGGCTTTGTCAATAATAACGTTTACAATGAATATAATATTATTTAAATAAGGGGTAAGTCACATCAAGCGAACTATTTTTAAGGCACCTCGCAGCTAGGCGTCTGCGACAGGATCCAGCCATCAAAAGAATCTTTAAGGGTTGTGCACTAAGACTGGGATATTTCTAGCCATTGGCCATTATACTACAATATGGCCAAAGGCCAGAAAACCAGTTATTATAAAAGCATTTATTAAAGGCCTATTGCGCAAGGTGCCTCGAATATCATTTTGCAGTACCTACTACTGTTTTGGACATTATTAATTCAACACACTCGTAGACTGTCTACGAATGTGTCAATAGTGCCGAAACTACCTCAGGGTACAATTCGGTCCTTTAGATACCACCGAAAAGCCCAATATTATATCACAACAAAATCCAATCGCCATATTGGTCATTTTTAAAGGTACGAGAAAGCCCAAAACACCGTAACTTAAAGCGATTGCGACTTAGGGCATTTTAAAATTACGTTACGCTAAAAAGTCACTAGTTCACTAAAATATGTGGCACACAACCAAAACTCAGACGTCCAATGGGTAAAATAACATTAACTATAATTTCGTGTACGCTAATTAATTATATTCTAAAAATAATTTGACAACAAATTACAATGATATTTCCATAAATTGCTTCTCGATTACTGCTAAAGCTTTCATTATTATAATTAGTTTGTGTAATTTATGTATAATTTTGTTATTATTTTGTATGTCTTCTCGTGTAATGGAAACATAGAAAATCGCATAACTTTGAATTTATTTACTACATGTAAGTAAGGTACGGTTTCTTTATTTCATACTGTGAACACTTATTGTTTAAATTACATAATTATTATTATCATCTCGAACGAAACACTATACTCAATCTAGACTCGTGGAGAACATTAGATTCTTTGAGGCAACTGGGACAAATTAGTTTATTAAATTTCTTTTTAATAATTTTATTTATTACTCTCAAATTTTTATAATTATCTAAATAATGTGCGTAGGTTTCAGCGTTACCTATCTAGTACTTAACTCCCTCATAGTCTAGGTGTAATCAACATAATGCACACATAATAATAATTATAAATAATCAATTTAAATCTTTCCGCTGTCGTGCAATCTAAAATAACATTGACACGATATTGTGACCGTCACAGAAACATTGTGGTCCCGGAATACAGTTGAAACATTCGATAAATAAAAAATAAATTAAAAAAACTGACCCTATATCGACACCAAACGGGACCTCAGAGTATATTCTAGAATTTACGCAATATTCACAAGCCTTCTTCTTTATTCGACAATGAAACTACGCCGTAGGTACACGACTGACACACCACTTACAAGCGATCGATGAAAATTATAAATACCTAAGTATATTCAATACTTTAACAGTCAAAGTAAGCGTTACTTTTAAAACGATCCAGCCCTCAATTCACCCAATTGCACGAATAACTATCGACACCTTATCATAAATTAATCGTAGAACGGATTATCGATTGGTAATGATTTTACTTTGCGATTAATCGGTTCGGTTCGCTATGGACACAATAATACAATGAATTTTTAAATAGTTTGGGTGTGGGACGGATGAATCGATACCACCTACAGCGAAAGGGCAAGGATTATTAACTATATATCCATATCCATTCTCCGCTTTCATTAGATTTATAAATTTTAAAATACAAGCTTTAAATAAAGTTATCTCAGCTTAGGTGGTTTGGAGGTAAGATAAAATTGTCGAACGACTAGACTAAAAACCTGACTAGGAAACATAAGACTAACTCTAATAAAGTAATACTTACAAAATAAAACTATATGCTTACAAACTAAAACAATATTTATAAATTGTACTCTGAATTAGAGCTAGTAATTAATGATGTGTAAATAATGCATCGATGTATTTATTAACAATAATAATGCTCATCACTAAAATATAACCTGCAATAATATCAAATACAACATTCTATTGCTATCGTGATAAATTTATAATATATTTCCCCATAAATTTAACTGATTCATTTAATAAGTCGTAATATACAATATCTTTTTAAGTATAGTTCAGCACGCGTGCATTTGACACCTTAGCTTACGAGCATATTAAAATTCTTATTTATTTCTTATTTTACAATAGGAGATAAAATTCTTTTATATAAATTCATTTTCATGGTAATTATTTCTTGGTATATATGGTTGAGCAATGTAGGCACAGTGATTTAGATCCTTTATAGTATGCTCACAAAGGTACTGTGAAAAATAATTATTTAAAATTTATAATCGGTTCACTTAAAATGTCAGTGCTAATTATAAAATTATCAGGTGTATAATTTTAAGGTCGCCTATTTCGACGTGGACAATTTACAAAAAGAAATGATTACCACAAAAACTTCTTTCTCAATAATCGATTAATCTTTACTTCACAACGCTTTGTAAAAAATCTCTTTCGCCAATTCTTCTTAGTTTCTCTTTTCTTTCTGCACCTCATTTTCTCCTATAGGAGTGACTGAAGTGACTATTTTGTTGCGTTATACGTCTTTATGTAAATCACATGTGAAGCACAATCAAGCTAACAATTTTTGTTCAGTATTTTCACCTTAGTTCACTTTGTAACCGAAGACTCCTCTTCACAAATCCTGTCATCTGTAACAGAGAAAGTGACATTTAGTGTATGTGTATTTGTGTGATTCTCATCATCTGATAATAGGTGATTTGGTTTCCTATCGTCTTACACTGCCAGCACCTAAGCATTTTATCCGATTAAACCTCTTGTGTGACGGAAGTCATGGATGGTATTCATAATTATTTGGATAAAGTACTTAAGTTTTGATTCAGTGCAAGTTTGCAAGTTTACAAGTTTACTAAGCTTGCGATTTACACATGATTATGGAAAAATGCGATGAGGATTTGAATTCAAGATGCCATAAAATAGGCTGATTGCAAGATCAAATAAGCTATCTAATAAAAAGTTGTCGTGTAAAATTAACGTTGAAGTCGATGTATTTGGTAAAACTTAAACAAAAAATAAACACACTGAAATATTATTATTATCAGCATTTTAATACCTATCATCGACCCAATGTACAATAATGTGTTTAGAGTTTGATTTGTAAGATGTCCTGACAAGAGTTTAGAAAGGTATTGTCGAGTCATGTGACTTGTGGTTTAGTCTAGTAGAAAGTATGAGTGAAAGAATACTGACAAAGTCGGAAGTCGATGGAGAAAATAGAAGCCCTAGACGGATATTTCAAAATAATTAGAGATATCATTCATTAAGACATTTAATTGCTGCTACTTTTTCGAATAAGAGGAACGTAAAACTGCATAAGTCATATAAAAATTCTTAAGACACTCAAAAACTTTGGAGCTACCAACAAACGCATGTAAGCTAACTTTGATTATATTCAAAAGGAGGACAAGACGTCAAGACCCTAGTGTACAAACATGCAAGTCATGCTTTGCATGGAAGCAGCAAATGCGAGAAAATAATATAAGTTCGTGACGTGAATATAAAATGTTCACAAGATGTTTTGATCTTACAATATTAGTCGAGGAAGGTTGAAAAATCCTTCTGATGATCTCCTAAAAAGGTAAGCAAACTATGCTTAGTTGTAGGTATCTCTAGATTGAAATTGTAAAAATATTTGTCTAATTTGGGAGATATTATGTTCCATCCTACGAAAGCCATGTTAATCCATTGGTCTCATTTGTTTCCACCAAGTAAAGGTGTATCCATATCAAAGTTACTTTCTTCTGAATAACATGTTATATCAATCAGGAACAAAATAGTATCATATTATGGTCCAAAAGGTAGTGATTGTTATCAATGCTGTATTCTTGTAAAATGTGACTCCACAAATAATAGCTTCACTGTGATGGTGCATCACAATGAAGCTTTAGCCACAAAGTTAGTCACAAAGTTAGTATGAGGTCGTCACACCTGATGTCCCTTGTGTATTGACCCAGGACTTATAAACTGTACACAACAGTATGATTTCAGAAACATTTCATTATGGTCTCTGTTTATAATTTGATTTGTTTTAATAATATTAAGCCTATTCATGTGAATTTCAAATTTTGTCATCTAACTAATTTAAAAAATCTCTATATCTTCGGTAAATTCACCATTACGCACCAGCTTGAACAGCATAATGTGGCAAAAAAGAGCCTTAAAATATTTCAAGCAAACAATTTTAGAATTTGAATAACTATGAAAAATAAATATTTCTTTATTTTTCTATGAATATAAATATTAGTGCGATAGCGAAAGGGGCTGTGCATCAAGCATAAATTATCAGGGACTTAGGATTTTACTTTTCGGTGCTTTAATAATGAATCATACATAAACTGTTCAAGATCTTGTATCTGATTCATTGATTGATTCTAATTCCAAAAGTCACTTGTATGTGGCCTCGGCTTCTCGAGTTATCGCCTGTTATATTCACACTAAACTTGCTTCTTCATAGCACCCCTAAATCTTATCTTCCAAGAATGTCCTATCCCTTTATCACAAGAAATCCCAAGCGAATCTGTCTGTCTTGCCATGCATTGCCTGAGGCGTGTCTGACTTAAAGTATGCCGCCTGTCTCAGATCTTTCTTATTTTTCCCATAGATTTCGATATTTTCAACTCTATGCTGAGATTTTTACGGACAAAAATTGTGATTGATACTATATGAAGACAGATCTTGGAAAATTTACTATACTTTTCGTGATTACTTGATATTGAGATGATAAGTTTTCGTTTTTAGCACCAAGCCACAGAATCATAAATATTGTATTCGAAAGCGCGATGCTGTTATAATTGCAAGTCAAGTCTTCTCCAAGCAAAGCAACGAATGGTTTCTCTTAGCGAGGGTAGTTAGTATCAGTGCACATGGGAAAATATTGTGAGTAACGAAATTGGACTTAAAGCTTCCAGTGACAAAGCTGAATTTTCGCTGACGTACCTCTGTGTTTGGTATTAATTGTTGTATTTTCAGGTTAGGCGTTCACGAAGGATGACTTGGTCCTGGTGAAACAAGAATATTTGTGTAAGTGAATTGTTTAATGATCTTAAAGTTTACCTACAGTGGTTGGATTCAGAAAAAGTTTCAAAGTAAACACAATTCACTTCATAATCACAGAGATTTTGTAATTAAGAATTAAGTATTTTCTTTTGTATTTATATAAGAATCTTGGAAGTATAATTGTTGTAGGATTTTTTTTTTAAGCCACAATTGTCAGTCACTTTAGGTAAGTTTTAAGTAAACATTTCATGACAATACATTGTCATGAAATTTTTAAGCTGTTTTAATCTTTATTGCAAATTATTAAGAAGTACACAGTTAAAATTATGATATAGGTAAAGGGGCAACAATAAACTTTGATAATGTATCGTAGAGTAGCAAGTAACATGTAACTTTGATGTAAAGTATGCAAAGTCTCCTAAGCTTGAATGATTCTTGAAGAAGTGAAGCTCTGGAAAAGTTAATACAGTACGTTGTACCCGTAGCTTTGCTGGTAATGTCTTCTTTGTTATTGTTTATTTTAAATTCAGTGTCAGTAATTAAGTATTTTATTTGTCCAAATTATGGAAAATTGTTAAGACATAATTTCAATCTAGTCTGACTTCTGACCATAATTATTGTTGTTAATAAAGGGATCCTTTTTGTACAAAATTGTTTTTGAAAAATGTATTCAACGTTTTACCGGACAAGTCCACAATAATATTAAGAGCCCAGTTAATAGATCCAGTTAACTTAAAGCTATTTTCAAAGTTTTTTTTTGTATAGAATAAGATTTTTTTCTTTATTAAATCAATGATGTTTCAATATTCCGAGGCAGCTACGAACTATTCGACTATATAACAGATAAAAATTATATTTTTTTATTTCATTTACATAGAATGGTAGGTCTATCAAGGGGCTCAAAAAAGGGCCTTCGCGCATTTTATAAAATTCTTTCTATACAATTTTGGGTTTTATTAAAGAATTAAGCAAAATTTTTTTTTTCGGTTTTTGTAAAACGGAGGCCGCTACGAAATATACCAATATCTATTCTACACTATTCACTGAGTCGAAATTGTCAATGTATTTTTGTTTCTGAGATCAAGAATTTGTCAATTTCACGCAAAAATCAAAGTCAAAATGTAATAGTACTCTTAAGATTTTTGGATTAATAAACGCATTATAAAATTTTATTTCACTCATTATTTTTTATCTGTTCGAAGAATACCAATTTGATGATTAAGGGAACTCAAATACACATTAAATAAACTGGGTCACTCCCTATCCTGGAACTCTAATTAGATTTCCTCAAAAAGTCTGACATAATTATCCTAAAGTTATTTTCTGAAATAAGAGATGGTGCTCAAGGTCTGCTGGGAATTTTATAAAGCTATAGTAGCTACTGTTGTCGAAGGATGTTTAAAGTAATAAGCATGGTGACAAGGTTGAAAATTAATTGAGGACATTAAACAGTTTCTTACAAATCAACATGATGTTCACATTTTATATAACGAGCTTAGTAAAGTTTACCATTTGAAAAATGTCTATTACCAAATTTGCGATTACCATTGCCATTTAAATAGTTGAAATCTCTCATGTTATAAATTATTAGGATGTTGGTACATGTTTTAGTAAAACGACCACGTATTCCAATGACCTTCTTCCCAAGCTTACCAAGGAGACAATGTAGATGGTTATTATGATAATTATAATCTAATCATACATTGCTAAATAGTAGTAATAAAGTATACCAATAATTTTACTATCTTTTGAAAGCATACCACGTAGGCCAATAAGCGGTATAATTACAAATTTTTGCTGTATTAGAACCGCTTAGCCAATTATAAATCTGATGGGTAAATATTGCACATTTCAATTCTATCTGAGACAAGTAAGTGACTTAGGGTACGCACTTTTCAACGAATTCAGCTAAAATGCAATATTCATTGATTTTCTTGGAAGTTACTTTTGTTGAGATAACGTTGTTGTTATTAGACTCCAATTTTCTTTTCAAATTATACTGTCAAAATAATCCCGTCAAAATTCAACCTAACTTTAAGAAACATCTTTATAATGTAGGTATTATCTTGCATATTTTCCCTATATTGACTCGGTTCTAAGCCACCCTTTTAGAGGCTCGTATTTTATATATACCCTTCACAGCTCCCTTGAAACATAACGCTTCCCCAAAGAGATTTGGCGACCTTATCTCAGAAACTACATAGGCCTTGGTGGATGTACAGTATGCCGCATGTCAGGCTAGTTAAAATGGTCAAATGAATTGAATTTCAACCTAAACTTATTTGACTGAGGATGCAAAATTTTGAAGTATTTTTTTGTTTGTACAACTACATCCCCAGGTGGACGATCTAAGCTCGGATAAGACAACCCTATAATAATTTGATATTTGGAGACGATCGACCCAATTTCTAGCACAGAGGAAACAAAATAAAAGTTTAAAATAAAACATTTTTAAGGATTAGACTCTTATAAATTGATGTGTTTGACGTTATTATTATTTAACCAAATGTTCTAGTCTACAACCGTGTTAGAATTTGTTTTATTTCAAATGTGTAGTGCTCGTGCAAATCTAAGAGAACATTAAAAGTTGACACTCACCCAGACAGCGAAGCCGAATTGGAAATTGGTGGACTATTAGACTCGAAGCCCTCCTTCGGCTTCTCGTTGGCTAGTTGCATCTTGAGCTGGTGTCCGAAGCAGGCCAGGTCTTCTCTAAACGTGTCCGAACCAGGGGTCGTCGGCTTCTCATCGTCACCCGTCGCCATCGCCTCCGCGTCATTCTTCAGCGGAGCCTGCTCAGACTCCTCATCAGTGTTATAGATCTTAAAATACGCAAAAGTCAAATAAATCACCGATATTATGAACGAGGGTATCGGTATCGCCATTGCGTACACCAGGTTTAACGTGTTCTGCCACATATCCAGGTCGGTGATTACGAGACCTGGATCCACTCTGCTGTGGTAACAAGTGTAGTTGGTGCCCAACGGCCTGTACTGGCCATAGAAGATGGTGCAGTTCAAAATGGGCGGGTAGCCGCATCCCTTCACGTTGGGGAAGAGGCGTGCCCCAGTGAAGTACCACTCGGAATCGTTGCCTTGGAGCCCGGTGGGCAAGACGTCTGGTATGTCCTGCTCCTCCGCCATGTCTGGGTAAGTCTTCTCGGGGGCGGTTTCGTAGTTTTCGTACTCGTAGTCTTTTCGCAGTGCCCTCTCCACCCTGATCAAATTCTCATACTCCGTCGCGGTGATATTGGCTGCGTAGCCGAGCTTGTAGTTGACTCTGATCTGGGTGCACTCGAAGAGATCCTTGGTGCAGCCTTCCCGGCAAGAGGCCCAAGTGCAGTTGCTAACTCCCACCAGATGCTTCACCTGGGCCGTGACGCATAACGCCGCGACCGGATCGAACTGCATAAAAATGGTTGTGAACGCCGGCTCTATGACGAACGGCACTAAGAAGAGGAATGCGAAGAGGCTGAAGATTGCGAGGAGTACGAAGCTTGCCGTGGTGTAGAACAGGAGTTTCTCGAGAAAAGTTGGGGGTATCTTCTCTTCGTCAGCCATTGTGGCGAGGCCGTGCTGGGTGCGACCATAGCGCTAGTTTCAGCTGGGCTGCGTCATTTCATAGCGATCTCATGACAGGTGGTTACTCCGCTCCTGACTGTGTCGTTGATTGTTTGTCAGTCTGGTCTGGTCTGGTCAGTCACATCTTTTGTGCGGCTGGAAACACAGATGGGCCTGGCTTACATTTGGTGCCTACGGTATTGAGTTAATATCTGGAAGTATTTTATGAGCATATTTGAATGACAAATGAATGTTCACTCTGGGCCATAAATAATAAATGGTTCACGTAAAGATACCTAATAATCTCTACGGCTAAGTATGCTTGCGTAATGATTATGTATTTAATAGGCAATTAATGTACGGTGGGTTAATGAAAGTTGTCATCATCATATAATCACCAGCCCTTTTAAAGCACTTTTAAAACCCTATGGATGTGTAAAAATATAGGGAGAATGAGGCACAGCTGACCCCGCGGGCCTGTTTGATTTATTATTTCACTGACGCTTAAGGAAAAGAATGCCTATTAAAAGTTAATAACAATCGTTTTCTGAAACTAAAAACCTAATAAAAGTAGCTGAACATCGAACATAGATTGATGTTTGATTGACTCTCGAAGATTCAATGAAGAGTTCTTTACGGGAAGAAGACCCATCGGCCAATCTTGTTCAAAGACTCTCAGCAACAAGCATTCTTAGGGATCGCCGGCAATATCTCGGCGACAACACTTCAGAAGGCCTAGCACGTGACGTGGACAAAATTTCTCACCACTTTGTCTCGGGAATGAGTGGGAGTTGTTAGAGCGAGAGGGGATACTTTCTTTTCCCCGAGGAGATTTTATCCAAGTTGGCTGAACAAGCTAACCTATTGGCTAAGACAATATTGTCTTTAGCCCCGATGCCCTATGAAGCTCTAGACGGAGTAATTTTTTCTGGCAGTTTATGGAATAATACTTGATATTTGCGCAGCTTTGCTAATAGGGAAAGTAACCTCAAAATGGGAAGGTATGGTGTGTCAGCTATCATTCCGATATACCTAATGAGACAGCTGGGGATATAAATTTCCATATTCCCTCTTAAGGGAGAAAAAAAGGTGAAACAGATCGCATGGCTTATAAAACAATTTTATCCAGAACAGTGCTTGTTTTGAGCAGCATAGCCACTTTCGGCGTTATAATCTAATGGAAGCCCTTGACCACTTAAAAAGTCTTTATAAATTATTATTTTTGAGAAGAATACTTTATTTATATATTGTGGATTTGGATCGAGTGGCTTATAAAACAATTTTATCCAGAAAATGAGCTTGTTTTGAGCTGCATGGCCTATTTGGGCGTTATTTATTTATTTATTTCCAAAAACACTTGTTAGTACAGACATACATCCAATGTCTTATGATATTCAGGATATATTTATTCTACAAAAAAGAGCTATACGTGCTATTTATCAATTAAAACCTCGCGACTCACTAAAAATCTATTTAAAGACATTAATATCCTAACTCTTGCTTCACAGTACATATACGATTGCATTCTATACGTCTACAAATATCTAAACACATTTGCAAAAATAAGTGATATTTATAAATGCAATACTAGAAATAAAAACGTACTTTCCTTTCCTAGACTAAGATTGCACAAAGTAGCTAATACTTTTGTAGGTTAATGTATACTTTTTTATAATAGGATTCCAGATTCTGTGACTGAACTGCCTTTACACAAATTTAAGCCCTATTTAAAAAATATATTGTGGTGACGGCAGAGTAGAATACATTTGTCACCACCCCAAATCTCTCCCGTGGGTGTCGTACAAGGCAACTAAGGATAAATCAGTGATGAGGAATGGGCAGCAGCGTTCCTCTTATACCTACCACCTAGCAAAGAACTGCGACTTTTGTGCTCGATAAATGGCAATAGGCTCGCCACCTATTACATGGGACCTAGCATAATTGGCGAAGCGTGGGTGCTAGTTCACCTCTGCCTACCCCTTCGGGGATATAGGCGTGAATTATGTATGTATGTATGTATAAAAAATATACTCCTGAAAAAAGGGTACTATAAAATTCAGGACTATTTAGATGACACAGATGCTTGGAATCAATAACTTTTACATACATAATATATAAATACTAAATATCTTTATCCAGTATGATTAAACGATTGCCCTTGAGTGTTCTTTATTTAAAATAGACATTGTGTTCGTTGTAATGAAGGATGTTGATAACTTTAGAATTTGTATCTTTATTGACATACTATTACTTGACGTTGTAAGTTATTGACATCTTTCAATTTCCAATTATTAGTTAATTTAAATTACTTTTATGTAAAGGGAGGAAAAAACCTGACTGAGTTTCTTGCCCGTTCTTCTCCGGACAGGGCCTCCTGGTAGTTTGCGAACGGATGGCGTAAATTTCTTGTCTTGACGATTCATGAGTGTATTGTAATAATACCAGATATGAATAAACGAATTTTGATTTTGATTTTAATTTTAATATGGAAACACCTTACCGCTTACAGGTTCTTTAGCAATGAACCATTTCTACAAGAATACTTTATTTCTTCATGGCGGATTTGGAACTGTCATCAATGGAAGACAAATAACCGTGACTGAAATCAAGTAAGTGATGCAAAAGGTCCAATTAATCCCAACACCCACAAAGGTGGTTCCATATATCAAGTGCAAATTAAACAACTTAAGTTCTCATTAAAATGTCAAATGTACACGCTGCTAGCTGATTTACTAGACCGCCTTTATGTCTCTACAATAATAATTAAACCTGAGACCTTTGATGCCAGAGTGAATAGTGAAAGCACATTTCAAGATTCTATGTTTGTTTCGTCAAAGCTTTCAAGTGAAGTTCGAACGATATATCTTCTTAGACATTTCTTGGTTCAGTACGTTCCCAATAAAGCGAAGGAAAGCTTGGCCCCAATACTTTTTTACACATGAACGTCCACAGACTATACCTGATTGATAAAACTCATCCATAATCTGTAATCGGTGATGTCCAGACGGTTGACAAATTACTGTTTTAGTGTTCATACATACATACATACATAAATCATGCCTATATCCCCGAAGGGGTAGGCAGAGGTGAACTAGCACCCACGTTCCGCCAATTGTATTAGATCCCATGTAATAGATGGCGAGCCTATTGCCATTAATCGGGCACAAAAGTCGTAGTACTATTGCTAGATGGTATAAGAGGAACGCTGCTGCCCATTCCTCATCACTGATTTATCCTTAGTCGCCTTGTACGACACCCACGGGAGAGATTTGGGGTGGTAACAATTGTATTCTACTCTGCCGTCACCACACGGCATTAATAATACAAACATACTTATCACACTTATTCATGGAATGCATTCGTATTTACTTAGTTGAATACTAATTATGATAATACCGAGTCACTCATACTAAATGTTTCCTAACACACACAAAAACACACTACACTAACACTCACACATACATAACCACACATTATTAGCTATTTTTATTTCCTAAAAATCGTTGTATTTTTAAATACAACTTACTATCAGAACCCATCTACTGTTTTATTATTTTAAATGGCAATAGGCTCGCCACCTATTAATTAATTAAGTGGTAATGGACCTGTGACTACCCCTTCGGGAATAAATAGGTTTAATTTATGTTTTTGCTATGAAGACTGGAATCGGTGGAGCATGTAGCACTTAGAAGAAAAATAAATATACTTTATGGAAGGAAATACTCGCTCTATAAGGTTATACAATATCCTTGAATATTACTAATTTTATTAAGAAACTTATTACTACTAACACTAAGGGTATATTCGAGAAAAATTCACAGAACAAATACGTAATACATAAGGAAGACCGTTAGAAGCTGGACATAAGCATTATCATTTCAATAAAATTATGAATCATCTTTATCATTCTTGTTGTACCAGAAAGGGACGGAAGACGTCCTGATCTTGAATCGCCTTCGATTACAGCGATCATCAAAACTTAGCACGGTGATAAACCCTTAGTCTTTACGACCCATATCGTTTATGGCACGCGAAATAAATAACGCAGCATTAACGCTAATACATAAGTAATTGCTTATTTGATTTGGTACATATTGCGACATAACGATTTGTAATTCTGTTATCATAAGCCTTTAATGTCATCACTGCTGGGGCACTGGCCTTCCCTACGGATGGAAAAGTATACGCTGGCCCCATCAAGTTATAAAGTAAACGCTAGTAATAGTAGTTCAATGGCTGGCCCAGTGCGGATTGGTTTGGTGAGTATTTGGCGACTATAGATGTAGCTGGGACCAATGGGTTAACGTGCCTTCAGAAGCAATTTTCAATGACTTACTCTGAATTAATTGCATAGAAATCGTCAATATTTTTAGAATGATCGCCAATACAACATCAAGTAAAGTCAACAAAATATCCATAGATAAAGTTACATACATACATAAATCACGCCAATATCCCCGAAGGGGTAGGCAGAGGTGAACTAGCACCCACGTTTCGCCAAATATGTCAAGTCCCATGTAATAAGGTGGCGAGCCTATTGCCATTTATCGGGCACAAAAGTCGCAGTACATTGCTAGGTGGTATAAGAGGAACGCTGCTGCCCATTCCTAATTATATTCCGATTTATCCTTAGTCGCCTTGTACGACACCCACGGGAAAGATTTGGGGTGGTGACAATTGTATTCTACTCTGCCGTCACCACGCGGCTGCTTAGATAAAGTTGATGAGAGTATTTTTGGACACCCATCAAATGACCAGCTTTATAGCTAATTGCTTATTTTACGCAATCGTCGGCCAAACGCGCCAAGCAACTGCGCTATCAAGCCCGTCTTACAAGCTGTACTTAAATTTAAATAAATAAATGAAGCAGAACGAAGTATATAAACATGATACCACATTGTGGGCGCTATACAAGACTGTGTGTCGCCCGTTCCATGGCGCCAGACTGTCTGTCCAGACCATCTATCGATTCGGTCTAGAATTAGCTTGGTGAACGCAGAGATATTAAAGCGCCTCGACTCCAATAAATACTTGAAGTGCTTGTAGTGTTCAATGCTTGACAATTATGCGACTTAGTTCCAGTCGGATTTAACGCTGTTGTTAATTTCTCTGTGTCTAGTTTAACTGTTAATTCAACTTCAATTACGCTATGTTCACTAGCAATTGTGTTTCTTTTGGGTTTTATACAACTCATTTCTAATCAATTATTAAACATTATTTATTTATTTATAATCATAATAATTTTATCTTAGATGACATCTTTCATTAATTTGTTTTGCGATTTTGGCGGTCACTCTGGTCAAATTCAGCCGGAATGTCTTTCCCTTTCTGTTTCGATTTTCGGTACCTAGAGGCATTTGTGCAATCATATGGGGAGATCTAGAGATTACAAACCGGATCAACGTAAGTTGGATAAAATAGCGACACGTTACACGAACTACACGTGACCCAAGAATGTCACTAAAGCGAAAAGGAATGATCTACAAGTCTTACTGCCGCACTCAGAGACGTCAAATAACTTTAATGAGTATTTAATGTCAAAAATTTTCATTCAAATCTAGACCATAGACCCGGCAAGAATAGCAACTAGTTTTGAATTGTCATTTTTTGACGTTAAATACTCATTAGCCTTATTTGACGTCTCTGAGTGCGGCAGTTAAGGCCTAATAATCAATATTGACATGATTATAAGACGGAATGTCATGAAAGTGACTTGAAAAATTATAGATGGATGTCGAAGTAGAGAGCCACATAATGTAAGAGTAGTTGTCAAAAACGAACATTATTTTGTTCGATAGTGACGTTGTACGCATCGGCTTGCCACTTGGCTACACCCCAAGGTCTCATGGTGGTTTACGTACGAATGGCGTGAAATATTGAAAACCTTTTGACTGTGACACGCACGTTTCCAATATTTAACGTATCTATTTCATGACGACTCAGGAATCGATGAATGAAGCTTATATGGATTATTTTTATTTATAGTAACATTGTCAGTTGATCGTCAGCCATTTGTAATTTTGCTGCGAGACTCTTCAGCAGAATTTTTAATGCATTCTATTATGGTTCTCGCTTTGGGAGCAAATGTGCAACTTAAATTAGAATGTCAATGGGGTGTTGAAAAAGTCGACTAAGGGATATTGTCCGATGTAGACCAATAAGCATCTAGGGGAAACCGAATGATGGGCAAATTATCAACAACAGCATACCCAAAGAGAGTTGGTATCAGGCAGGCAGCTAACTTTAATACTCATGTCAAACCCTTGAGCAGCATAGATTGGAATGTCGTCATCCTAAGCACTTTCATTTTCGACATTGTCCTTTCCATCTTTATTCATTCATATCTCACCCAATCCTTGACCCGTGATTGATGATCTGAATCGAAAATTGCCGTGGTGACGGCAGAGCAGAATAACACAGAAACAATTCTCACCACCCCCATCTCTCCCGTGGGTGTCGTACAAGGCGACTAAGGGTAAAGACAGCAATGAGTAATGGCCAGCAGCATTCCTCTTATACCACCTAGCAATATAAGTACTGCGATTTTATGCGCCCGATAGATTACAATAGGCTCGCCACATATTACATGGGACCTAACTTAATTGGCGAAAAGTGGGTGTTTACTTTAATTCATGCATGCATAATAATGTATGCATGAATCAAAAATTAGTAGATCCGACGCCTGACCAAAACGAAGGGAAAAGGAAACCCCAGATAAACTTGAAACAGGGCAGGAAGATGAATACAAAGCCATTGGTACCGTAAAAAGAGCTACAAAACAACTTCCGAACAAAACATTTCCCAGAGAACATTACCAGAGTGTGCAAGTAAATTGAATAGTGTTTATTCACGAAGTGCTTCTCGCCGTTAATGAAGAATGCATGAAAGCGAGTATTCAATATGAGCGTCTATGCGCTCTCGGAACAAAACAACGCAGGTAGGAGCGCATTGTTGGGTGGAGCGAACATTACTGGTGGGACGCCGCACAGTTTTGCTAAGGCCCCTTTTTAGCAGGCAATGCATAATTAAAGCGAGGCGTATGTTGCTGGAACGTTGTTGTCGGTTTAATTAGTCGTCAGATGTTTCTGTTTTTTTCCTGAGTTAAGAGTATTTTACACGTTAGTTTCATTAAATAAATTCAATGGTTATTATTAAAATACACTTTTAACTGTAAGTAATCCTACAATTCCATGTATCGACCATTTAGTTTTATTTTTCAAAAATCTCTTAACTAAGCAAGTAGGTTATAAATTCTGAAAAAAATATAATTATAGTGTTCTAGATCACCGAAGCTCCAAATGGTTTTGTAACTATCAAAACTTGTTTTTTTTAAAGTTGTCAATTGTAGGTTAAAATCTGATACAAGAAGTATTCTTTTCTCAAAACTAATCACAAGAAATGCTATACATTATATATGCTATGAGTGGGTTCTCGAAATTCCCTCAGAAGTATCTTTCTTGTCCGAAACGCTGTAGAATCCAGATAAGGTTGTTGTAATCAAATGGCGGGTGATTAATAATCTTAGATGACACTGTTGTTATCGCCTCCTCACTCTACGACCTTGACAAGATCCTTCTCTTACACAATCCAAAATTTGGATTTCCTTGTGAAGTTACGGACGAAGTGGACACTTAAGTCTTAATAAAAGAAAATAGAATTCATAAAAACTGCTATTATTTTATCATATAATTCTCGACGAAGAATTAAGTATAAATGAGCTAGATATAGCATAGAAGTTGGAGGAGATATCAAACGGCTCATTACAATCAGTAAATCAGTAAAGAAATGAAATACCTACTACTGTGGAAACTAAGTTTGAACAAGAATCGTAAACTAGTCGACGCTTGCAACCTCAAA
Source organism: Cataclysta lemnata (assembly GCA_963931975.1). NCBI lineage: Eukaryota > Metazoa > Arthropoda > Insecta > Lepidoptera > Crambidae > Cataclysta > Cataclysta lemnata. The sequence continues at coordinate 1,382,860 of OZ008358.1, forward strand.
GACGTATAAAATACCATGTAAGGATTTATTAGAATTTGATTTAGGCGCAGGTAATGTTACCTTTGAGACTGAAAACAATTAAAAAGACAATTGCAATGTTATTTATGCCTATCTTGCAAAATATTGAAGGCTATTTCACTACCAACCAACCTGAGATAAACTGGGAACAGAACAGGAAGACGACAAGACTACATTACTTCTGTTGAAATACAACACTAACTTATTTACAAACCTTATCATGTAACAAATCGAAATCAGAATTCATTTTGAATATTTGGAGCGAATTCTTGTTAAAGGTTACAGTTATTAATATCTATAACAAAACTAAAATGGGAACAATTGGCCTAGTAACAGCTACAAAAGATGGCCATATTATAAAATGACAAAAATACGAACAAGCTGAAATGAATATCGTCATACTCTAATAACGTTTTCATGTTAATCGGAAGCTTTCCAAGAAGAATTTCGGTTATTTATGTCCTTATTTTAATAAATATCCTCATGAATGCTCCCTCTGCGTCATAAAATATTATTGTGATTGTTTATTGTGTAGTTTTTGCATGCATGCATTTTTCAGATGCTATGGCAGTTATGAATTTTACATACATACATAAATCACGCCTATATCCCCGAAGGGGTAGGCAGAGGTGAACTAGCACCCACGTTTCGCCAGTTATGTTAGGTCCCATGTGGGGAGCCTATTGCCATTTATCGGGCACAAAAGTCGCAGTACATTGCTAGGTAATATAAGAGGAACGCTGCTGCCCATTCCTCATCACTGATTTATCCTTAGTCGCCTTGTAAGACACCCACGGGAGAGATTTGGGATGGTGACAATTGTATTCGACTCTGCCGTCACCACACGGCCACTTATGAATTTTAGGAGTCATAGTATTGATTTTTTTTTGGTTCAGAGTATATTTCTGCCCTTGGAGCGATTAAAATATTAACAACAGGTGAAATTGTCCAGGAGTCCTCCTTATACATATATAAGAAGCAGCGAAGATTACCATGCTGGCTTAGGAACGAAATAATTGACTTAACCTAACTGAGATAGTCCAAGATACACAAGGAGCAAGCAGCAGGTGGAGGACAAACCACCAACAACAGCATACCCAAAGAGGGATGGTGTCAGGCAGAGTATAGAGCGCTTTGATTTAAAGAAGAAAATGCACTATGTTTTGATACTGGCCAACAATATGTCCGACTTCCATTCACAGATTGGCAATGTCCTTTTTCAGAAATAAGTTTCATAGAACACCAGAAAATGTTCACTTCTTTTTATGTTATCTGAAAATTTTCCCTTAAGAGAAATGAAAACTGATTTCCTCGCTCTTATTACAATAGAAACAAGAACAGAATAAGAGCAATAATTGATCTGAAACTAATTCTGTTTCTTCTGAAATAGACGTGTTATTGTAACAGGATACAGCGCAAAAAGCAATATTCTTATTCTAACTTTATTTTTCTCACATTATGGACGCTATTGGTGTTCAATCGCTTGGAGCTAATTCACAAAAACACCATTTAACCCACAAAAGAAAGTAACGGTATCTGATGAAAGGTTTCCAGCTATTGAGCAGGGCCGAACTTTGCAAGATCAGCTTTTGTCAAAATCTTTCAGAAAAATAGATCATTTCGCCGCTAAAACCAGGAGCCAGAAAATTTTTGATAAGAAGCAATTGCAGCAAACTTTTGGGTGGAAAATAGTACGTCAGATAATTTAAATGCACTTAAATCTGCATCGATCAATAGGAACCGTGTCATGAAAGAGTTGGATTAAAAGTTTGGCGAATCGCCCAAAGAAGGACATAGAAGGCAAGACCGAAAGAAGAATGAAGTGGTGAAAGTGTTGATAGTATTGGTGATTTTCTCTAAGTGTCCGTCTAATATAGTATGTATATTTATTTTATCCTACTCCTATGTGCGTTTGATGTACACAAATACCTCTCTCTCTCCTTCCTGCCCTGTTCCCAGTCTATCTGGGGTCGGCGCAATATGTTTCCTCTTCCATTCAATCGGTCAGACGTCATCAAGCCCTCCCTTTTGATTCATATCATCCATCACACCGTAAAGGTGCTTGCTAGTGATGAATGAATGTATAGAATAGAAACGGAACGGACCATGTCGAGAGACCGATGAACGGAGAGAGTGATTGGAATGACAAAATTCCAATCCAAACTGCTCAAGGTTTTGGCTTAGGTTTTACAGCCGGCCGCCTGCTTGACACCAACCCTCTTTGGGCATACTGTTGTTGGTGGTTTGCCCTCCACCATTCGGGTGCCCCAAGGTGCTTATTGGTCTACACCGGGCAATCTCCCTTAGTCGATTTTTACGACACCCATGGGATGAGACGGGGCTGGCCTATTCTACGTTATTTGTTCGCTCCCAGGCCAGCATAGAAGACACAAATACCTATGCATACAATATTATAAAAACACCGATTAGAATGTAGATTAATTAATAAACACTAGAGGGATTATGTAATTGTTCAAGTTGAAATATTAATATAGCTAATTAGAATTGTGCACCAGAATAAAGGGCGTTTTTACATGTACAGACACAAGGGTGAGAGGTAGAACAAATTGTTCTGTATGTCGAAGCAATTTTGGTCAGTAATAAAATTATGTTAAGGTTGGAATTCGTTCGGGGCGTAATAGTTTTGCAAGACGCTTGTAATAGGTAAGAACTGTCTTCATCAATAAAAATAAAAAAATTATTCTCTTTATTTCTCCACGCCATAATTACAGAACGTTATATAACGACCAATTACATTTATCTTTTATTTGAGTTTCCTTATATTTGAAATTTTGTGATTTTTTTAGCTATATTTTTCATTATTTCAGAGTTCCTTTTCTAATAAAATGTGATTTGTTCTTATTATGATTTATATTTATTTGTTGAACAATAAAATTAAAAAGTAAGAAAAATTATTAATTCAATTCAATTCAATTTACACATAATATTATAGTATCAAACATGAACCCTATGAGGGTATCGGAATATGTATACATTTAATAAAAAAAAGAGAAAGAAAAAGATAGATAATATTACACAATAACAAATTCTAGTTCACTATAATTACAATTTGCTACAAATGTTAGTTTAAAGCAGAAAAAAAGGGTGTTTGGCGCGTTTCGTGGTGTCAGTCAGACTTTTTTTTCGATAATTCTAAAATTGGTTCAGAGTGGAATTTGTGCAGTGAAAGTGGTGTTATTTTGATGCACAAGCATCCGTGTTGATGTGCAATTATGCAGAATCATCGAAAATAAGTCTCATGATGTGTTTGATGTTGTGGTGAAGATCACTATAAAGAGTGATTTTATCCATTTCATCAAGCACCATCATTAACTCTGTTACCATTCAATTCGCGCCAAGTACTCCCTAGATGCGTTAAAATACGGCACCCATATTTTAACGTAAAATTCATTTCATTCATACATTTCACCCACTCGTTATTTCATAAGACTACAGATAAAATATCCACTAAAGACTTGGCTGTATGGGCTAGACCCTTTGCCTTCCCTAAAATATAGGGAGAATTTTAAAACAAAAACAGAAAAAAAAAATCAAATGCATGATGGAATGAGTACAATAATTCTATGTTGTTTATTGGATCAAAACGAATATAGGTCAGGATAATGTGAAAAAAGTTTTTTTCGTGTTTTCTGAAAGTATCAGAGGATAAATAAGACTAACTCCGCGATTTGATTACGGGCTAGTAGAAAATTTCGATTTTCAGCCAACATGGTCATAATAATAGTTTCTCAAACTGAGCCAAAGAAATTTCTTGTCGGCATATTTCATTAATAAAACATTAACTATTTGAAATTCAGTTGATTGAAACGAGGTCAAGAAGTATTGACATCTACTGACATCTACAGACAGCATTTTCTGATATTTCTAATGCCGATTCAGAGCTTTCTGCTGTTGATTTAAAGCCTATATTGTATACCTACTAGATCTCAAATATTGACAGTAATTGACAACTATGGATCGTATTTTCTTACCTATACTAAATAGTAACATTCTGGGCACAGCTAGTTGTTGATTTAAAGTCTATATTAGATCCTAGATATGTCAAACATTGACAATAATTGACACTATACAGGGCGTCCCACGGCCATGCCACACGGAGGAAAGTATAATAAATATTGAACGTAGGATATTTTACTAAAAGAAGACTTCGTTTTATTTTTAATAATAACTACATTCACAGATTTTTTAAAAATCGTCTATGAGGTAGACGATTTTTAAAAAATCTGTGAATGTAGTTATATACAGTTATATTACAGTTATAATAGCGTTTGAAAGGGCTACTGATAAGAATTATTTTTTCCTAAATAACCTAGCATATTAAATGAAACTAAGATAATAAAATTATTCATTTTATTTAAAAAAAATTATTTATCAAATGCTCAAAATGTGATCCGTTCTGTTGTATACAAATTCTCACTCTTTTGATAATTTCTCTCCCTGTCGATTTACTTATTTTTGCATGGTGGATGTTTGAAATAATACGTCTAAGTTCATTTTGAAACTCCTGCACACTGTTGTATCGGTTCCTGTAAACTAAATCTTTTACATAACCCCATAAAAAAAATCAAGTGGGGTTAGATCTGGGGATCTCGGTGGCCATTTAAATTTTAAATAAAATGAAAAGAAATATGATCTTAGTTTCATTTAATATGCTAGGTTATTTAGGAAAAAATAATGCTTATGAGTAGCCCTTTCAAACGCTATTATAAAATACAAGTAATTTTTCTATCACATTTGGTGGGTTCGATTCCCGGTTGAGGTAGGCGATTTTAAAAAAATCTGTGAATCCAGTTCTACTTATTATTAAAAATAAAACGATGTCTTCTTTTAGTAAAATATCCTACGTTCAAAATTTAATATACTTTCCCTCCGTGTCGCATGGCCGTGGGACGCCCTGTATAGATCGTATTTTATATACCTACCCTAAATACCTAGTAACATTCTGAGCATAGCTATTCTTTGAAATATATTATGTATTGGGAAAGGCCTGAGCGTAATAGGTAATATATGTTCCCATGGTTCACTTTTTCTATAATAATACATACATACATAAATCACACCTATATCCCAGAGCAGAGGTGAACTAGCACCCATGTTTCGCCAATAATATTAGGTCCTATGTAATAGGTGGCGAGCCAATTGCCAGTTATCGGGCACTAAAGTCGCAGTACATTGCTAGGTTGTATAAGAGGAACGCTGCTACCCATTCCTTATCACTGTTTATCCTTAGTCGCCTTGTACGACACCCACGGGACAGATTTGGGGTGGTGACCATTGTTTGAATAATATGTAAATAAATGTTTTATACAAAAGAGTGCCTGAGTAAGCCAGTATGCAATTACGTTAACACGATGCCACATACAATGTTTATGTATAATTATTATTGCTGTAACTACAAAAAATTCAGACTGGTAGAGTCGATTTATTCAATTAACTTTGTGCTCTAACCAAACAAATTGAGGTTGACAATTGCTTAAAGTAATATGACAGCTTTGGGCAGTCTTAAGTGCCATATTGACCGTACAAAAAAATGCCGTACTTAACTTTTCTCTCCGTAAGTACTTTCTACAAAGTAATAGAATACTTAACAATAAGATGAATGTAAGGTCTTTCTGAAGGTATATCGTGACCTAGGGAAACAGGGATATATAGGTATTTAAATATAGATATAAATTACTATTCCTATCTAAATGGGTTGAGATGTCAAGAGAAACAATAGTCTATTACCTACATTCAAGAGCTAATAACGGCTAGTGGAGTCGTAACATAATAATTGTTTATAATAACTCGGCACTCAAAATAAAAATTAAAAAACAAAACAGGCACTCGATCTGGGCATTGAACGCAAATTAATTATTTTAAAATTATCCGTTGACGTGAATTTTTATCTAAAAGTGTGGAATCAAAACAAATTTCGCAAAGTATTTGTCATGAAACTGACATCGTTATAGGATTTATGCATATAAATTGGATGTGTTTAAAATAGATCTCACCAAATTTTGTAGCTTCTAATGCTAATGCAGATAGAAAGAAACATGATTGTATTTACAATAATTAATATCAAGAAAATAGGCCAGAAACTTTAAAAATAAAATTTGATTTATTTATGCGATATCTCATCTTATTCTAATATGTTTTAAATATATTTTTGTTAAATTCATTTACCTTTCGAAGTTGAAATAACAAACACGAGAAAGACAAACCATAACCCGCCATAAGTTATGGTAACCGACATAATTATAACACCGTATAACTCATGGGGGTTCAGATAATACATCTGATGAGGGCGTAGCATACTTAATTGAGGACGCTCAAACACTATCTAGTTCCTAGCACTACTTAAGAATCAATGAACATAAAAAGCATAACCCCTTAATGATTCTGAGCTTTCTGTTGTTGATTTAAAGTCTATATTAATTACAAAGAAATTACAAGCCATAAATTTTATAAAAATCACAAATTTTAATTTCTGGATATCTAGAGACACTATAGCCTCCTCCAAGTAAGAGATTCCACTAAGCATGTCGTGTTTTAAATAACTAAGCATCGATTAGTGTTAAATCTCGGTTTGATATGTCTGAAATATATGTATAACCTATAATCCTTTACGTTAGCTTATTGCTTTTGAGCCCTCAACTGAAAGGTTTTCATTGTAGCAATAAAAATAATCTGTAAGGGCACAGACACTTCTACAGCTTCTGAGACATGTCTAGCATAATGTTGAAGATTATAACTGTTACATAACCTAACCTCAGTGTAAAGGCTGTGACGTCACCGACTACCAAAAAATTCGTATCAACAAAACGCCACAAATCTTTTGTTCCACCCCGCCGTACGTGGGTAGGTAGCACGATCGACACGAAGCGAAGCCGCGTCTCCACATTAGTGTACGTGAAACTGGCTAAATTCCGCGTTACATAATAATTGATTCTTTTTTCTGTGTTGAGCGTTTCGACATAATGCAGCAGTGGGCCTTCTAGCCCTGAGATTTGTGTAACATTAAGCGTTTTAGTGCGAAAACCGATATACAGCCCAGTGGTAAGGTCGGGAAGGAATTACGTGGGGTAGAGGCACGGGTAAGCCAGGCCCGGAGTTCTGTCGCCTATCCGGGTACACAAATCCACTTTCAACAAACACTAGAGCATTACGTGTTTCGGTGTGAACGTCTATGCTTTCCTGCCTTAGCACGTCGCCCGAGCGCGGACGTCAACGCGGCTCCGCGGGTGACACACTACTGACGCGCCTCCGGCCTCCACTACCATTCGGATTGGCACTCCGATGCCTTGGATGCTCATTAGTGGCGAGCCGAGCCATCGAGCCTTTTTGGTGGCTTCGAAGCTTATCAGAAACAATTTCATTAAAAAAACAAAGCAAAAACAAAAGCTTTAAGTCTCGAAAAAGCGCGGTATCGATCGATCCAATTTCGGAATACCATCCGATTGGTTTTTTTTTTTGGATGTTTGGGTTCGTTTTTTTTTTGTTTTTTTTTTCATGGAGATAATTAAGATGGGGGTTTCGCTTTCGGCGTGTCGGCATTCGGAAGACGGGTCGCATTAACGGGACTGTGTGACGCCGTGGCGGGGTGTAGTGCGCGCGTCGCCCCGCTCGGGTCGATACAGCCTACAGCCATGTGCTCTACTGCAAGTCGACGGTCTTACTTATTTTCCTGGGCTTCCAGTGCCCGGTTTTATTGAGACCATATTCTTTTGCGCCCGAGAACACTGCGCCCATTCAGAATTCATACAATGACGCGTCACGTCGCACGGGATAATGGACGCAATTGCACCGGGCTTTGTATGGGGTGTCCGTTGGAAGTGATAGCGTCGAATGACTCTTGCTTTTATGAGATAAGGGGTTCTCGTACAGAATTAACTTCGGAGGACCAATTAAATTTAGAGTACCACGTTGCTGGTCATAAACATTTGCGAGTATTCATATCGATTTTTTATTGGATGCACTTGTGTAGAAAAGACCCAATCCGAAAATAAACACATAAGGCAAAGAAAGTGTCAGCAATATCAACCTATCTTTTAAAACCATAACCTTTTAAGTCATATAATCGGACTTAACGTAACGGCCAAAATTAATTTAATAAAAAGATGAAGAACTTTTTTGTTGTTAATTTTTTTTAATTCTATTACGCTAGTTCCAACGTTTGAAAAGATAATAAGGTGTTTTTTATGTTTTCATTACAGAAGTTTTGATTTTCTCGCAATGGAAATTATACGGCTTGGCAAAATATGGTTGCGTCTAGGCAATCGAATTATTTGATAAGGAGAATTTATTTCCTTTTTTGATTTTTATTTGAACATTACATAAATGTTGGTAAAAATCACATCATTTTTCGAAATGTTTAAATAGTGGTTCCTTTCTTCTTGAGAGCATCTTATTAAGATAATTATCTATTTTCTTCGTATTCAGGAAAGATTGTTTCGATATTACTAATGATACAAATTTTTAATGAAAAATTTTTCGTGAATTATGTATGTATGTACATACATAATTCACGCCTATATCCCCGAAGGGGTAGGCAGAGGTGTACTAGCACCCACGCTACGCCAATTATGCTAGGTCCTATGTAATAGGTGGCGAGCCTATTGCCATTTATCGGGCACAAAAGTCGCAGTACTTTGCTAGGTGGTAGATATAAGAGGAACGCTGCTGCCGATTTCTCATCACTGATTTATCTTTAGTTGCCTTGTACGACACCCACGGGAGAGATTTGGGGGGGTGACAATTGTATTCTACTCTGCCGTCACCACACGGCCATTTTAAATAACATTATTTATTTAAAACAATATAAAATATATATATTTTTTGAAATTATACTATTAGATTATAATTGAATTATACATATATAAACCAATCCTGTTTAACCCCGAAGGGGTAGAGAGAGGTGTATTCATCATCATAATAACATGCTGACAGACGGCCACTGTTGGGCATAGGCCTTCTAATAGGTAACCAACTATTGGCCACCTATACCGACACCCAAGGGGCAGGGATGGTCAAAAATGTGTCCTTCTTTCCCATCACCACGGATATTTATAACACCTTGTATGGAGGTAGTTGAATGCCACATTAACTGAACCAATGACCCAGTTTTTAATTTGAAACGGTATTTTTAACACAAGCTTGTTAAGGGAACAGCGAAAGACGGATCATAGTAGGTAATACGAAAATTGAATTACTATTGCCGTGTTACAAATGATTCAAGTGACGGCCGCCTTGGTCGAATGCTCAGATCGCTGGGTATTGGCCAAGAGGTCCCGGGTTCGAATCCTGGTAGGGGAAAACTTTGTGATGACCATAAATGTTTGTTTCCGAGTCATGGTTGTGTAAATGTTTATGTAGTATATTTTCAACATTTATATACATAATTATATTAAAAATATGTCCGTCATCTAGTATCCATAACACAAGTGCTTAGGCTACTTACTTTGGGCTAGATTATAGGTGTGAGTGTAAAAAAAAATATATTTATTCAATGCCGTAAGGCATTCTCTACCAGTCAATCGGAAAGCTAGGTACAGAAATATTAGTTGACGGTGCAGAAAGTATTACTATTACGTAAATAAATGATCTGGACAAAAATAAAACATGGAGAAGGTTGAATGCATAACCGTAGCGTGTATAACAGCAGCAGTTAGAACCGTAACAGGTATAACCGTACCAGAAAAACCAGAGGCGGTTAAACTGTAGCTGGTATAACCGTAGGAGATAGACGTAGCAGCTATAACCGTAACACTGTTAAAACTGTAGGTCCGTAGCATATAATACCCGTAGGAGACTTACATGTAGCACCTATAACCGTGCTAGAAATAACCACGAAGGTAAATCGTAGCATAAATAACTGGAGCAGATAGAACCGTATAAGGTTTCAATCGTCAAAATAAAAAATACATGCAGTGGAACCTAGAACTTCTTCCTTTTTTTAAGTCAGTTCAACAGATATAAACACGTCATAACGTGGGTGATTAATCACTCGCCTTCTCCTTTGCAGATGTATGCGTGTATGTATTCTGCTTTCACAATCTCTCCAACACAAGACTACCAATACATAAATTCAGTGGCGATATTACGGAAGATAGAGTTCTACGTGCATGCTAATGAGTACTAATTTTGGATGGTAGATTCCATTATGCCCACCTCCGTCTCCTACTTATAAAGCAGTGAGTTAAGTAACATTAGCTTGATATTTCTGGCCTTTTATGCTGGCCTGGAAGGAAAAAAAAATATCATGGAATATGCCAGCCCCAACTTAGCCCAGGGACGTCGTAAAAGTCCACTAAGGGAGATTGCCTGGTGTACACCAATAACCACCTTAGGGCACAAGAATGGTGGAGAGAAAACCACCAACAACAGCAGGCAGGCGGCCGGCTGTAAAACCTAAGCCAAAACCATGAGCAGCATAGGTTTTTTAAAAAAAAAAAAAATTTTTACACTCACATCTATCATCTAGCCCAAAGTAAGTAGCCTAAGCACTTGTGCTATGGATACTAGATGACTATTATATATTTTTAATATAATTATGTATATAAATGTTGAAAATATACTACATAAACATATACACAACCATGACTCGGAAACAAACATTTGTGGTCATCACAAAGTTTGCCCCTACCAGGATTCGAACCCGGGACCTCTTGGCCAATACCCAGCAATCTGAGCATTCGACCAAGGCGGCCGTCAAATGCCGCCTTGGTCGAATGCTCAGATTGCAAAAAAAAAGGTTCAATTACTGTCATTCCTATCACTCTATGATGGGTGATATGAAATATTATTATAAAGGGAGTGGCTTGATGAAGTCAGATCGATTTTAAAGAAAAAGGAAACACACTACACCGACGCCAAATAAAATGGGAACATGGTAGAAAGAAGAAGGAAGAGTTAAGTAACAATAGACCAATGACCAACACGAGTGATTCAACTGCAGTTTTACTCAGAATAATTATTTATCCACGTGCACAATTATTGTGCATGTGGATAAATAATGTCACAGAATTGGCATTGTTCGTATCGTACTTTCATATTTAATTACCTACCTAATATATAGGGCAGTTTGCAGCAATGCAGAGAAACGCAACATTCCGTGCTGGAGTTCGATGAACTTTCAAAGCTAGCAATTCTTCTTAAGGGCGCGGTTTTAGTGGCATCAAAATGGCGGATTAGGCAGCGGTTTCCAGCCACTAATTTCTTTGTGAAAATAAAGAGAACTTTAAGCCGATCGTCCACCGCCAACTAAACTAATTTAGTTTAGCTTAGCTCGCATAATTGAGCCTGTTTTTCATACATGTGCGTCCACCGAAAACTTTGCCAACCAAGCAAACATGTATGAAAAACTGGCACAGCTATGCGGGCTTAACAAAATTAGTTTAGTTGGCGGTGGACGATCGCTTTCAAATTCTCTTTATTTTCACAAAGAAATTTGTGGCTAGAAAAAGTTTGAAAAATTATCGCGTCCTCCGTATTCCAGGCATTTGTCTTTTTCTAACCACAAATTTATTTGTTATTATTTTTCTAAAATAGCCAGCCAGACCCTAGAAGCGCTGGCTAGATGTAGTAAAAGCTTACATGGAGGAGAATAGCATTACAGCACGGAATGCCGAAGACCGGGTAAATTTGCAACGCAAAAAAACTACAGCTGAAATTTCGTGCGGAAAGGCGGCGAAACGGAGAATAATGAAATTGAAGGAATGCGCGATGCGAAACAATTCCCAAGTTCTGGATGCGATTCGACGTAGGAGCAGTTTAGTGTACAAGCCCTTAGTCAGAGAGCGGAACCTGGAGCTAGGCCGGGAAAGCGCTAGAACGAAGAAGAAAGAGAACTTTAGACCACACAACACGCCCACAGAGAGACAGAAATCGCTTATCGCTTCGCTTATCACTCAGGCAACTTGGAGCTTAATTATAACTTAGTATCGACCGCATATATATTTTGTTATTCTTACGCTTATTCGCTTTTACCAAGAATATGAACATAACGTGACAACCTTTACAGTAATTACCAGTGTAGCTGTACTACACGAATGCCAGACAAGACGAATATTTAACATTGCACTATTGACATGCCGTGTGGTGACGGCAGAGTAGACTACAATTGTCACCACCCCAAATCTCTCCCGTGCGTGTCGTACAAGGCGACTAAGGATAAATCTGTGATGAGAAATGGGCAGCAGCGTTCCTCTTATAACACCTAGCAATGTGCTGCGACATGGCAATAGGCTCGCCACCTATTGCCATTTATCATGCCATTCACATGGGACCTAACATAACTGGCGAAACGTGGGTGCTAGTTCACCTCTGCCTACCCTTTCGGGGATATAGGCTTGATTAATGTATGTACTATTTACATACATGACTTCCTTGTACATAAAAGTGGACTAAGAGAGATTGCTCGGTGTCGACCAATAAGCACCTTGAGGTACAAAAATGGTGGAGGCCAAACCACCACCAGCAACAAACCCAAAGAGGGTTGATGTTAGTCAGTCGGCTGTAAAACCTAAGCCAAAGCCTTGAGCAGTATGGATTTAATCCATATTGTTCAAAGTTTTGGAATTGGAATGGTGTCATCCGTACTCTCTTGCTACGAAGCTACGGTGCTTCCGTCTCTTTTCTAGGCATTTATTCAGTGACGATGATGATGTTGAATACAGTGCCCATTACTTGAAAGCCTGTGTTTAAAATTACTTATCTGTCAAAAGTGGGTTTGACCGGTCATGGCTGCTGTTTTGACTGCAACATAACACTATCATTGTATTTACAAAATAAAATTAAAAAAACCTCGGTTTAAAATAATAGCGGTTGAAAGAAACTACCATATAAAAAATATAAGGTCTTACTTTTGATTTGTTTTTCAAATATGTATTTCTCATCTCTATCTGAATTATAATAACATACGTGCATGCATACATAAATCACGCATTTTTATCCTTGAAGGGGTAGGCTGTGTTATTTATATAGATCGATTGCCCGGTGTAGACAAATAAGCACCTTGGGGCACCCGAATGGTGGAGGGCAAACCACCAAGAACAGCGTACCCAAGGAGGGTTGGTGTCAGGCAGGCGGCCGGCTGTAAAACCTAATCCAAAACTTTGAGCAGTATGGATTGGAATGTTGTCATTCCAATCACTCCCTCCGTTCATCGGTTTCTCGACATGGTCCGTTCCGTCTCTTTTCTATACATTCATTCATCACTAGCACCTTTACGGTGTGATGGATGATATGAATCAAAAGGGAGTGGACGGCTTGATGACGTCTGGCCGATATGAATGGAAGAGGAAACATACTGCGCCGACCCCAGATAGCCTGGGAACAGGGCAGGGAGATGAAAGAAGTACAGCCACAAGTATTAACTTAACACCCACGTTTTATCAATTATGTTAGCATACATACATAAATCACGCCTATATCCCCGAAGGAGTAGGCAGAGGTGAACTAGCACCCACGTTTCGCCAGTTATGTTAGGTCCCATGTAACAGGTGGCGAGCCTATTGCCATTTATCGGGCACAATAGTCGCAGTAGGTGCATAGCTAGATGGTATAAGAGGAACGCTGCTGCCCATTTCTCATCACTGATTTATCCTTAGTCGCCTTGTACGACACCCACGGGAGAGATTTGGGGTGGTGACAATTGTATTCTACTCTGCCGTCACCACACGGCAAATTATGTTAGGTCGGATGTAATAGGTGGCGAGCCTATGGCACGTACATCGCAGAATATTGCTAGGTAGAATAAGAGCAACGTTGTCCATTACTCATTGCTGTCCTTACCCTTAGTCACCATATACGACACCCGCGGAGGGATTGGGGGTGGTGACAATTGCCGTTACCACACGGCAAACCAGAAATGTGATGATCCTGATCAATAAGACTGGAAGAGGAAAGATAAGCTCGAAACAGGGTAGACTGATTATGATTATATTAATTGCATACATACATACATAAAGGTAGGCAGAGGTGAAATTATTATTATATTTATATTAAGATATTATATGTTAATGGGCGCTAAACCTAGCAAAAAGGTTCGTAGTTTCTACCCAGCATCGAGTAGGTATCACCATAAGTCGTAATGTTTTGTTAAGCTTAGTAGGCGTGAATATTTCATAATCAAATTACCAAAATTACAAAATAAGCTTTATTTTTGTAACAATTTGTGTTCTCTTGTGCTCCACAATGCTGCGTTGCTCCGACTTTTGACAATTAATAAACTATTATTATATTACCTACTAGTTGTAAAATCATTTATTTACAATTTGATTCACAGCTCTATACTCGTGAGGAATTATTTACAGAAAAATTCAAAAAGCAAATTAATCTTAAAATACAATTAATAATTACTGAGAATTTGGAAAGTATTATTACAATATGCCAAAAAGATCATATATTATATTATTTGCATCTGAACCAATGCTCCATTTATTTGATCCCCGCGAAATAAATTGAAATGTATAGCGAAATCATTTAAAATAATATAATCATTATGCAGAAGTTTATAAACTAAAAAACTAAAAACGAAACAGTTGGATGGACGTCTGTTTTGTGGTTTTAACAGTTTTTATCTGTTTTCCCTATGAATTTCCATTTATTTTGCTATGATCGAAACATTAGACCCTCAATCTAGATGCAGATTAATAAATGTATGCAAAATAAAAACATAAAAAATGCTATCAAACTAAAAAAACTGGTGTATATACGTACTTATATGTAATAAAACTTACAAACCTAAAAATAAATCGCTAAGTGCAAGTCAATGAAAGATAACATTCAAATAACTAATTGTCTAATCTTAATTTATTATTTGTCATTACAATTTCATTTTTGTATATTATGTCAATGAAGTCAACATATTATTATTTTATATATTTAAATTTACATAGTCCAATTTGTACATTTTGTACAACCGTAATACATTTTATATATCATAATTTTATTGATGATATGGCCTGATAATTTATTTTTAATGACTGTTTAAATTATATGCTTGCTGTAATAGTTACTTCCAGTGCTTCAGCTAACTTACAGAGAGAATTTATATAAACAAATTGTACTGCGCTTTATTTGAATTAACCTAAAAATAGTCGTCTTTGTACGTTTTTAGATAACGTAAATTTGTCACGTTTAGGTAATCAGTAAAAGTATATTGATATATAAATTAATACGTTTCCTAACTTGTAGCCAAAATTATTAACAACCCAAATTAGGTAATATTCAAAAAATATCAGAAATATTAATGTAAATCATACATTTTTAATAAGTAGGTAGTAGGTTCATGCCGTAACCATTTGCAATGGACATTTTTGTTGCAAAACTGTACGAATAACAGATGATTCGGACTGAACTGCCGCTAGTTTACATATTCACTACTTGTGTGACGTATGTACACAACATTAAGCACTAATATCACAAAAATATGGCAGATTAGTTTATAAATAAGAAGGCAGAGGCGCCTATTCTGCTCACTCGCTAAGATTTACGTTAACTGTACTTAAACGCCGTTTAATTATATGTCGTAGACAGAACATGGAGTTGAGCGTTTTATGAAACGGATGGAATATTGATGGTGTGGATCGATATCGTGGAACGCTGGCAATAATAATTGTGTTTCTGTTATTTTTCTTTAATTATCACTACACAGAAAAATGTGACACAAATGTTTCTAATACGCCATTAGTTTCTTGTCTTTCTATCTGTATTTCTTTTCGGCCAACTAGAACGTAGAAGTGCGATAGTATGTTTTTATTTCTACACTGGATGACGAAAACGAACGCGTCATTTCTTTAAAAACCACATTACAGCAAATAATTGCAAAAATATGTCTAATTCAAATAACATTATAATGGTTTTTTAATGACTGAAGAGTCATACATTTTCTTCTTTTTAGAGTAACCATGTACGACCTGTACATGTTTTCACATACAAATTCCTAGCGAGTGCATTTCAGAACATTTGCCCAACATTACATTAGATTGTATTACGACAACACATTTACTTGAGTTAATTAAAACTAAAACGAATTTCAAGCAAACACTTCGCCGTATGTAACAATACAATTTAAAACTAGAATATGAATAGATATAATAATTGAATAATTTAATAAGATGCATTATGTCACAATTATGTTACAATATATTTCACCCGTATCGAAACTTTACAATGTCATTTTCAATAACACAGTACCTAAGAGTAACTAATAATTAAAAGCACTATGACTGTAAATATGTATAATAATAAGTGGGTGACAATTAAATGCAATAATACAATTTAAAACGCAGCTGCGTTACACAATATATTATTATCACCGTAAAATTGTAAATACCACTAGATTATAATCTATCCCGCAACGCTAGATAGTAAACGGTAGACAAATTGGGATCCGTACAATTTGTCTATTACAATAACTTCTATAAAAGGCTGGCAATATCCTGAGCTGATTGAGACATGTTACTTATTACGTTCAATATTTTTGGTTCTCTCTTGTGTACAATGATTCTTTTTTTCTTCTTTCTTAAAAGCAGAACCTAATTAACTTGTACTAACATAATCTAAATATACTTTGTAAGCAGTATGTTACGGCTTACAATATTTCAAAAATGTAAAATCTCGCGGGACAGATTATAATCTAACGATATTTACAATTTTACGGAAACATAATATATATTATTTAACATTAAATAATATATATTTATAACTTGAATTTTATAACTTTGTAAACATTAAATTCATGACAACGATTGCGTTGCAATGATTCGCTCGCGTAATTACACAATGTTCTAACTACTTATAATTTACTTACATTCAATATTTTACAGAACACAATTGAATAAAGTCACGCGTTTCCAGAAGCTAAAAAGACAAACAAAAAACAATTTACAACAATCATCCGGCATAGCTCGTTATTTTAATAAAGAGACGCTTTCAATATAATTATAGTTATTATTGGAAAACCGTTCATTAATTAATACAATGGTAATAAGTTTTAGTTAGATTTTTAAAGATAAAGCGATACTGCCCGCCATATTTACGACATAATACTGTTCTTTTTCATATAACCCCCTTTTCAATAGTTACGTTATTTAAAAACGTTCTATCTATTCTTAAATCTATTGGCGTTACTTTTAATAAGGATATTACGAGGAACCTCTTGCTGAAATTAATATAATATATTAAATTTGGACCCTTTCGCTAACCAAATAAAATTGAATTGCACTGGGAGTATTACCCTACAACCATAAATGAGTAAAACACCTAGGCACATAAGTTGACCTATGAGCAGCGCGCAAAAAAACGTTTTCAGGTATTATTTGAGGTTCTGTATGAGGTGCGACGTGTGTCTGTAACCATAGCAACGTAGGGATACCCGCTTCTGCGCGTTCAAAATTTACTTTGGACACTAATTTTCCCTCAATTATACCTGCGCAGACGACCGTTCTTTTGGTTCAACTTACTAGTCAGGAACTATACCCCTTTGGTAACAGTGATGTATGGTCGAATATCAGTTATATGATTATTTTTGTCTAAATATACCACTGTCTTCAAGTATTGTTATAAAGTTTTCTATATTAACTAAAAAAAGATACTATTTTCATTCCGAATGATTCCACGACTAAATAATAATATTTTCTGGGCAACGACGTCAGTCCCTAGTCACCATCTCTAACTTATTGTAAGCGTATTAAAAAGAAGAAGTCAACACTTTTAATAGGACCCCATTTTGCACCTAATTTACAGTAAGCAAAGAGTTCCTCGCAATAGCCCCAGCACTACAAGCTTTTGAAGGTCGAGGATTTTAAATTCAAAGTTTTAGAACCATCAAAGGTAAGGCTTCAAGATATAATATGTGTCGGTTCATCTGTCCTGCGCACTCGCAATGTTTGAGTCCACCACGTTTAGTTAATACACCTCAAACTCTCAACGCAGTCAAAGGTTTTTTCTTAATTGGAGAATAAACAAATGCAGAACATACAGTACTTAGTAATACGATTCATTGCCAGTTAATAGTACTGCCGCGCTTACGAAAACCGCATCATGTACGATTTTAAGCGAAATTGAAATCAGGAAAACAAGCTCTATAACTTTCCCATATAGAGACCATTTCAATATACTAAACATTCAAGTTTTTACATCAATAACTTGCTCAGCTCTGGTCATATAAATGTACTAAAAAAAAACTTTAAACGCGTTTTTCTCAGAAGTTGTAAAATGGTAGATAATGTGTTTTTCGTAAGCGCTGCAGAGTAGAAGTTGAGATGTATATATTGCATCCAATTAGCTTAATTAGTGAACGGCTATTTAAGCTAGTTCAATCAACAGCCTAGCCTCTTTACTAAACAGCGCCGTTCAGCTAACTGCCGATGGGTTAGTAGGTGGATTAGGTCAGGTTATTATGTGAACCAACGATTTTTTTGTGCTATTATAGAATTAGTAAAGAGGCTAGGCTGTTGGTTGAACGGCCAATTAAGCTAGTTGACTGCGACATAATTAATATTTCTCTAACGTTTATTCATTTGCATAGTTACGTTATGCCATTGGTACACATACAAAGTGGGTATTTATTTAAACTAAATTCTAAACACTGTTGAAATTTGGGTGTTGTAATTAAACGTGGTGGATTTTTTCCCTAAGTGGCCACGCAGTACTACCCAAATGTAACCACTACTCAATGTAATCTCTACGTAAAGATGTTCGTGTGAAAAAAGCAATTGTGTCGATATGAATTTATTTACAAAGAAAAACCAACTTATCTTTGCAGGCGGCGAGATTTGGAACTTAAATTCACCCATAGATTTTGACATTTTTATTACACTCTCTGCTCACCACTAGCAACATCGAAAATTGCCAAGATAAATTGGATGTAGCTAACATAAACTGTGTTTTAAATCAACAAATTATGTCACAGTTTAGTTAGCTACAGTAGGTTACTTAGGTTTACCTTGTTATGTAGGTATTGACACGAGCCGTTACTAAGCATTACATTACCTTTAACCAGTATGTGTTGTAAACATTAAGGGCCTGTTTCACTATCGACAAGTAGGTTCGAAGTAGCTTACTTTGAAGTTTAATTAACATATATTTCATATTACAACTGTCAAATGATCTGCGAAGTAAGCTACTTATAACTTACTTGTCGATTGTGAAACAGGCCCTTAAAGTAATAATTGTTATAGTGGCTGTTATAATTTTCTATATTGCTTTTTTTCCACACATAATTTACGTACGGTCAACGGCACTTGAGACTGCCAAAAATTGTCAAGTCTCTTCGATCGATTATCAACCTTAATTTATTTGCAGTAAAGCACAAAGTCGATTGAGAAAGTTCGACTTTTTGTGGTAGCCTGTAGGCCTAGCACGGGACGTGGACAAAATCTCCACCACATGACAGTGTTTTGTCTCGGAATTTAGTGGGAGTTAGAGCGATAGGAAAATATTTCCTTTTCCCAGAGGAGATTTTCTCCACGGGTCGATGCGATGTTCACCGGCCATACGTAGAGGATACATTTTGTCGTAGTGACTATGCGATTATTTCGCGCAGTTTGGAGTACATTGCGCGCCAAGTAGGGCACCGTTGGAATTACAATTGCGTGTAGCGGGACGATGTACGGCGGCGGGCAGCAGATGCTCGGCGTCAGAACACCTCGTCACTGGGGTCGTCATCCAACTCGCAAAGGAGCTTGCTGCTGTAAAAGCAAATTTGTCCATTTAATCAACAGCCCCCGTAACGCGGAAGGTGGACAAAATCTCCCCGGGGAAAATAAAATGTTTTCCTCTCGCTCTAGTTCCAAATAAATCCAGAGACATAACACTGTCAAGTGGTGGAGAGAGATTTTGTCCACTAGGCTTACAGGCCTCGAAAATATAAAAATATAAGGAGAAGGAGGCCCAAAGGGCATGCTGCCTGAAACGGATACTCTGGTGTATACAGGGTTATAACAACCTCGCAGTAGGCAACAACCCAGCACGGAACGTGGCAAAATATCTCTCCACCACTTGACAGTGTTTTGTCTCGCGATTTAGTAGGAGTTAGAGCGAGAGGAAAATATAGTCTTTTCCCCGAGGAGATTTTGTCCACATCCCGTGCAATGGATTTTGGACTAGATAGTTAACTTCATAAACAACGATTGTTTGACTAGTTTTAACTTAACTCAATACATTAAGCAAAAATTAATTTTTCAAGTTTTTTTTGTACGTACTGTCGCGACATTTGTAACTCTGTGTTTCATTCATATGCTAAAGGACGACGCTCAGCTCGCGCGTTGTCCAATAATATAGAGTTATTACATTATAAAAGTAAATTAAATGAAAATGTATTTTTGTATGAAAGTAATTTCTATCGAATTATCATAAGTCGAAGTCGTAGCTTTCTTGTTTATGATGTTAGCTAAAGGCCTGCAAGGTTGAGGTTTAATTTACAAATAACTCTGTATAATATTTTCCAAATAGCTCAAGATATAGATGGACATTTTAATTGTCACATGTCCTCTCAAAGAAGTAGTCAAGAATGGTGGGAATTTAAATGCGTTTTGAAAGTAAATTTTATGCACGAGAGTACTTGCTTTAGGCAATATGTTCCTTTTTGGGCTATCTTCCCCTACATGCATTTTTATTTCAAGTTATACATTTATTTAATCTTATTTTAGTTTAGATTTTTTATAAGATCTTTTAAGTAACTTTTATATTATGAATAGCGACTAGTTATGAGTTGATATATTTTTGTATTAAGTACTGATTAACGTTAATTGACCTCTCTGAGTATGACTGTTAGATAGCCAGGAAAAATATATTCAGCTTTAATAACGCATGCCTTATGGCTATCAAGACGTATACTAGCTTCACTGGTTGATTTAAATTTAATTCCGATAAATTTAAGTGTAACAAAATTAACAAATCATCAAAACCAATACAAGCACTTATTCTTGATTCAAACATATTTGAGAAAGTTTACTGAATAATAACTGTGTACCAACTTTTTCAAATTTATTTGATTTAAGCTTAAACATTAAATCAATAGATTGCGCTAGTGTCCGTGTTGAAAACCCTATACATTTCGAAGAGGAAGAAACAATCCACCCAGAAACATGATCAATTGTCAAGTAATAGACAATTGAAACTCAAAAATTAGATAAAGTTGCTGTAGTACGTTTTAATAATATTTAATACACTACTACTAAATGGGTACTGGAGGAATATCGATAGTGCTGTATACTAAATCATTTTATTTGTGCATACTACTGATTTGTGTTCATATGGCACACAAGTAAATTCTATTTTCAATTCGCAATATACACATTTAGTAGCATGCAATCTACATAATGACGTCACTAAACTTTAAAAGCCTGTAGATTTAGCCAAAGTTGTTAAAATTTAAATATTGCGAAGAAAAACTAGAAAAATGAATGTAGATACAGTAAGACTGATGCATACAGTGATGATACTGAAATTATTATACCAAATGAGAATAATAGAGTGAGCAAATCACTCGCTTAGTGCGTCAACATGAAACGTACTTTTGAAGCATTAACCATTCCAACAACAAACATCCCACTACGATGTGCCATCGCCAAACTTGAATTCTCTATTGGACCTGAAAGTCCAGTATTCAAAAATATCAATCAGATAAAAAGAAACAACCAAAATTTAATATCACAACAGCAACGACTCTTCTGCTAAGAATTCTAAACTGATAGTTCTTAAAATATATTATCATAAGTACTTACTCCTCTTTGCTTGTGTAGGATTCGGCGTGCACTCGCCTATTGCAAGCTCTATCGCAACAGCGGCAGTGCCAATAGGCGAGCACACTCAGACTGAACACGAACACAGTGGTTGGTAGCACCAGGGCCAAGATCAGGCCCCTCACTGTGGAATCCCACGAGTACCTCGCCACAACTAAGTCCGGACGAGTCAAGCTGTAGTAGCAAGGGAAAATCTTTGGAGCGTTCCGGCCAGCGTATTCGCTCGCGAACACAGAGCAGTTGACCTTTGGCGGATAGCCGCAGCCTTCGGGATTGATCAAGAACTTCAAGTCAGTCTCGTCCCATTCCGTTGGGACTGTCATGCCTTCGACGAACGGCCTCCTTGCAAGATTCACGCGGATCTTGTGACATTTGGTGTGAGCAGTGGTGCATCCTTCCCTACAGGACGCCCATGTGCAATTAGTTAAGGTCTCTGCGTGCACGTGCTCGGATACCGCACAGACGCCAGCTTCTGGCACGAACTCCGCCAGAATGGTCTGTATAGCTGGCTCCACCACAAACGGTATGAGGAAGAGGAAAGCGAACACTGCGAGAATAGCTGACGTGCCGAGGCATAGGGACGTGTAGAACTTGAATCTTTCAAAGAAGTGGGTCAGTAGCTGCTCCCTCGTTGGCTCCAACGGCTTGAACTCTGGACTGCCCGGTTCTGCCGAGGCTCCCATGGGTAGCGTGGATCTCTCCGACGCAGCCGGGGAGAGACTCCCGCGGGATCTGCTCATGGATGACATCGAGGGAGGCGGGGTGTTCTCAGCCAGTGGAAAGCATTGTAAGCGTTTAGTCGTCTCTTAGTGAACTAGCCGGACCCTCGCAGAGGAGGGGAACGCCTGGAAATAGAAACGGAGCAGTGTTATTATTCGAAGTTTTGTTGCTATGAATTTAAATAATAATTATTTCTTTTTATATCATTTATTAATCTTTTATATTGGCATAAAAGTTGATAGGGAGACGTTTATCTAAGTTTGGACATGAATGTTCACGGAATCTGATGTCATATTTGAAGAAGACCCCTGAAAAGAAGGATTATCCATCCTTCTTTTCAAGGGCGTGAGGTATGCAGGTGATAGGTATAAATGAGGGGATGAGGAGTTAAAGAAAAGAGTGGAGAAACAGGACATACTACGCCGATCCCAGATAGGATGGGGTAAGGCAAGGTGATGATGATGACTAATATTTCTAAAAAAAATACAATTCTCAAACTTCATAAAGATATAGAATACCAAAAACACAACAAAACATTGGCCCCTTAAACTAATTATCATAAATGAAAGACACCATCACCATTGACATCATAAAGACAATAAAAAGTCTACCTCGAGCTCCTTAGTACCCTAATTCGAAACAATCAAACAATCACGGGCCATTACGGTAAATACAGGAACCGTTCAGTCTAATTTGCGATAGACTACATAATAAATTAATAACCCCAAATAGGCATCCGAATGCTACTGGGTTTCGTTCGTTAGTTCTTTACCAACGATAAAACATTCAGAACGCTGAAACTCATTTCGGTCACGACATACGTGTCAAGGTTAACTTATTCGCGTGAGCTTAAATACAGTAAACGTTAACCTGGGTTATATAAAAGAATAATTATTTACATTAATAAGAATATAGTTTTATTTCAGTTTTGAGCTAGTAGAACATACTACTTTCTAATACGTACAGTGATAGGGTAGGCTGGTCTAGAAGTAAACACTATCGTTTGAGGTTCTCTCGACAAGAAACATTATATTTATCTGTTAAATTATTATAATAATCTTAAAAATCATTATGAAAGTAAATTGTTAGTAAATAATAATAATAAAGAAATAATTCGATCTCGACCAGATCGTTTTTAGCATCATGATTATTTTCAATATACTTGTCTGCACGAACGATGAAGACATAAGGTCTGTAAGGAATCACTATTAGCTTATTTAAGTACATACTCAACTCATACATAAATCACGCCTTCTTCCCCAAAAGGGCAGCCAGATATGTAATAATACTCACATTTCGACAGCTTATTATTTAGTCCCATGCAACAGAGGCAAGCCTATTGCCATCCACCGGGAACACCGGGTTATCAGGTATAATTTAATTGTACTACAGTTTCTAATTTTGGGTTTGAACATTAAATGATATAATAATTATGTTATTAGCTACAGTAGTATAGTAACTTTTCATAGCAATGACAGTAGAAATTATCTCACGTGACTGGTCTCAGAGTGGAGAAACAGGATCGTGTGGAGACATTTGCATTTCAGCTTGGCCGCTGGAGCAGCCCTTGAACCGCATCTTGGCGTCGTCACCAACCACCACAGTCGTCTGACACAGCATCAGAGTCACACACGATACCACCACCAACACCGTGGGCAGCACCAGAGCCACCAAAAACTGACGGTACGTAGATTCCAAGTCAAATCTCGCCACCACCGTATCGGGACTGTTCTCCATGAAGAAGCAAGGGAACCTCGCTTTCGCGTTATGGTCTGTGCCATCGCGGCCGTAGTCTTTCAGGAACTCCTTGCATTCGTCAGCAAGAGTGTTCACGCAACCCTCCAGATTGATCATCAGACGACTGTCGTTCGCTAGAGTTAGCTCAACTTCGGAAGGCGCTATGAGACGGTTCGGCAAAGCTCTGGACGTGTACAAGTATTGCAGGTACGTGAAATTGGTCAACTCCGAGATTTCCGTGCGAGGCAGTAAAGCGGCGTTGATGCAGTCGACTGCTACGACCCCAGACGTGCCGTTGTGGACCGCGTGGCACGACAGCATGAGCACTTCCTCCCCTGAGTCATTCCAGACCACCTGACCGCCATCCTCTTGAGCTAACTTAGCACACTTCGCTAGAAACACCCTGTCCCCACTTAACACTATAACGTTCTTGTTGCGGGTCGGAATGTCAACACAGCGACGATCGCAGTTGTACGGGGTCCGTATCTTTCTACAGGTTCCTCTATTACAGTAGAATAGGCCGTGCACGTCTATGCAAGTTATCTTGCCTCTACGACCTGAGCACTTTAAAGGCGGATCCGTTTCACGGAACGCGCACTCGAACGCGTCCGTAATGTTGATACACTTGCCTTCTGTGCAGTTGAAGGTGCCAGTCAGGTTTTTGCACTCGTCACGGATGCAGTGGTACTTCTTGGCGTTCTCCTGGTCGATGCCGTAGCAGGTTTTGTTAGCGGCGCTGCCACACTCTGCTAGCAGTAGCGAGGATCCGTTCTTTCTGACATTAACGTAGATCTGGATGCAGGCGCCTGAGGTCTTACTTAGGCACCATTCACCACAGGATCCCCAGTCGCAGTTGTCTTTGTTGACGGCCCTCGTTGTGGTACACATGATGGGAGTAGGGTCTATCCCCGAGGCGATGGCTCGCGTGTACGGCATGTAGATCGCCACTGTCAAATACACGATGGCTACGGCACTAAGGACCGCCGTCATTTGGCACACGCATATCGTGCCACATATTTTTTGGTCTTGCGGTGGTATTATCAAGTCCTCGACAGGCGTGGGCTTTGGCATGGTGAGGACCTACGGACACCCGCGCCGGGAGGCCACTGCCGTTGGGTGTCAGCTCTGCGCATGCGCGGTGCGGGATCGATCGGCGCAGTGCGGGCAACGGTGTGACATTATTTTAACGCAGATGTGAACGTCCTGACGTAGCTAGCAGGGCTACTTTGACGCATGGAATTACACCCTTTGTAACAATGTTTAAATCACTTTTAGCACTGCAAGGTACACTTTTGTTGTCTTCGAACAATTAATTACCGACATGCATGAAATCAATTTGGAATGGGATATCACAAATGCGTTTTGAATAAATCATAATACTTGCAACAGAATTTAGATTGATGTAACGACGGCGACGGTGAAGCATTAGACAGATAATTTATTTATGTATATCCATCTAGTGCTTCGTCGTCCTGTATATTATGTCAAAATTATACACCTTTGTTTAGGCAGATGTACGGTCTACTCTGTCGAAACAACGACATTTTTTTAACAGTCATCTAATTTTTTTTCAGGCACAATTTCATTAGAAATTTTTACAATTTTAAAATCGTAATTTTGTAAATACAAGTTAGTGATAATTTTAGCAAATATTTTTATGATAAGCGATATCGATAAAAAAATATGACTTCCGATAGCGGGATTCTTAGAAACAAGTGTCAAAAACACTAAGTTCAAAAACATTTTTGGTAAAAAACACTTAGTTTTTAAACGTTAGCTCCTTATTACGCCTTTAACTAAGCGCTCTATCCATAAAATCTGTGAAATTAATCCAAAACGAACTTACCTTAAACAGTATTTACTCCCTGAATATACTTTTCTTTTTGCGATTCGATTCCTTTGATTGGCAAAAGTTTTATATCGTCGTTGGCGGTTAGTACACTATCCAATTTTGTTTGTTTATTGATAATATCACAGGATTATTGTATTTTTCGCCGAGTATGTGTATCGGGCCCAGTCTTAACAACTAACGTGAACATAGCCGCTGTTTGTACTGCGCATTGCGGTGTCATCGTACCAGTGCGAAGTTAGACGCGAAAGCATTGCTCAATCTAGCAAACGTCATGTATCTTTGGGGGTTTATTACTAACTTTTGTCGAGTATAAAAATGGACATGGAGTCGTAAAAAATTTACGGTCGCTGAATATTTCGAACTGAACGCTTCAACAGACAAAGGGACGCAGTCATGCCTATGGGAAATTCCAATTTTGAACTTTTCACCGCTTTCTTTAGAGTTGAAAGCTGTTTGAAGAAACTTGACGGGTGGCTTGCTGTGGTTGTACAGACGACACGTCAAGTTCCCTCAAAATTTTACAATTTTACATGATGACAGATGGCAATAGGCTCGCCACCTGGGACCTAACATAATTGGCAAAACGTGGGTGCTAGTTCACCTCTGCCTACCCCTTCGGGGATATAGGCGTGATTTATGTATGTATGTATAGAGTGATATGAGGGTTATTATACAATCACTAGTCAATAATAATTGTTGGGAGCCCTTTATTCAATTACTGCTTCAATCTCGAGGCAGTTGTATATTAACGGTCTTACTATTATAAGCATTGAGTATTCAGCGTTTTGTCTTCGTCTCACAAACATAATTTTGTATGCGAGGAAAAGAGACAAAACACTGATTAACTACTCGATGCTTATACCGTGTTTATTAGTAAGGTCCTATATATTTAGTACTGACAAACGTAGTATCAGTCTTAAAACCTAGAACCTAAACAAGTTAAAACAGTCCCTGGACTCTTTAAACCAATACCCACTTACTGCTAATCCTATGTTCCGCCTCCATTGTTATTATTCACTGGTTGAACTTCCTACGTCTCAAATACGCTGTTGTTTACATATTTAATGGGATTTGTCACGTGTGTTTGGGGCTAGCGTTTGGTGTTGTTTGCCTGGGATCAGTCGGTGACCGCGCATGCCTGGTCAGGTGCCAGAATCTGTCACTCTTTGATTTTGCAGCATTTTCATCGACCTTTTGCTAGAATGTTGCAATACTATCCTCTTCAGAGTCAAAGGTCTTCCATGTATAAAATAACGTAGAATGTGCCAGCCCCGACTCATCCCTGGTGTTTAAAAGTCGACTAAGAGAGATGGCCCGGTGTAGACCAATAAGCACCTTGGGGCAGACGGATGGTGGATGGAAAACCACCAACAGCAGTATACCTAAAAAGGGTTGGTGTCAGGCAGGCGGCCGGCTGTAAAATCTACCTTGAGCAGTGTGGATTGGAATGTTGTCGTACCAATCACTCTCTCCGTTCATTGCGGTCTCTCGACATGGTCCGTTCCGTCTCTTTTCTATACATTCATTCATCACTAGGATCTTTCCGGTGTCATGGATGATATGATATCAAAGGGGAGTAGATGGATTAATGACATCTGTTCAATATGAATGGAAGAGGCGACTTAGGGTTAAAATAGTGATCTGGAATGGACAGCAGCGTTCCTTTTATGTCACTTCGCAATGTATTGCGACTTTCATGCCCGATAAATGGCAATAGGCTCGCCACCTATTACATTGGACCTAATATAATTGGCGAAACGTGGGTGTTGATTGACCTCTGCCTGCCCCTTCGGGGATATAGGCGTGATTTATAATGTATGTATGTATATTTTAGTGACCTCACAATAGGCACAGGCTGTCCTGTTAGGTACACAACACATTTATCTGGGCGCTCAGTCAACATCAATTTACATGGCTTAACGGGACGTAGTTTGGCAAAAATGATGCATACCAAATCATACATATTGAATAATTGAAGTCGTATTGAATATCACACAGTGGCGGATTTACTTACGCAAATATTAACCTACTGTAGCATCCATTCAACATTAGCATCTTTACGGTGTGATGGATGATATGTATCAAAAGGTAATGGGTAAAACCATCCATCGTCAGTCCGATATTAATGGAAGAGACATACTGCGCTGACCCCAGACAAAGTAGGAACAGGAAGAAGAAGAAGAAGACGTGGTATTGTAACTTATGAAAAATCGATAATATTATAGAGATATTTTATAGTTAAAAAATTTAAGTACTTTCTTTGAATGAAATGGTTGAAAATAAGAGCCGTGTGGTGCTGACAGAGAAGAATACCATTATCACCATTCCTACCTCTCTCATGGGTGTCGTACAAGACTAGTAAGAGATAGTATAACATAACAAGAATTAATGGGTTAATTTTTTTATTAATTGTTTATATACATTTCTGTTGTTTAAGTCAGTTTGGTGGATTGTTCAATATTATATTATAAATCAGTCATATATTATTATGTACCAATTATTGTCTTAGCCATGCTACGATCGATCTCAGAGGCCGTTGGGGTGAACGGACACTCATAAATCAATGATGGACGGGTATTGTGGACCTCATTACAACTGCAATTTATCAGTTAGCACGTTAACTGAACACACGAGGCGATTTGGGCCCCTGCGAGTTACTTGTTGTGGCTCTGGATTTTTTCTCTTAGATCTTTATTATGTCGCATTAAAATTGTAAATATCGTGGTTAGAAAGAGTTCGAAAAATTATGGTCTTGATGCGGGAATCGAACCCGCGTCCACTGCAAGCCGGGCAGGTGCCTAAACCGCTCGGCCAACCAAGAACATACATACATACATAAATCACGCCTATATACCCGACGGGGTAGGCAGAGGTGAACTAGCACCCACGTTTCGCCAGTTATGTTAGGTCCCATGTAATAGGCGGCGAGCCTATTGACATTTATCGGGCACAAAAGTCGCATTACATGGTGGTATAAGAGGAACGCTGCTGCCTATTCCTCATCACTGATTTATCCTTAGTCGCCTTGTACGACACCCACGGGAGAGATTTGGGGTGGTGACAATTGTATTCTACTCTGCCGTCACCACACGGCAAATTGTAAATGCCGTATATATGTATATAATCTAGCTATCTGGTATGATGGTAAGTTTACCATGATGTAAAATTGAACAATAAAAATTGCACAACTTATTGGCACTCGCTGTTGAAGCGGCGATAAAATTAAATAAGTTACTTAAGACAAGTACTAGCTGTTTACTTTGGGTTGATGACAGGTGAGGGGTCAGAAATATTAATTTAAATTAGTTATTTTTATTTGTATTCACAATCCATTGGCTGGGTGCAGAATTGCAGAGGTACAGAACAGTGTATAATCAACAGACAACTTAATAAAAAAAATAAAAAAACTGACATTACTACCACAGTAGCGTTGCAAACACATCTGCTCCCTTACAACCGGTCTCCACTTAAATAGTCAACATGCAATCTAGATCCTGTCTCATAGCAGAGCAATACACTTAAATGTAAATACTGAATAATAAATTCAGATAATAATTGCAAAGAAGACACGCAATTTATGCACCAGTGTGAAAGGATACAACGAATCAAATATGACATAAGGCGCTCCTGGATCATTCCATACTTACCCACTTAGCAGGGGTGGCGAACCTTTGGTGATAGTGTGTTAATTTTATTTACAAAAAAAAATAGATTTGATTTAATGATTTGGTTTATTGAATATGTTATAAATGAGTTATGGCTAGAGATCGGTTTTACCGTATTATTAATAAGTTACATACAACGCAAACATCCGTTTTCCTCCGAAGGTGGATTTTGCCATCTTATGTTGGGAGACAAAGGGCTAATTTACCTAATTACCTATGACACATTTAATTTGCCAATTAAATATAGTATATGTTATTATTATTTTTTAAAGGAAAACAAAATATATAGTTACCATAAACAGAAACATTTTACATACATAAATTTAATCCCCAAAGGGGTAGCCACAGTCCCATTTAATGGGAGCGAGCCTATTAAATGGGACTACTGGCCACTAAAATCGCAGTATATTTAGTAGGTGGAACACAATACCTTATACCAGGGGTCTACTGCCTTACTCGATTGCTGATGATAGCTTTAAAGCATTGCATTGCTTACGGCTATCAATTTAGCTAGCAACCATCTTGAATTTTTAGGCGGTGCGGATTTTCTTCCAAATAAATATCTTCCAAATAGCTATCGCTGATTTGGTGCGAAATGACAGCATAACGTCATAAACTATAGCTTTTGCTTCAGCAATCGAGTTAGGCGGTAGGCCCCCAGGAGATGTTTTGGTCACTGCTGAAAAAATTTTTGGAATTCGTTAAGACCATCAAACTGAACAAATTTCACTATGGGAGCAACTCCAAATTCACGAAAAAACAGCTGTCTCATACATTTGGGTCGAGTAGGTATTATCATTTTGTATGAAACAGCTGATATTTTTTCGTGAATTTGGAGTTGTGGAAGCAACTCCAAATTGGTGAAATTGGTTCAGTTTGATGGTCCGAACGAATTCCAAAAATTTTTGTAGTGACCAAAAAGTCTCCTGGTAGAGTTTTCCTTGAACAAAACCTGCGGGATAGATGACAGTTGTATTCTGAGGAATATTCAATCACGCCTTACACAATTTGCTTATTTAAAATGTGTGGTTAGAAAGTTCGAAAAATTATAACCGAACCCGCGTCCTCAGCGATCCGAGCAGATACCTCGGCCAAACATGACGTTTACAATGAATATGACAACCAAGATATTAAATACATTTTCTATTTTTTATATTATTAATTATAAATGTGGTAGAAATGTTAAGTACCCCAGTCGCTCCTGCTAATCGGAGGTGTCCCTCCGCTCCTATTTAAGCCAGGATTTGGCAGCTACAAAACAGTTACTGCACAGTCCTCAACACTATGAAGACCTTCCTAGTATTCACCGTTTGCCTCGTCCTGACTCAGGTGAGTTGTTTTTTAGTCATTGTCATCGACTAAAGGCTGTTTTTGTATATTTTCCACAATTATATTATTGAAATCGTATCGATATAATAACTAATGCTATTCGAACTGACCATACCGTAAAGTTATTAACATTAAAGGGAACAGAGGGGGAATAAACTAGAAAAATCAATATAAAACATTATTGCAATTTCTTTACTTTAATAATGTGCAGGCCCTCACCGATGAACAAAAGGAGAAGTTGAAGAAGCATAAGACGGAATGCTTAGAGGAGACAAAGGTGGATGAACAGTTGGTGAACAAGCTTAAGACTGGCGACTATAAGGTATCTATCGATTAAGCTACTCAGCTTTAGGCTTAAGTTCACCAACACGTCGAACAAGCGATTAAAAGATTAGAAGATAATAATCACCCGTTTGAATGTTGGTGAACTCCAGCCTTAAGTCCTGTCTTATTTAAGAGTATTGTGAAGTGAAAAGCCTACATTTCCATTTTGAATACCTGTCTCGTGCGATAACGTTTTTACTCTCCTAAAACTTAACAAAATGAGAAAATTTTGTTAACTTTTTAGATTTAGTACATCTTAATCTAAGCTTGTACGTTTTGCTTTTAAATTAATTCAGTTGAATAAAAAATTATTATAATCCCCGGGAAAGTTTATGTGAAAAATATTTCGATGCTAACAACTTTTAGCGTACTAAGCAATATTTCGTAAAAATAAAAACTTCGAACCTAGTTTTATATTATATTTACAACATATCCAAAAAATATTACAATTGGACTATGTTTACAGGGTGAAAAATGTTATCGCTTTTATTACTAAAATTTACAGCTTAAAAATACTCTTAATCTACTCAGTTTTGTATCTCTATCTCATTTTAAGACATATTTCACACAATAACATCTTTTTCGCATCTCTATATTTTACTGTCGTCAAGTATTTCTTTCTATTACACCAATTTGTAAAGGACGAACACGCCATAATATGTGCTTCATCATCATCTTGACCAGTCTTTAATGTGTCCACTGCTGGTGCACAGGCCCTCCCTATGAGGATAGGGGAATGAGCCATAACCGTGGTGGCTTGCCCCGTAAGAGTTAACTGATATAAACGAATACAGATGCAGCCGGGACGAAGGAACTCAAGATAATGAAATTTTGATCACCCATCCATAGCGACCAGCCTTAGCGAACACTACTCTGTCTGTCAACACAATCGCAATCATCCCATCACCTACTTTCATTACTTTGTTAAAACATATTAATTGGTACAAAGGTAAATTGTGATTAGAAAAAGTTTATTATAGGTTTCTTGCATTTGTACCTACATATACCTAATGTTCAAATTAAAATATAAAATAACTTATGGAATGAAATTTGTACAGACCGAGAATGAGCCACTAAAGAAATACGCTCTCTGCATGCTTAACCGATCGGAGCTGATGACCAAGGAAGGCAAATTCAAGAAAGATGTCGCTCTAGCCAAGGTCGCCAACCCAGGTAAGAAAGAGAACAGGCTTCAACCCTAGCTAAAATATAAATAACTAAATAATAAATATGAAGAACAATAAATATAAGAAAAAGTTCGAATAATTATAATCTTAATGCGGGAATCGAACCCACGTCCTCTGCTATCCTAACAAACTTCAATTGTAAGCCAACGGAAGGACAATTCATATCATTTATCATTGGTTTACTTTTATTACAATTGAAATGACAGTGACAATTGTTTTACTTCTGCCAATAAAGAGTAAAAACTCCTCCTCAAGATTTCAAATGAATTTTCCATTTTTTCCCAGCTGACTGCCTGTGGTTTCCCTATAAACATTTCCTTGTTTTTTTTCAGCTGACAAGCCTGTGGTTGAAAAACTGATCGACTCCTGCCTAGCCAACAAAGGCAACACCCCTCACCAAACTGCCTGGAACTACGTCAAGTGTTACCATGAGAAAGACCCTAAACACGCGATCTTCTTGTAAACCATCGAACTACAGACCTTTTGAAATCTTCATACATGAAATGTTTCAGATGAAAATCGCAACTAATTCGGATTTTGATTGGAAAAGAGAGTGATTTGACAAAAAAAATATGAATGTGTTCCAATCAAACAAAATAGATACCTAACTGACTGTATATCAACCGATAGATTTTTTTTATCAAAACGTCTGTAAATAGAGTATTTCAACCAAAACACCTCCATTAATTAAGTAGGTACTTTATTTCTACAAAACTTCGGAATTTATGAATGTGATAAAAAGATTACTTAGTTTGTTGCATATTATTTTCCACTTTTCAACGTCTACTTACTGAATTATATTTATAAAATAAAGAAGTAATACTTTTATATGTAAAGTCTGTCATATTTTATTTATCCTATCTTAGTAAAATATTAATCAAAACGACATTTTAATGCGTCGTACGAATATTATTTCTTAGAAGTAAATATCTCCGTTCATCGATTTCTCGACATGGTCCTTTCCGTCTCTTTTCTATACATTCCTTCATCACTAGCACCTTTCTGGTGTGATGGATGATATGAATCGAAAGGGAGTGGATGGATTGATGACGTCTGGCAGATATTAATGGAAGAGGAAACATACTGCGCCGACCCCAGATTGACTGGGAACAGGGTAGGAAGAAAAATATGTAAATAGTCAAAAAAACTACTCTCTAACTTAATCATCATCATCATTCTCCTGCCGTGTTCGTTCCAGCGTAACTCCATATCAGTCAGCTCTCATAAAATCATCCACTCCCTTGTCCATCCTCCAACAGAAATAAAGAAAGCAACATTAATCACACGAGTTGGAAAATATTGTGCAGAAGCTAATTTATAATATATAACGGCAGAGCAGAATACAATTGTCACCACCCCCATTTCTCCCGTGGGTGTCGTACAAGGCGACTAAGGGTAAAGACAGCAATGAGTAATGGGCAGCAGCATTTCTCTGAAACCACCTAGCAATATAAATTTGTACTGCGATTTATGTGCCCGATATATGGCAATGGGCTCGCCACCTGTTACATGGGACCGAACATAATTGGCGAAAAGTGGGTGTTAATTCACCTCTGCCTACCCCTCCGGGGATATAGACGTGATTTATGTATGTATGTATGTATAAATAAATCACGTCTATTTATCCCCGAAGGGGTAGGCAGAGGAGCTTAATCAAGCAATTTTGGTCAATTACGTTAGCACCCATTGAATGCCATGTAATGCTAGCCTATCATCATCTATTTTGCTAGGTAGGAACGCTGCTGCATTATTTACTCATCGCGATCTTTATCCTTAGTCTCCTTGTACGACACCTACGGGAGAGATGGGGGTGGTGACAATTGTATTCTGCTTTGCCGTCACTACACAGCGAATTAATAACTGAATGCTATCGATTATTCGTTTCTATCGTTCAACTAGCACTTTTCCCGTGCTAAGAACTATTTATAAACAGGTATTATGCTTTCTACCGTAGTTTTGAATTTCACCAATAGTATTTACAAATTACTAGAAACTAGTAACTTGTATATAAAACAATGGACATAAGTGCGTTTACAGACGAAACTTCTTTATGCTTATAATATTATGATTGGTATTAAAACAATGGACATAAGTGCGGTTACAGACGAATGTTCTTTAAGATAGAACAAAAATTAGGTAGGTAGAATTGTACAAGCCCGACTCACCCCAGCCCGGCTAGCATGTCCACCGATCTGTTATCGCTTTGAACTGTCAAAAATCCATGGGAGTTTTGACAGTTCAAAGCGATAAACGGCTATGTCATATCGTGTTTCGCTGGTCATGCTAGCCGGCCTGGAGTGTCCTTAAAGCCGACCAGATTTCTCGGTGCATACCAATAAACATCTATAGGTCCCATCTATTACATAGGATCTGAAATAAGCTTGCGAACCGTGGGTGTTAATACACCTATGCCTACTTCTTAGGGGAAAAGGCGTGATTTATGTATGTATGTACTAATAATAATGACAAACAAAAAATTATGGAGAATTCTTATTCTTCGTAAATTTGGTTATAAATTAAAATACGTCACCTACGTCACCATCAGTGGCTTATCGCGCTCAGTTCATATGTGCTTCAAGAGCAACGTTAAGTCATTGGTCCCGTCTGCTGCCGCAGTCGTTAAATAATACACCCACCAAACCGCACTGGGCCAGCGTGGTGGATTATGGTCCATCATCGTCACCAGCACTTTAAGCAGCGTCCTCACTGCTGGGGCACATGTTTTCCCTGTATATAGGTAAGAATATAGGGAAAATGGGCCATAACCCACCGCGCTGGCTCAGTGTAGTTTGGTGGGTATTAACGACTGCAGAAGCGGACGGGACCAACGGCTTAACGTGCCTTCAGAAACACGGCGGATCTCGAGATATTAAATTTTTGGTCACCCATCCAATGACCGACCTTAGCGGTCATTGCTTAGATAACGCAATCGCAGACCGAGCTCCTTAACTTTAATATGGTGTAACTGAAAGAAATACTTGACGACAATGAAATAAAGATGACTATTCTTATGACTCATTCTCCCTATAGTTATTCTACCATCCATGGAGACACTGTGTGACCCAGCAGTGGGGCTGGGGATATTAAAGGGCTGGTGATGATGATGATGATGGTGATAATGATGACATCACATTTATTTCTTGCTAAACAAAAGCTACCTACTTTTTTAAAACAAATAATTTAAATAACATACCTGTGTTGAATAAATAATTTAAATTACAGACATTCTTATGTCCCACTTTAGTTGTGCAACAAGCCTAAAGCTATGTAATACAATAACATCATCCGTTTCGCAGAACGGCGTCAGTACTGGTTCACATTTCAGACAGTACGGTAGATTTCATGTCGTTTGGGGTTGGAAATGAAGCTCGTCTACTTACTGGCTGGTATCCTGGTCGGCAGTGTTCAGGTAAAGAGGAGAGTCTAAGCGGAGAAAGACAGAAATGAAAACTCTTACCATCCCATGGATTGACCATTCGGGTGCTGGGTGGGTGTCTGGCAGAGAGGGAAGACAGTGGCAGCGCCTGGGACTTGTGACCCAAGTGTAGGTTTACGGGGCCCCTTCACAACTAGTGAACAATCATCTTGGGCTGCCCGGCTCTCTGCCTAGCCATATTTGATCAGATTCCGTGAGAGGCGCCTTAAGCACACGTTCCAGTGTAGAACTTACGAAAGTTCTGGATAAGCCCAGGTCTTTTAGTGGTCTTTTAGTTGGCCGTGTGGTGACGGCAGAGTAGAATACAATTGTCACCACCCCAAATCTCTCCCGTGGGTGTCGTACAAGGCGACTAAGGATAAATCAGCGATGAGGAATGGGCAGCAGCGTTCCTCTTATATCACCTAGCAATATTACTGCGACTTTTGTGCCCGATAAATGGCAATAGGCTCGCCACCTATTACATGGGACCTAACATAATTGGCGAAACGTGGGTGCTAGTTCACCTCTGCCTACCCCTTCGGGGATATAGGCGTGACTTATGTATGTATGTATGTATTTTAGTAATGAATATAGAGATTTAGCTGGTATACCCCTCGCTCCCAATATATATACATAAATCAAGCCAATATTCCCGAAGGGGTAGGCAGAGGTGAATCAACATCCACGTTTCGCCAATTAAGATGGGGCCCGAAAAAGATATTTAAAAAAAAAATAATTATATATACCTACAGTCCCACATCAACAAAAATTTTTTGAACTTTTACTAACAAATTTTACTTTGTGTCTCGTTTTATGTATTACTTTATATATTACTCATTCAGTGCCTGACGGAGGAACGTGTGGAGAAGTTAAAGAAATGGCACTCGGAGTGCTCTGACAAGACCAACGTCACACGTAAGATGATTCTGAAGTTGAAAGCGGGTGATTGGAGTGTAAGTTTATTTAAATACTACATACACACACACACACAACATGACCGCTGTCATCATCACCAGCTCACGGGCACGAGCACGGGCCTATGGATGGAAGAATATAGGGAGATTGGGCTATAACCCATCACGCTGGCGCCAGTGCAGGTTGGTGGGTATTAACGAATGCAGCTGCAGCCAGGACCAACGGCTTAACGTGTCTTCCGAAGCGCGGCGGAACTCGAGATAATAATTTTTTGGTCACCCACCCAATTACACAGTAAGGGTTTAATGCCGCACTCAGAGACGTCAAATAACGTTAATGAGTACTTAACGTCACAAAATGACAATTCGAAACTAGACGCTATTCTTGCTAGGTCTATGGTCTAGATTTGAATGAAATTTTTTGACATTAAATACTCATTAAAGTTAATTGACGTCTCTGAGTGCGGCAGTTAGACAGCGATGAGTAATGGGCAGCACCATTACTTTTATACCACCTAGCAACATATTGCGATGTATGTGCCCGATAGATGACAATAGGCTCGCCACCTATTACATGGTTAATTCACCTCTGATATATAGGCGTGATTTATGATATATGTATTGTATGAAATCAAAATCAAAAAAATCATTTCCTTACAGATGAACAACGATGCGCTCAAAAAGTGGACTTTATGCGTGTTGAACAAGTACGGCTTGATGTCGAAGCAAGGAGTTTTTAAGCTGGACACCGCATTGTCTATGGTCCCTGATCCAGGTGAGTTAGTTCTAAATACTTATACTCTGGCCATTATAACGAGATAAAACATGTAAACAGTTTTGATATTATGTCTCTTCATCGACGAAATGCATTTAAAAATAAGAAAGATTAGAAAATGAAAATGATTAGCGAGCTACTTATAGAAATAAGTACCTAAGTATTAAAAAATTGTATTATTGTATTTTAATTTAAAAGACTCATCAACATTGTTTACATTCTTTATCACGTCTCAGTGGCCTTACTATTTATAGGTCATACACAATTCATAGATAAATACCTACATAAAACACTTCTCTTCATCCCCTTAGGGGTAGGTAGAATTAATACACACAACACAATATATTAGGAGTTTAAGTGTTAAATTGCTATGAAAATTCATTTTTCCATACAAACATATTTGCGATTTAGGAACCACAAATCTAAATGTTACATAATTTTGTGGGTATATTTAGACAACATTAAGCTATAGGATACCTAGAGAATTTTTTTTATAACGGCGACGGACTGGTGTCCGATTCCGTGGATCTAAGTGTTACTTAGGACGAGCTGTTTTTGAAGATGTATTGGTAGTGAAAGAATTAAAATTAAGATAAAATTTTATACATAAGTATAACTCCTTGAAATGAAGTTTAAAATAAAAAAAGAATAATGGACATAACTATTGTTTTAAGGAAATTATGCTTTACTACTAAATAATGAGGGAACATCGGAAATTTCATGCTTTAACCCCAATTATTTAACTAAGTACATTTTTTAGTTACTATTTCGTCTTTAGTCTGTCTTTAGTTATTACTAAGAGGTATATTCACTTTGAACTTATGTTATCTGAGAAAACTATATTATAGTAAAAACTGAGGAGCTCGCTAGCGCAGCGGCGCAGCGCGCTTGGCCTGCGATTGCGTAATCTAAGCAATTTCGCCAAGGCCGGTCATTGGATGGGTGACCAAAAATTTATTATCTCGAGTTTCTCCGTGCTTCGTAAGGCACGTTAAGCCGTTGTTCCCGGCTGCATCTGCAGTCGTTAGTACCCACCAAACCGCACTGGGTCAGCGTGGTAGGTTATGGCCCAATCTCCGTATATTTTTCCATCCATAGGGAAGGCCCGTGCCCCAGCAGTGGGGACATTAAAGGGCTGGTGATGATGATGATGAGTAAAAAACTCCTCCGTAACGGCTTGTCCGATTGTTATTAATTTTTTTGTGTATATTTGTATATCTGAGAGTAGGTCGTAGGCAATGTTTTATACGCCTTGCTAGGTGATAAGGTAATAAAATTTATAAAATCAGAAACACAAATATCAGATTTCTATTTCTCATTCGATTTTAATTTTAAAATTATATAAATGTTAGAAAAATTAGTACACAGATTTTGGTGGTTAGAAAAAGAATTTCGAAAAATTATGTTTTTGAGGCGGGAATCGAACCCGCATCCGATGCTATTCGGGCAGGTGCCTGACCGCTCGGCCACCCAAGACACTGTATTTTTCTCTTAAAATCTTTGTTCTATTTCTCATACAAGTTTGCAAGCTACACATTATGGTTGAAATCATATTCTAATGTACCATAAAATATTTTGCTTCGTTTTCTTTGCATAATAATTTATCTATTGTTATTTTAAGTAATGTTCTCAAATAAAAACGAGACAATAGTTAATATGATGCTTTCCTCAGACAAACCAATGATGGAAGATTTCATCGATGGCTGTCTGCTGAAGAAAATTAAATCTCGGAGCCCAAAAGAGATCGCTTGGCTCTATGCGAAATGCTACCACACAAGGGCCAAATCAGAATCAAACAAAAAGAAGAGGCAGCAGCTGCAATATCTGACCATGTTTTATTAGATGCTAGCTGACCCGGCGAAAATAGCGACTAGTTTGGATAATTTTATATTTTTGATTATATTTTTTGTATTAAGTACCCATTAATGTTAATTGACGTCTCTGAGTGCGGCGGTTGTTAGTCATTTAAAAACTATCATATCAAAAATTTCCAAATTGTAGTACCTACCCAGATAATATTAATTTTCCATACATTTGTATGGAGTTATACCGAACAGTTTGTATGGAGGAAAAAAATTAACAATTTGGATTTATTTTGGTATTTAAATGACTAGTAAGGCCTAGGTAGGTATGTTACCATGGGTAGGTAGCTACCTAACCTACCTAGTAGGTACCTAGGCATTCAGTCAGATTGTGCGTTATTTCTGTAACATGTTGTCTATTTTCCCAGTAGTTATAGTATTGTAACAAGTTTAATAGGTTATTTAATTCAGAAATATAATAAGCGTACTTATGACCAATATTAATAAAAACATAAGAATTATGGCTGCATTTTCCCTTTTTTGTATTCGGTACCTACCCCTAGTAGTCCGTTAAATACTAGCAGGCTGAAGAGCCATCTAGTCAACACTACGTGAACTACGTTTGTAAACTACTGGGTTTAAGTTTTCTATTCATGCTTTTCTAAGTAAATTTACAGTATGCCAATAGATGGCGCTTGTAAATAATACCGTAAAACGGGGTGAATAGAAATAGCATGGTGAATAGACACAAAACCAAAAGTTTTTCTTGGCAGAATCCTGAATAATTTTTATGCGAAAAATTGCTAAACTATGTATTTTTTTTAAACCACAACAGTGGTTATTTTACATAGATTTTTATGCAAAGATACGTATAATTAATATTTAAACTTCAAAATATATTTAAAATTATTAACCGACGTAATTTTAATTTAATATCTGGAGTAAATAAATACGCCAGAGGGGCTAATAGATACGTAATATGGGGTGAATAGAAATGCAATAAGGGGCGAATAGAAACCAAAAGGGGTACTACAATGGCAACCAAAACTGGGTGAATACAAATACAATGCTTAGGGCTACCGCTATTAAAAATTTAACTACTTAGCAATAGTCAGTTACAATTTTTTGTTCTGTAGGAAAAAATAACATGCCCCGGATATATAAGCCCGATATATCCGGGGCATGTTATTCGAGGGGTATTTCTTTCCCTCGAGGGATAAGGTATAAAAATATACTGAAGAACAAAAATAAGAACAAGAAGACTTTTTAGATAGAATAAGGCCGCGGGTTTAAGTTGCTCATTATTTTCTTGTTTTTCTTGATTTGTTACTTAATTATTATTGTTACTTATTTATTACTACTCGTAGCGAAAATATTGCAATTTATTTTCTACAAAATTAAAATTTTAATAAAATAATTTATTGTTTTATTCGTATCTAATTGCTCCACTCACGAGCAATGATATACAGCTATACATACATAAATCACGTCTATATCCCCGAAGGGGTAGGCAGAGGGGAACTAGCACCCACGCTTCGCCAACCATGCTAGGTCCCATGTAATAGCTGGCGAGCCTATTGCCATTTATCGGGCACAAAAGTGGCAGTACATTGCTAGGTGGTTATGCGGAACGCTGCTGCCCTTTCCTCAT
Organism: Cataclysta lemnata; assembly: GCA_963931975.1. Classification (NCBI taxonomy): domain Eukaryota; kingdom Metazoa; phylum Arthropoda; class Insecta; order Lepidoptera; family Crambidae; genus Cataclysta; species Cataclysta lemnata. The sequence goes on from OZ008358.1 coordinate 1,424,004, forward strand.
CACTGATTTATCCTTAGTCGCCTTGTACGACACCCACGGGAGAGATTTGGGGTGGTGACATTTGTATTCTACTCTGCCGGCACCACACGGCTATACAATTTCATTATAATTCGAATCTTACTCTATTGGTAATTGACCTGCCTACATAGTTTATAATTATGTACCTATATAATTATGCACCAACGTAGGTATCAGTGACAGCCTTAGCATTTTTTTCTATTCACCCCATATGCTGTTTCTATTGACACCAAAGCCCGGGTGAATAGAAAGTACCGATATTTTTACGAATTCATTATAAGAAGAAACTGGTTTTTCATTATGTGGATTTACAGATCCTACGACTTCGATTCGAGACATGATATAAATTCATCAAACAGTATGGTTGTGTTCATAACAACTAAAACGAGTAAAGCTTCAAATTGTGTCTATTCACCCCGTTTTACGGTAGTTCCTTTCACTTGTAAATGGATCTTGTAAATTGACTTGATTTCTTATTACCTAGGTACCTACCTACCTACATAAAATTTGCGTGGTTCTATAATAATCAATTTTACCCGGTAAAGTAATCCTAGTCGATTTGAATTTTGTAATAATAGTATATTTTCCAACAAGTGCACAAAACGCATCATTTTTATCCGAGACTTTCAACAGCCGAAGGCGAGGGCTGATAGTAATGTCGAGGATAAAAATGGTTTTGTGGACGAGTTAGAAACTCTGCTTTTCAATTCGATTGCGAGGAAATAAAACAGTAGTTTAACATAACATTTCTTAAAATTCAAACTAAAAATAGTACAGTTTAGAATATTGAAGGAAATTGTTTCTCCATATGATATGCTTGGGCTGCAGACCTATACAGCCAAGTATTAAATTATTTTTTAATAATAATATTTTTAAATTAATTTAATAACCTACCGTACTTGAATTTTAATTTTAATATCTGTTATGAAAAAAAACACATAAGGCAAATAAATAAATTTTGTGCAGCCTATATCATGCACAAATAAGCACTTTCAGAGTATGAGAAGTCAAAACAATGTTAAGGCTTGGGATCGATTGAAGAGGTTTGGCAGTTTGGTGATGTGCTGTTGACTGTATTAATTTTTAACTACACCTTCGCTCTAGGTACTTATTTAGGTCCTGAAAAGATTGTGTATGTTTGTGTTTAAATAATAAATAAAAAATGAAAAATGCATCCTATAAGCAACTTTAATAAGTATAAAATTTATGAATATTTACCGATACCTACTATTCTTAGTACCTAGTTAATAAGAATCCTTCAAAGCACTCTACCACCGATTTGTGGTCTTGGCTTGGCTAGTAAATAGTTTGATGGTGCGGGCCTCATCCACATGTGTCTGACTTACCTACCTACAACCAACATTAACTAGATAGATACTCGTATAGTATAATTAAATAAAAAATGTCGGAACTAAAGTGGTCGATACTAATTATCTATAATATTCATTGCCTTCAGAGAATAACCAGCATCTAAATAATAATTACTCCTGACAAGATATCTAACGTTACGCATTTCGAGTTAATTGTGTATAATTTCATTCAATTACTTGTTATCGTCTAGGCAGGCTGAAATAAGTCTAGACGGCTTAACAATGAATTAGAAAAAAATGCAATCAACAGGTACCTACCGCTCCCTTGCGCTAGCTACCTCCCTATAATTATCTATGCCGAAGTATTTCGCAAAAAATAACGACGTATCGCACAATAGATTGTTAGAAAACTCATTGCTGGCGCAATCTAGACCTTATGCCTTTCTAATAGGGCACCAGGGGTGTATTTTATTGTAACAAACACCATTTCTGGGAACCCTAAGTGGTTTGTTAAGCATCTGTGGGTAAATATAAATTAATGAGCTTTACATGACATGTTTAGTTTATGATTTACAAAAATTACGTATAATAAATCTTCCATTGCGAAATTAGTCGGTGTAGGGTGTCGTAAAAGTCGACTACGGGAGATTGCCCCGTGTAGACCAATAAGCACCTTGGGGCACCCGAATGGTGGAGAGCAAACTACCAACAACAGCATACCCAAAGAGGGTTGGTGTTAGGCAGGCGGCCGGCTGTAAAACCTAAGCCAAAACCTTAAGTACCTAGTCTGGACTGCATAGTTGTCACCCCAATCGCTCTCTCCGTTCATCGGTCTCTCGACATGGTCCGTTCCGTCTCTTTTCTATACATTCATTCATCACTAGCACCTTTACGGTGTGATAGATGTCATGAATCAAAGTGGGTACATTACTTGATCATGTCTATTTCTATTCCCCTGTTACATACACACATACATAAATCACGCCAATATCCCCGAAGGGATAGGTAGAGGCGAATTAACACCCACGTTTTGTCAATCCCAGGAAATCAGTACATTGCTAGGTGGCAAAAAAATTGCTGTCTAACCCATATTCCCCTGTTCCGTTAATACTATTTTATATTCGTTAAATTTGTCTGCCTGCTTGACACCAACCTTCCATGGTAGTCAGTACTTGCTATAATGCGTGCTCACGTCTAGACAACAGACCACCTACGACAGCCATGGGATGACTGCTAGTCTGCATCACGAAACGGCTTTGGCATAAACAAACTGAGGCTGAAGTTTACCAACACTTACTGCCGCACTCAGAGACGTCAATCAACTTTAATGAGTATTTAATGTCAAACAATTTCATTTAAATACAGACCATAGACCCCGCAAGAATAGGGGCTAGTTTTGAATTGTCATTTTTTGACATTAAGTACTCATTATCGTTATTTGATGTCTCTGAGTGCGGCAGATAAACAGGCGATTATTATTTAAACGTCAGTTTTTGACATTTTATCGTATGAAAAAACTGTCAAAAACTGAAGGTTATCAATCGCCTGTTTTACGTGTTGGTGAACTCCAACCCTAGGATGTTAAAAAAATACCAAGATTATTTTTTAATATAACCGCTCAGCCAGTGAAGTAGCCGCCTTGCATAAAACCCCGCTACTTTAGTTTCCCTGGGAGGTACTATCAAGCGTTAACATTCGCAATTATTTTATTAAGTCGATCTCATTATGTATCATTACGAGGTAAGACACAAAAAATGTTTATTAAACTTTACAGCACTTCTCGTGTCAAAGTTAAAGCATTATGTCGTGCTCAATATTTTAATGATACTTTATGAATTATGCAAAAGCCTAGGCGAAGCATGCTCGCCTTCACGCAAACTTAAGTTCCGTATAATAAATTAGATTATGACCCAGTAAATTTGAAAGATCTACAAGTCTGTTGTGAGACACGCCTGAGCCGAGGTCCTCGCCTTTAGAGGCACCCTCAGGCCTGCCGCTCCTGTGAGGCTCTCAGTGGCAATATATCTCCCCCTGGGAGATGCCGTTTCCTCTTGGGGGATGCCTGCTGTAGAGAATTCCTCTCAGGAAGAGCTCGATTGCAAGAACCCGGTAGGTCCTTTAAAAATAAGTATTTTATGAAACCTGTCAAAGCACATGTATCGTATGTCGGGCTGTGAAATAGACAGATAAAAGAAAATCGCATGCAGAGATGTTGAAATGGACCGGAGCGTAAGAGGCAGCCTAAAAGTTGCGCCACTGATAGAAAAGTAAAAGAGGCAACGAAATGCATGTGACTAAAACGTAATTGACATGACTATTGATGAATAAGAACAGGAAGAAGACGACGAATTAATAAGGGTTAAAGTTACCTCTAATCTACAGATCTAGGTAGCTATCCAAAGCGTGCTATAGAGCTCTTCTCAGTGCCTTTATGTTACTGATATATCACTGCTTTCTCTCCCACAGAAGTCTCCCACTAATATGGGACCTAAGGTAATTGGCGAAATGTGGGAGTTCTTTCACCTCTGCCTGCCCTTTCGGAGATAATGTGCCATTTATAATATCTAAGCAGACCAAATTTCCGCGACGTACCTATTTACTTGTATATAGAATCGGAATGGTGAATTTTGTTAAAATAGGTACTGCTATAGTACCGCGTAATGATGACATTCTAGTATTTTATTATTTTCTCCAAATGCCTGAACTCTCCTATGTTTCATCTGTCATTAGCCTGTTGAGAGCTGAAGGAGATACTTCAATCACTGTAGGACTTGAAAATATATTTTTGTAACCTATTGTAAATCTTCATCTACTTGTTGGAATAAATATTATAGGAATAATTCTGACGCAATAGCGACCGGCTCGCTAAGAAAACTCATATCTTTTGACATTAGCCTGTTGGGAAGCCATGGGAGTAATTTCAACCCTGACATAATATCGATCAATAGCCACGACACGATAAGAAAATGATTCCATGCATAGCTTACAATAAACTTACGGATCCCTGAATTCATGCAGAATATTATATGAAAATATACTGTTGTAATTATACTTCTCAGCCGCCTCAGTGGTCTAATGATTTCCCCGTTCTCAGCCAATGAAGTCTCGCTTTAGCACTGAAGGAGGTAAAAGCTAGGTGGTGGGGCTTGGTTCTGTGGTCTACCATCAGCAGTAACATCTTCTTCGAAAGAACGAGGCTTCGTGGTATAGAACTGAGTTCCACCTCTATCCACATTATATATTTATATGCTGCTGAGGTAGGAGCGAAGGGGTATACGTATTGGTATAGTACGTAAAAATATGGCTAAATATGCCATATAAACATTCAATTTAATTTCATTGAAATTACTTGAATTCACATTACTAACTCTCCCTATATTCTTCCATCCATAGGGAATGGCAGTGCCCCAGCAGTGGGGACGTTAAAGCGCTGGTGGCTGGCATGATGATGATGATGACATTACTAAAAGACCATGTCTTGTCTAGAGCTTTTGAATCTTACCAGTATGACCGAGCAGAGAGAGACGTCGTTGTGGCAACGGTTGGCATATTGAGCGAGTGAAGAAAGAGGACCGACCCAAAACAGGATGCGATAAGGGCATGGCGCTGATGATAAGTACTGAATTTTCGAGATCTTGATCAACATACAATTGATTAAACTTGCATTCCTTAGGTAATGTTTTGTGTTACTAAATAAATATGGTCCAAGTGAGGTTGAATAACATTTACAGGAATTAGGTTATGCCATCGCATAAATACTTGACTTGACTACCTACTTACTTTTTGCTAACAAAAAATGTTACGATGCAAATGAAAGTTTGCAAGCGACTCTATCACAGTGCAGGGGCAGTAGGTTGTTAAAAATAATTATTATGACAGTTCCCAGTAAGGCTATGGTTGTAGGCAAAACGTGAACGAATAGGCACTGTTCATCATTGCCAGCCCCTTTAGGGTGCTTTTCCACCAGCGATGTGAGAGGTGACTAAGCGGCGAGCGAAAAATCGTCCGATACTGTTTCTGTAATACGAAAATAGAGCAATCTTATTGGTGGATTTTTTCTGGCGCACCACTTAGCTACCTCTCCCATATCTAGTGGATAAGTAGCCTTAATTTTTTCACTGCTTCTCCCAATTCTTCCATACATACACAGGGAACACATGTGCCCTACAAGTCTTTCCTGTGTATGGGAGAAATATATACACATATACATAAATCACTCATATATCCCCGACGGTTTAAGCAGAGGTGAACTACACACCCACTTTTCACTTTCGCATTTGACTATATTTCTGACTCAAATGTAGATTCGGTCTCTTATAAAATTTACAGCTTTTTGACCGCCACTATTTTCGAATCAGTACAATAATTTTTCGACGTTTTTTGGTCCCTTTTCTTCGTCATCTTGTCCATCAAAACGCACAAATTTTTAGTAATCCTAGCCCCCAACCTAATTGCCATTTTTTTTAACTAAAACTAACCTAAAACAATTTACACTCGGTCTATCTCGGTATGACACACTTAATATATGACCTACATAAAACTCATTGTTTACATAACAATATACAATGGCCGTCCGGCAGATAGCAGTTAAGATTACGAGTAATTGTAGCGACCTGTTTGTTAAAATACAGTTGTTACAATCAATTTACGCAAAATTATTGTATTGGAGCTACGCATCAGTATAATTTAAAGGTGCTATAGCACTCTTGTAGAAAGGAACAGAAACAATTTGTCAAATAAATAGGAAAATTTATAATAATAAGACGGTTACGAATTTCTTTTAAAATGTAATTCATATAACCTCATCATAAAATAAATAAGAATATTACAATTAATAGCTTAGCACTGCACTGCTTATAAAGTTAAGTGTACAATCTAGTCAAAGTTTGTACGAATAAACGTAAATTTTGACAATACCTACATAAATGTTAAGCCAGACTCTAACTTTGAGTAGCGTACTGAATATTATATACTTTACCCCCGAATACTGAATATTCGGGGGTAAATAGGCGCGAGTTCATCAAAACAAGCGATTATTATTTAACCGCTTGTTTTTGACATTTTATCGAAGGTATGGAAGAACTGTCAAAACTGACTATAATTTTTTAATCGCTTGTTTTGTTTTTTGTTTTGTTTAAGTTTTGGTGAACTCGGTAGGTACTTGAGACAACTTCGGTACTTGAGATGAAAAAATTTTAGCAAGCCATGGATCTTACCTTGGATTCACCGTGCGGGTACCGGGTCCATAGTGTGGCAGAGAGGAGAGTCAGGAGTAGTGTAGGTTTGCGAGGCCCTTTCACAACATGTCAACACTCATTCCCCCCCCCCCCCCCGACTACTTTCTCATATCTCAAATAGGTAGTAGATAGATCAAACTAAGTGAAACGTATGAACATTCTAAAAATTCTTACAGCAGCATCGCTACAAATGTAATTGCTTACACTTTTTACAGTAATGAGCGTAATTAGTAATTACGTTACACTGCAGAATATTCCAAACGAAAGCAGGTGAGGCCCGCTGTTAGTCGATTAACAATTATTGTTAAAGAGAGCGTTTGGTTCGCTAAATTCAATTCTTTCACGCTATTTTTACTGTTAATCAACGAAAATTTGTGTTATTTTTGATTTTAATTGTAACACTATATAAAAATGTTAGAAAATGATGGTTAGAAAAAGTTCGAAAAATTATTTCTATATTGCGAGGGTATCCGTTGGCTTACAACGTGAAATGTAAAGGTTAGAGCAATTTAGGAAGGTTAGGTAATTAGTGTCTTGGTTGGACGGGCGGTTAGGCACCTGTCCGGAGCGCAGCGGCCGCGGGTTCGATTCCCGCATCAAGACCATAATTTTTCAAAAATTTTTTTTAACCACAAAAAAAAACATCTTTTTTCAAAGAATATCTTTGAAAAAAGATGTTTTTTTATCGTACTAGACATAGAAGCTCCTGGCCTTCACCTCCTCTGATGGGAAGTGACAATAAGGACTGAAGATGGAATCGAGCTTCATCTGGAACCCTGAACCACAGAGGGGCTGGCTGTCTTATCACACATTGTCGGAACACAATAATGCTGTTAACATTATTATTATGGCGACAGAATTTTGATAAGATTTTGATAAGACAGACTTAAAAAAAGCCCAAGTTGAGCACGTTCAGGAATCCTTTATTTTAAAGACATGTCTCTGAGTAGGACGGCTGTAGAGTTAGGTATAAATAAGAGTAATGGCCACCTAGCAAGTAACTGCGATTAAAGCATTAAAATTGCCTATTTGTTTGTTGTAATTTTTTAGGCATTGCATGTACCTATAGGTACTACGATACTTGATCTTCGGTGTTTGAATTTCAAATGTAAAAAAATAAATTCTATAGATGATGACTAGGTAATCGAACAGAAAAGATAATAGATCCCAAAAAACAATTGTTTCCTGATACGGGACTTATTTTTCCTTGACGTATACGTTGTATTATGAAACGCGGCCGTGTGGTGACGGGACAGTAGAATACAATTGTCACCACCCCAAATCTCTTCCATGGGTGCCGTACAAGGCAACTAAGGATAAATCAGTGATGAGGAATGGGCAGCAGCGTTCCTCTTATACCTACCACCTAGCAAAATACTATAATAATATATAATGCGACTTTTGTTCCCGATAAATGGCAATGGGCTCGCCACCTATTACATGGGACCTAGGATAATTGGCGAAGCGTGGGTGCTAGTTCACCTCTGCCTACCCCTTCGGGGATATAGGCGCGAATTATGTATGTAAGTATTATGAAATTAATAAGATTATTCGGTTATAGAACCTATTTTGTTACAAAACATATAATATTTGTTCGCCTATTCCTTTTTTAAAAACACAAATAAAAACGTAGGCACTGCACCAAACTCGAGCTTCGAAGTATTCCAATTTCAAACTTTGAACCTATTTTAAATACAGAAGCAATGGCTACGCCCATGCCTCGATCGCTATTGGCTACCGTCTACAATGTTAGAAATATGCTATCTGAACTGTATCTATCCTTGTCCCGCTAAACCAGTTAGTGAGACGTCCAATGCTTTTTCTCGCTCTGACGCGCACACCACAGATTACAGAAATGTTTAAACAGTTTAATACAGTTTTCCAGCGTGCATTTGAATTGTAATTTCAAGTTATTCTAACACCGCTCGCGGATAGAGCAACAAGGAGTTTGTGATTAGGGGTGTAAAGTTCAGATTTGCCTGCGAATCGGTGGCGGCTTGTGCCCTTTTGTGTGTTACGGTGTTATGGTATAATTTTTAACACAAAGTTTTTTTGCTAAATACGATAATGGTTATAGCAAGTGGGTTTAATGGCGTCGACTCAGTTTTTTTTTATATGCGGAAAACGTTTTTGTACCGGTGTAGGTAATTGCGAGTTTATCTTGATTCCGATAAAAATTTTTACATACTATGTTGGATGTCCTTCCGCTGCAGTGGTATAGTTAAATTGCTGTGTTATTTCAGCCTAATAAATGGTTGGTATGAAAATGGAAGGCGACGAGTTAGGGGAAAAGCTGTATCGTGTAGGTAGGTACCTACCTTTAGGATTATCTGTCTATCGTGACAATGACAGTGTTTCAAATGCGAATGTAAAAATAATGTGTTTTAGAAAATTGTTTTTGTTTAAGTAATTGCAAGTATAGGAGCTTGCGTACAAATACAATTCTCTTTGAGTAGGTACCTATATGCATGTTACACACACAGGTACATAAATCACACTATATCCCCGCAGGGGTAGGTAGAGGTGAATAAAAACTACGTTTACCTGAATATGTAGGTGGCGACTGGCGAGCCTATTTCCATGTACAGGGCACGTAGGTGAATCGCACTATATTGCTAGGTGGTTTAAGAGTAACGCTGGCTGACCATTACCTACTTACCGCTCTCTTTACCCTTAGTCGCCTTGTACGACACCCACAGGAGAGATTTGGGGTGGTGACAATTGTATTCTGCTCAGCCCTCACCACTCGGCAGTAGACCCAGAGAAAATAATTCAGGCAACAGCTGTTTAAAATTCAGGACAGACAGTAAGTTTAATTTAAATGCATCTAGAAAATACATAGGCACCTACTTTATCAAACTGGGCCAAATTAGGTTAACTAACTACGGTTTACACTTTTACAATGTCTTCAGTCCAGCCTCTCTAGACTAGTGGGTTATCTATTCGAACAAATAGAATACAAAATTAGGTACTATTAGGTACATAAATCACGCCTATATCCCGAAGGGGTAGGCAGAGGTGAATTCACGCCCACGTTTCGCCAATTAGATTAGTTACCATGTAATATGTGGCTGTAATAGGTCGTGTAATAGGTGACGAGCCTATTGCCATTTATCGGGCACGGAAATCGCAGTACAGTCTAAGGATATATATACTTCTTGTTCTACCAGCCTCCATTCTTATAATGCTGACATATGCAGTTTTTCAATCACTTACTTAATTATGGTCATCCGTCATAACATTAAATAAATTGCATAGAAATCGTCAGTATTTTCAGAATGACCGCTGATACAACATAAAATAAAGTCAATAAAATATTCTTAGATAAAGTTGATCAGTGCATTACCTAGTATGTTTCTTTATCGACGAAATGCATTTAATATTAATACGAAAATTTTATTTTAAAAACATCATCCATTTTTAAAAGTCAAAATGATTAACGACTTTGAGAAATAGGCATTACCTACTAATTTTTATTTTGTACATACATACATACATACATAATTCACGCCTATATACATAATTTACGCCTAAATACCCGAAGGGGTAGGCAGAGGTGAAATAGCACCCACGCTTCGCCAATTATGCTACGTCCCACGTAATAGGTGGCGAGCCTATTGCCATTTATCGGGCACAAAAGTCGCAGTACTTTGCTAGGTGGTAGGTATTAGAGGAACGCTGTTGCCTATTCCTCATCACTGATTTATCCTTAGTCGCCTTGTACGACACCCACGGGAGATATTTGGGGTGGTGACAATTGTATTCTACTCTGCCGTCACCACACGGCACGGTTTATTTTTGTATTTTGTATTAAAAGATTCGTCAACATTGTTTACGTTGTTTATCTCGTCATAATGGCTGGAATATAGCTCTGTCTCTCTTCACCGTGTGCGTTGAAGCGAGAAGCAAAGAGTTGTGTCTGACTTATTCTTTTTCTGGCACAGGAGCAAATTCCACATGTGCACCATAACTGTCCATCGCCTCTTATGGGAAATCGATGTGCGTAGGAATTATTGGAAACAGCATGAAAAAAGAAAATTATAGTTGTAACATGCATGATTGCGCTGTGTTGATGCGTACGTTCCATGTAAGACTATGGCTGATACATGTTGGAAATAAGTAAACAACTCTAGGTATCGAGGTTCAGCATGATCAGAAAAAGAAACTGTTACAAAGAATTGAATTTTCGAAACTTTTCTATCAACAAGTACTTCATTCTTTTTGTTATAAAAACTATTACAAAGAAAATTGCGCTTAGAAAAAGTTTGGAAAATTTATAAACTTGATGCGGGAATCGAACCCGCGTCCTCTGCGATCCGGACATAATAATATGCCTTTCATTTGGATTTCGAAAACGTCCGGTAAGGCATCCGTCAGCATTGCAGAGGACTCCTGCTACAGCACTATAATTTTCACACTTTTTAACTATAATTTTCTTTGTAATAAGTGCTTTGTTTGCTTTGTTTAAAAACCAGCAAGTATATTTTGACTTAACAAACCAAATAACAAAAAATGGCTATTGGCTTGTATACTGTTGAGGTGGGAGCGAGGGGTGCACCAGTGAAATCCCTATAAACATTACTACAGAACCTTGGCTTGTCTAGAAATAAAGTTCTACGCAGGTCCGTGTCGAGAGAGAAGTCGGGATGGCGAAAGTAACTTTTGACATGTTGTGAAGAGGCCCCATAAACCTACACCAGTCCCAAGCGCTACTTACTGCCGCACTCAGAGACGTCAATTAACATTAATAAGTATTTAATGTAAAAAAATTTCATTTTTCAAAAAATTACTTTTGAATTGTCATTTTTTGACGTTAAGTACTCACTAACGTTATTTGACGTCTCTGAGTGCGGCAGTTAGAGCTAGTACATAAGAATAGGCGCGATGCGAATTAGCAACGCAGAAAGCTACAACGTAACGCGATGTGATTGTATTTCGCTCAACCGTCACCACACGGCATCGAAACACAATTTTCTGTAAACAGTGTAAAGTATAGATACATTAATAGTAGAGAAATCAGGCAGAACCCTAACAACGTCCACTGGCGCAACAAACGACCGGAGATTTTCTCCTTACCTCGTAAAAATGCGCACGCGCCGAGGTTTTAATTGCGGCAGCTTTGCATATTGCACCGCAGTAATTAGTGGTGGTTCATCCTTGATGGTAATTGTTGTTTGTTAGAAACAGTTGTTCTGACCGTTTGTTTACAACGATTCTCGCTAGAGGCGATAGACCACAGAGATGCAAAGAAAACTGCAAACTCTTATCGCTAACATTAACAATATGAATGAAAATGTGGGATATTGGTACCTTTTTTTTTTTTTTTTACGGAGTACACTTCACGATTTTGCGTGTCATCCTTGCGCAGGGGCCATGCTAATCTTCTCTGTATCGTTCCAATTTTAGTAAATGTACTGCCGAAGCAAGTACAGGGATATTGGTACCTAGTTTACAAAATAAAATACTTAAAAATAACAAATGTCACATGATGGGATGCGATAGCTTTGCCACTTTATAGTATTTGAATTTTGAACATTGGTAGGTGTTAAAAACATCACAAAGAAAGGAGAAAGATGTCAGATGTTTTTTTTTCCTATTTCACATTTGCTATTTTTTAGAAATTACAAAGGTCAAAAATAAGCTAGTTTTTTATTCTCTTTTGATTCATTTTTCATCACACCGGAAAGGTACTCGTGATGAATGAATAATACGGAAAAAATATGGAATCCGTATACCGCTCAAGGTTTTGTGTTAGGCTTTACAACCGGCCGGCTGTTTGACACCGACCCTCTTTGGGTATGCTGTTGTTGGTAGTTTGCCCTCCACCATTCGGGTGCCCCAAGGTGCTTATTGGTCTACACCGGGCAATTTCCCTTAGTCGACTTTTACGACACCCATCGGACGAGTCGGGACTGGTCAATTTTACGTCATTCTTTCGTTCTCAGGCCAGCATGGAAGACTTGATGATAAAAGTTTCCAACTGACATAGAATGAGAAATATATATCACTTAAAAGAAACTAATTTTTATAATGATTTACGTCCCATTGAAGATCTAGATCTGAGTAGTCATGGCGCCATAACTGCGTTCGTTATGAACTCGTAATAACTATAGCTTATCTATTCATCAAGTTGTACATAAACGGTGTTTGATTATCAATTGAATACGCCAAGTAATTTGTTATGATTAACCTTCTTAGATAAGAGCCAGCGATGCTATTGTAAATTGGATCTAACGGATGTGTGTGGTGCAAAGTTTTTATTTTCAAGGAATATGTAGAACGTAGCATACATAGACTTGCTACCCCTAGTAGTTTATTCATAGCATTGTTATTCCAAACAAATTGGTGAATGGTTCAGCGACAGAATCTTCGCCAATAGCGTGATTTAGCATAAAATATTATTCGTAACTTACTTCTTAATTGCAATAACTTAAAAAATTGTAACACAGTTAAAAATATCGAGAAGTTTTTAGTCAGAAGTTCTTTTGGCGATCAATATGTCGTAAAATTTTTATAATATATTTATTTAAAACCATATTTTTAATTAAGTTACTTGGAAATAGCGCATCCAAAGTTAGATATAAAAAGTAAGGAAACCGAAAGACTGCAAACAGAAGTAAAAAGCAGTCAAATACAGAAGTTTTTAACACCATAATATTCGAAATTTCTGTGTTGTCTAACGGGCTGTTCACTGCACAGTGGTGACACTGGCCTATATTAATAATACTGATGCTGCTAAAGTGCTTTATACTACTACTGATCGGAAAATATTTTTACAAAGCACACAATTAATAATAATAAATAGCTCTATCGGTCACTATCAAAATATATTACTTAGTAGGTACCTATTTAATAAATTGAATTTAAAAAAAAATGCATAATTTCCAACAAAAACTTCTTCACAATCGGCACTTAATCAAACAAAGACAGACCGACGACTACTAATCCTACCCCTTTTAAAAATAACACTGCCCGTGTTTTATAACAATAGAATTTGCAAATTATGTCCGAGTGCTTCGTTTCTCGGTTGCTGGGGGGCAGGTGACGGATAATTAGGTCGATTAGCTTCTTCCAGTTAGTAAGCTAATAATTCTGTTTATTGTGGAATATTAATTAGATCGGTGTAGGGTGACCACGTCGCAGATGTTGGAGTGCACAATAATCTTTCATCTTTTCGCGATCGCTCTACAATATCATCCATCCAAAATCCAAAAAATAAATCATTTTAGAAAACAATTTTTTCTTGTGTCGTGTGGAGTTGTATTACTATTGTCACCACCCCTAATCTCTCCCGCGGGTGCCGTACAAGGCGACTAAGAACGCGTTCCTCTGATGTCACTATGGAATATACTACTATTTAAGTACCCATTAGGTTCGCCTCCTATTAGATGGGACCTAACATAAATTGGCGAAACATGGTTGTTACGTCACCTCTAGCTACCCCTTCGAGGAAAATGTGCATGATTTATGTATGTAGAGGTATGTATGTAATTAATATTACTTGTCACTGAAATAAGTTAGAAGTCTTCTTTCAAGCATAATAGATATCAGTAATTCTCCCAGAATATCTAGGAGAATACTATATGGAAAGGTAACGAAGAGCGTCATTTTAAAAATTGCTATATTCTTGCCAGCCTTTTTGTCTGCTTCCTTTCCCTGTATATCCCGCTTACTCCACATAATTGTTATGTACATATAGGTATCTAAATTATTTCATATTAAATATGGTGAATTGGTCACCCTATAAAAGACTGAATCCTAGACATATGTCAGACTTTGTCTACCGATTAGCTTCCGACGCGTATACGTTTTGCGATGTCGCGGCGACGCGATGAAGCAATAAATTATGTAGATGGCGACATAACATGACAATGTTGCCGGCGACACAGCTTGTCCATATTAATATTTCTCCGGACGTCTGTGTATTTATTTTATTTTACTTTATACGCTCACACCTATCATTCGACCCAAAGTACCTACGACACTTGTGCTATGGATACTAGATAAAGAAAAAACTATAATCAACCATAACAAATAATGTCTCGTCACAAACATTTGCCCCTACCAGGAATCGAACCTGGAACCTCTTGGCCACTAATGACTTACCACTACCACCACTTGAATTGGGTACATTTTAAATATAAATTAATTACAAAACAAAAATTAAAATGCAATAAATAAATGACAATACAATCAAATTAAGCCAATAAAATCTTATAATTATATTATCTATATATAATTATAAGATTTTATTGGCTTAATATATATGGATCATGTTTGAAAAAATTAACAGTAATTTTTTTCACTTGCCAATTGTTATTTTTTACAAAAAAAAATTATAAGCGGCCTTGCCTTAAACAGCCAATGAGACTCGCTACTGCCTTTACTCTTTACTTTATTTTAATCACAATTTGTAAACAGCTACAAGTTTATTTGACATTAAAAAAGGCGGGAATGTTCAATTTTGTTTTATAATTTTTTCTTAATAGCCGTATCCAACGGCACGTTCCGTTTCATGTAGCCAGTGCTTATTCTCATTAATGAAATAATAAGTCGGTGTATCTTTGTCTATTTGACTTTTATAATTTACAGCGACCGATCACCAGGGTTGAGCCTTCGTAATCTACTCGCCAATAGAATTCTGTGGCAATTCCATTTATATGTACTGCAACGAAGGGTTCATTTTAAGCTGGCCACTCTATAGTGGTTTAATTTAACTAAATGAGCACGACGAATCGTTCAGGGCGGCGCCTTTGATGTGTGTGGCGGTTAATACAAAAGGACTTTGTAATTGGGGCTCATTTTTTGGATTCGTTAGCAAGTTAAATACCGTGAGTCCAGTACACCAGTTAGTTATTTTTTTAGTGTTGTGTATTTTTTAGGTTATGTAATTTTTTATATTAATTACGTCACGATAAAATTAACCTTAGCTTAGAGCAATCGCTTTGCAGTATTTATGTGTTCTTTCTTCTACCTTTTCCGCATTAAGCCCCCTGATTAGGCCATCCCAGATTTTTCTATTTAGGTGTTTAGAAACAAACATTTTTACACACAAAGGTGTTCGTTTTAGGCAACTTGCCCGTTTTGGGCCTCCGTTCCCCTATTTATCATATCATCATTATTATAGTACTGAGTGCGAAGCCAGTATTTCCATCCTTATTCGGTAGCACTTTAGTATCAATTTATAAAAACTAGCTTTAAATGTAATATCATACTATCAATTCAATTACAACACCTTATAACGAGCTGTTACAGCTTTATAGTCTGTTTTATTATTGGAAATAATGAGATAAGAATGTTAAAATACGTAATAAGCATCGCAGATGATCAATTTGCAACAAAATGTATTGTCTTTTAAATTTAAAGGAGATTTGTAAGAAAAACAATAAAAAAGTCTTATGCTGCCCCTTTCATATCTAATTTGGCCCACTTACGTAAAACTTATTAATCTAGGTTTAACTTTTGTTCGGGTCTTGAGCAATCATTCTGCCTCTATCAAACAAACAAACTTACAAGGATAGAATGATGTTATAATTAGAGAAAGAATGATTGGGATGGAAAGCCGTGTGGTGACGGCAGAGTACAATAGTCACCACCCCAAAACTCTCCCGTGGGTGTCGTACAAGGCGACTAAGGATAAATCATTGATGAGGAATGGGCAGCAGCGTTCCTCTTATACCACCCAGCAATGTACTGCGACTTTTGTGCCCGATAAATGGCAATAGGCTCGCAACCTATTACATGGGATCTGACATATTTGGCGAAACGTGGGTGCTAGTTCACCTCTGCCTACCCCTTCGGGGATATAGGCGTGATTTATGTATGTATGTATGATTGGGATGATATTCCAATCCACACTGCTGAAGGTTTTGGCTTAGGTTTTACAGCCGGCCGCCTGCCTGACAACTGCCTTTCACCATTCGGGTGCCCCAAGATGCTTATTGGTCTACACCTGGCTTAGTGTACAATCTTCCTTAGTCGACTTTTGCGTCATTCCTGATATGAGTCGGGGCTTGCACATTCTACGATATTTTTTCGCTCCTTGACCAGCATTGTAGGCCTCACGGTAAATAATATATGACAGGTGATAACTTCACTCGCCTAACCTCAAATGAAATGTCTCAGCTCTCCATGTCTGATTAGAATACGTAGGTAGTTAATATAATTACAAAATATATTATGGCGTCACAGGCCGTCTGTCGCAGTGTCACGCAATGTTTACGATTCAACTAGCCGTAATATACAGTCGTGTCTGTCGCCTATTGTGTGAAACAATAAAAGGTTGACCAGCAATTTATTTTCCGTCCACAAATAAGATAGCGAATCAATAAACCTTTATAATTCCGAATGGAAATAATACTATCAGAATTAATAGCTCGGTACAATAAAGAGGCGAATTTATCATTGACGTTTTAATGTTCGCATTTGAGAATTAGAAATATGAGAACTGTAAGATAGGGGACAGGTGAAAATATTGAGAGGCGTAGCTGGCGGATGATGTGTTCGAAAGGAAAAACTAAATTTCGAAATAGCAAACTCGCATCGCACCTTATAGTTTGCACTGCAAGTAAGTTATGCCTGTAAGACTTCCCCCCGAATACAGAAACGCTACTCAAATTTGGAGCACTGCATATAAAGTTAAGTGAAAAATAAGCATAATACCAGTCAGAATTTGTATGGGAAAACGACAATATTGAAAGTACTTAAATGTACTCAATCAAACAAGACTGATATAGGCGTGATTTATGTATGTATCCAGAAAAATTATTACAAACAAAATGTGGCAATGTAATTTTATGAGACGCACTGGTACTCACCAAACTTTAATCACGATCGGGTGTATTGTATCAGGAACATAATTATAACAGGACATTCAGTCGTTAATCGTATTCATTACTTCTGCTCACAGACCTTATAATTAATAAGCCAAGGTGCAAAACGGTTTAAACCTGCGTTTTTTGAATTTCGCGTGCTTACAACGTTCCTTTCGAAGAACCGAGCCTGATTAAGATGTGTATCGTCCAACTGTCGGTTATGAAATGTAACCAAATGTATTTAATATTACGCGTTTAATTAGAAAGCTTTAAGCGGCACGGCGGAAGTTTCGTTTTAGTTAATATAAAACCATTTACATATTGCACAAAATTTGATGATTAGAATAATATTTATATCCCAGAACAGGGAAGGCAGAGGTGCTCCCAGTAACAGGTGGAGAGCCTATTGCTATCTATCGGGAACACTGCTGCCCATTACTTGAATGTGATATGCGGAGGTGAAAAGTCTCTTGCGTCTATCGTCATCTCTTGTATTGTTACTGATTGTTTGGTTTTTATTTGCACATTATACAAACTATCACAAAGAAGAAGTGGTAAGAAAAAAAATCAGAAACTTACAGTCCTGATACAGGAATAGAACCCGCGTCCTCCGCAATCCAGCGGCTATACAGGGCTATTAGGCGGCTGACTCGGTAGATTAACTAGGTTTTCGTCGTTTTCATAGCTATATATTATAAATAATTTTTACGGGGTATTCAGGTGTGTACCTAGCTATAATAGTTTCATAACTTCTTGCCTACATTCTCATTGAATTATGGGGTCTATTAATTTTCTTTAAGCCATGCACACAAAAAGTAAACAATTAATTCACTTCTGTCACAGCTGACACTAAATCACTATACATTGTGTGTGTGCTGTATTAATGATAAACCAATACTCTACGTGAGCACGCATTAAAATAGCTCCCTTTCAAAATAACCTAGAGCTGTGCTAATCGTCCAATTTTAACTAAAAAAAGTTAATTAATGTTTAAAGTGACTGGTCACGTATTGTATGAATTGTCCGTCGGACAAGACGCAGGAAATGGATCCGGTTTTGTTGTAAGTAGCACCGCGAGTACAGCTTACAAAAAACGGAAATAGGAAATTCACTTTCCATTTCTTTTAGGTAAATTGTAGGTTTATTCGGTGAAATATTTAACTTAAGAGTAGCTATAGATGGACCAATACTGTGCATTAAAAGGAGACAAAGTATTAAGATTATGGTGGTTAGAAAAAGAATTTCGAAAAATAACATTATATAAATGTTAGAAAAATTAGTACAAAGATTTTGGTGGTTAGAAAAAGAATTTCGAAAAATTATGATCTTGAGGCAATTGTCTTGGGTGGCCGAGCGGTCAGGCACCTGCCCGGATAGCAGCGGACGCGGGTTCGATTCCCGCCTCAAGATCATAATTTTTCGAAATTCTTTTTCTAACCACCTAAATCTTTGTAAGTAGAGAGATTTCAATCGGCAAGAGTATTACTCCAGTAAAAATAGATTAATTTAAAATACAAAAAAAAATGTAAGAATATTTTCTGAAATAATTTGTCCTGATTCGGGATCAAACAAAAATCAATCATAACGTTTTTAATGTTCAAATAGCAAACAAATAAAAAAGTATATTTCTTTTTTTGCTGTCCTTCCCTTCGGAGGTATTATTTCGCGAGTTGGCGATGTTTAAGTACTAATTCTTAACTTTGAGCCCGCCATCAGTCACCGTGATAAACTCCTGGCAGTTTTTCTTTATGCCTTACACGTGTAAGGTGATATCACACCTGGACCACAACGGTCTCTGACACACCTTTTAGCTGTGTTTTGTCCATAATTCCTTGAGTAGTAATTAGTCGACGCAGCGGAGTTCGACGAATTTTCACCGATTTCAGTTCGTTTTAAATTGTTATGTGTCGAACTCGTTATCAGGACATCTTTAAGGCTAAAGTGAACAGGCGAGCGTATGTCATCTTAAGTCTCATCATCATTTTTCATCAGGCGTGATCGTGGTCAAACGCTCAGCCATCGCTTTATAAAAATAAATAAAAAGCTAATAATTATAGACAAAGCTCTCAGTGTAAGTTTATGGTGTTCTGTTTCTAACTTTTACATACATACATACTTAAATCACGTCTATGGGGTATAAAGGGGCAGACAGAGGTGAACCAAACACCCACTTTTCGCCAATTAGCCAAGTCTCATGTACTATTGCCATCTATCCGGCACATAAAATTGCAGTACCTATATTGCTAGGTGGTGGTAAAGGAATGCTGCTGTCCATTGCTCATCGTTGTCTTACCCTGCGTCGCTTTGTACGACACCCACGGGAGACGGGGGTGGTGACAATTGTATTCTGCGCTGCCGTCATCACATGGCATATTTTTACTATTATTTACATTTTTTTTCATTTGTGAAGTTTTAGGGGAGTAAAAAGTTATCCGTGTGGTGACGGCAGAGTAGAATACAAAGTCGTCCAAGGCGACTAAGGATAAATCAGTGATGAGGAATGGGCAGCAGCGTTTCTCTTATGCCATCTAGCTATGTACCTACTGCGACTTTTGTGCCCGATAAATGGCAATAGGCTCGCCACCTATTACATGGGACCGAACATAACTGGCGAAACGTGGGTGTTAGTTCACCTCTGCCTACTCCTTCGGGGATATAGGCGTGATTTATGTATGTATGTATATAAAAAGTTATCGCTCGAGGTTGAGACTGTTAATAGGCAAATATAGGCATTAATTGCACCGCGTATCGGCACTTCACGATCCTTCACCTAAGCCACCATACGCATATAAACAGAGGTATAGTATAATGCGCGCGCATCTTGTATTGAAGTGCGACTGTGACCGGCGCGTGCGCACAGCAGATGCGCGGACCGGGAATTCGAGACTTGCGCACGTTCCGTTTTTCAAATTGAATAATGTGACGCTAAAGCCACGTTGCGACTGTGGAATGGAACGCAATAATAACAGTGGCCAGTTTTAATTTCGCAATTGTGCATTTAAAACGCAGCTTAATACTGTTTGCACCTGTGTGTTATTCGTTTGATTGACCGGAAAGAATTCTCTTTGAGGAAGATTTTTTGGGTCGTTGTCATCGTTTCTGTCAAGGCTTACCAAACCTTAATGAATCTATGTAATTATGCATTTTTTGTATTCTAGGTATATCTAAATTAAACAGAAATACAAAAAAAGTGATTATTTTGTTTTAAAAAATGTAAAAGTGATTATTTTCACAGGGGAGATTGTTTGGGCTATGACACATGATTCGGGGCACATTCTGCCCAAAGAGGGATGGAATGCTGTCATCCTTATCACTCTCTCGTTCATCGGTATCTCGACATGGGTCAATTTCGTTTCCTTTCTATACATTAGTTCATCACTAGCACCTTTCCGGTGTGGTGTGGATGGCTTGAAGACGTCTGACCGATATAAATGAAAGAAGAAACATACTCCAAATCTCTCCCGTGGGTGTCGTACAAGGCGACTAAGGATAAATCAGTGATGAGGAATGGGCAGCAGCGTTCCTCTTATACCTACCACCTAGCAAAGTACTGCGACTTTTGTGCCCGATAAATGGCAATAAGCTCGCCACCTATTACATGGTACCTAACATAATTGGCGAAACGCGGGTGCTTGTTCACCTCTGCCTACCCCTTCGGGAATATAGGCGTGATTTATGTATGTATGTAGAAACATACTGCGCCGACCTCAGATAAACTGAGAACAGGGTAGAAAGAAGAAGATGAGATTCACGAGATCGAGATCACGAGAGAGATCACAATCGATATTCTAATATATTATCTATTTCTGAAATGCAGAGACACAGAGTTCAGTATTCACTTTTTAACTTATGTATGCGTATCAGTAGTCACCGGAAACCGTTAAACGACAGTGGCATTTAAATATAAACATGAACTAAAACGTACAATTTGCTAACTAACACTAAATACTTTGCATAGCGGCTTGTTTCAGCAAACAGATAGTTATCATTGGTTTAATGTATTTTTGCAGGTGTCTGTGTAAATGGGGTGCGAAGTTCCGAGACCTCCACGTTGTGCACCCTGGGCAACGTCTGGTTGATGGGTCAGAGCGGTGGGCAATGGCTGACTTTCCGAACAGGCGGCAAACTTCGGAACAGCGGAGGTACGACCTTCGGGTCGTAGGTACAAACCACCAACAACGGCTTATCCAAAGAGGGTTGGTGTCAGGCAGACGGCCGGCTTTAAAACCTAAGCAAAAACCTTGAGCAGTATGGATTGGACTGCTGCCATGTTGCCATTCCAATCACTCTCTCCTGTCATCGGTCTCTTCAAAAAGGAGCTAGCCATTTCTTTTTGATTCAAGTATATCATCTATCACACCGAAAAGTTGCTAGTGATGAATGTCATGGCGAGAGATCAATGATCGGAGACAGTGATTGGGACGACAAAATGCCAATTCATACTGCTCGAGGTTGTGGCTTAGGTTTTACAGCCGGCCGCCTGCTTACACCAACCATTTTTGGGTATACTGCTGTTGCTGGTTTGCCCCCAACCATTAGGAACTAGAGTGCTTATTGGTCTACACCGGGCTATCGATAAATCGCACAGTATAGTGCTTGCTGCTGCCCATTCCTCAAAGAGGACATACGCAATGTCCCCAAATAGATTAATTATAGATGGAATAGAATGGAATTGGGATAGAATTAGGGCAGGGTGATGGCGATGAAGATAGTAACAAAGGTATGGAGTGGTTTTAAAAAGTATCTACATTTCAAGCACTATTAATAACAACACCTGAGTAACAAAAGTTAAAAAGAACCAAGGCCAATCGATTAATCCCCATGATTAATGAGTCGAGAAATATTTCATTATCAATATGACAATATGACATAATTAAACAGGTTATGAATATTATATTTTTAGTACATAATTAGTGTCAGGTACAAGCTCGAGATAATTTACTGTGAGTACGGTAATTATTAATCGTGGTATTAAGCTAGGGTTTAGCTGTTGTAAATTCTAGACATAAGGGATTGCACTAGAATATCATAGTTAGACGGCAAGCAAATTATATAATACAAAAGCTACAATATTTCTTTGTAAGCAGGTGATAAATAATTTTGCAATATTTTAGGAGAAATATTTCCGTTATTATAAAATGCATGATATTGAATAAGTAAGCGATCACTCCGACTTGGTAACTTTAAAATATTATATTGAAGATTAAAAAAATTAAACAGCTGGTATTGCTTGTATTGTCTTTTTGCAAATTCGTATATGACCAGTCACAGTAAATTACGGAAGGCAGTAAGTAACGTCATACATACATACATACATAAATCACGCCTATATCCCCGAAGGGGTAGGCAGAGGTAACTAGCACCCACGTCTCGCCAATTATGTTAGGTCCCATGTAATAGGTGGCGAGCCTATTGCCATTTATCGGGCACAAAAGTCGCAGTACATTGCTATTACTAGGTGGTATAAGAGGAACGCTGCTGCCCATTCCTCATCGCTAATTTATCCTTACGTCACACACAAGTAACGTCATGGTTTGAGTTAAATTTGGTTAGAAAAATATTTAACACGTATAATGCTCTGATGTTTAGAATTCATCATTTATCGCTCTTGTTGAACAATGGTTAGTAAAAAGTAATTGGTAATCTAAAGTATTATTTCTACTACTAGTACTTGATTTAGGCTTTCTATTTAAATACTGTCATCAATTTCCCTCATTCTCGTAAGTACCTATAAACCAATATCGTGTTGTTAAAAAATAATGTTTTTAAATTGCAGTTAGTTTGATCACAAACATAAAATCATTTAATCCAAATTAATATAGAAGCAATACAAAACAATAATCAGAATAATTATTAAAATTTTCGAAACTTTTCTTTCGTGTTTTTAATTTTTTTTTCAAACCCGTATAAGAGTTTCTGCACATTGTTACATTTGTCACACCCAGATACTAAAGAGGTCGTATTATAACAACGTGAAAGTGAAGGAACGACAAAAAGAAAAAAAAAATGGTTTTACACACTCGACGAACGGCTGCATGTCGTCTGAAAATAGTTGGAAGTTGTAAATAACCCTAAATAGGCAATACTGCAATGCGAGAAAGAGGTAAATTTCGAAGAATGACGTTCAATTTAGACGTATGAACTCGTCCAAACAGAAAAGCTATTTGCGAACTTCCATTCTTGTACCCCTACATGTAATAAGTATGTAAATTACACCTTTCAATATTGTGGTATTACAATGCCTGCACCAAATATTGTCAGTCATTGGCGACATGATGGATTGGAATGTTGTCTTCGCAATTTCTCTCTCTGTTCATATGTCTCTTTGGTCCTTTTACATAATTGCCCTCTAATTAAGTGGTAGGCAGAGTTATATCAACCTGGATATTGCAGGTCCAATGTAATAGGGTATTTCCATTGCCATTAACCGGGAACTTTATCGCTGTAATTTGTTAGAGGGTGCACCAGAAACGATGCAGCCGATTCCTTGATGTATTATTGGATACTCTTACCCCCGAATACAGAAACGCTTCACAGAGATTTAGCCCTGCTTAACATTTAAGTATTGTCTCAATCGACGTTTTTCCATAGAAATTTTGACAGGTATTGTCCATTTAGCTTTATGAGCAGTGCTCAAAATTTCAGTAGCATTTTCCTTGCGGGTTAGTGGCCTTGTATGACACTCACGAGAGAGGTAGGGGTGGTTAGAATTGACTTCCTCTTTGCCGTGGTGACAGCGAGCAGAATACAGACACAGTTGATACCACTCCCATCACTCCCGCAAGTCGTACAAAGCAAATAATAAAGGATAAAAAAAGCGCGCAGTAGGTCTATTCCCTAACTTTTTTTGGCAGTTGAAAGTGATGATCACCGAACTATTTACTTATCCATAACTACTTTACTATAATGCTATTGTGACACTTGTCCTGTGATAACAGCAATGTATTAGTAAATAGTTCGGTGATCATCACTTTCAATTGTCAAAAAAAAAAATAAGGGAATACGCCTGCAGGACTACTTGACAAAAAAGAGTTTGCTGCGGTGGCAGATGGAACTAATTGTTATTTGTAATAGCAACACTGATTGGCTGTCGAACAATTTTCGGTAACTTTGCGATTTATTTGTATTTTAATTTATTAGCTTCAATTCAACGGATGTCTGACTACAAATGAACAAAACAATAAAAAGTGGCGCCCTCATTTTATCCAAACTCTTTTTTGCCTAGCTGTACATTGCTAAGAGGAACGCTGCTGCCCTTTACTCATCGCATATGACGAACAATAGAAAAAAAATAGGGCAAGAGCCCTATTGTTCTTGCATATAACCCGTGAGAGATACGACCATGCTATCTTGCGGAAGTTCTACTATTTCAAGTGTTTCTTCTTCTTCTCCCTGCCCTGTTCTCAGTCCATCTGGGGTCGGCGCAGTATGTTTCCTCTTCCATTCATATCGGTTAGACGTCATCAAGCCATCCACTCCCTTTTGATTCATATCATCCAACACACCGGAAAGGTGATTAATGAATATAGAAAAGAGACCGATGAACGGAGAGAGTGATCGGAATGTCAACATTCCAATCCATAACGCTCAAAGTTTTGGCTTAGGTTTTACAGCCAGCCGCCTGCCTGACCAACCCTCTTTGGGTATGCTGCTGTTGGTGGTTCGCTCTCCACCATTCGGGTGCCCCAAGGTGCTTATTGGTCTACACCGGGCAATCTCCCTTGGTCGACTTTAACGACACCCAAGGGATGAGTCGCGACTGTCCAATTCTAGGTTATCAGTATGGAAGTACATAGTGCAATTAGAATTCTATGCAAGTAAGTGCTCTCGAACCAATCTTTCGCAATAACAAGCGCGGGTTGAATAATTGCGCTCAGAAATTAACCGACCATTAATCACTTTACGGTCTAATAAATATTATGGTCCGTATTGTTGGTTCTATTTCCAACGGAACTACAAACTTCTTCCATCCTTTTCTCGATTTAAGATTGTTTGTTATACATACATAAATCACGCCTATGTCCCCGAAGAGGTAGGCAAATTTTAACACCCACGTTTCTCGAATTAGGTTAGGTCCCATGTGAGAAGTGGCGAGCCTATGGCATTTTTCAGGCACGGAATTCGCAGTACATTGCTAGATGGCATAAGATTTTTATTTTTATGGTAAATGTTTGTCAGTAGGTATCTGTATATTATCGGTATGTACTATTATCACATGATGCATTGCTTTGGTGGGTACTAGTTCACCTCTGCCTACCCCTTCGGGGATAAAGGCGTGAATTATGTATGTATGTATGCATTGCTTTGACGAGTGGTGACGGCAGAGCAGAAATTGTCTCTACCGCGGATATCGTACAAGGCGACTAAGGGTTAAGACAACGATGAGTAATGTGTAGCAGGATTCTTACATTGGAGCTAACATAACTGACGAAACGTGGGTGTTAATTCACAACTGCCTACCCCTTCGGGGGTAAATAGGGGAGTTTTATGTAGGCATGTCTGTACTCTGACTTGTTTGTGTCTCAATATTTAATCGCCCGTCTTATCTAGATTGAGTTGCTTATTAGATTAAATTAATCGTTTGAACATATTTTCTGTGTAATAAATGAATTGTAAGAAATAATCAACAAAGTAAGATCATATCATTCTCTTTGTTATATTGCCTCAATAAATGTTTTCTTTCTTACAAAAAATAAGTTCTCGAAGTTTAGTTACATGTTTAATTAGTATCTGTTCAATAATTTTCTATAATTATTATAATGAATATTAAAATTTGTCCGTCGTCTAGTATTCATAACACAAGTGCTCATAATGCTTTTGCCTAGTTATAATTACGTCTGATCTGAATGTAATAATAACATAATATTGATTTTAAAATTAATCTTTTCTATTCGAAAAGCAGCGGTTAATCATTTTTCAATTTTATTTCACTTTCGCAAGAAACTAACGCTACACAGAATAAAAATGGTAATAATTAAGATATTGATTGTGCATAATTGCGCGAACGCAGGTGTACAGTACGCGATGCGAATTTTTAATAAAAGAAACGATACACCAGGGACGTACTCAGAATGCGAATAGTTGCGTTAGTAAAATTAATTGAAATTTAATAGACAATAAATAGTTCAATGTGATTACAATAAGAATGTGTAACATCTTCTACAAATAGCGGCCTTGTGGGCAGGCAGCGATCTCTGCCAGATAAAAAATGGATCAAAAAAACTGAGTAGGTAGGGAAAAGGATGGCGCACGAAATATGGCTAATACCAAATATACCAAATATGACTGGGCAGAGAGAGAAGTCGGGGTGGTGGCTAAGGTGAGTTGACTAGGGTCACAAGTCCCAGGCGCTACCACTGACTCTCCTCTCTGCAACACTACGGGCCCGACACCCGCACGGTGAATTCATGAAATGCTATTCTTATTTCGAATGAGGGTTTGATTATTCTCTGTATTTAATATGCAAATTCGTTCCTTAATCCATCCCTGGTTTTGTGGTCAAACAGTGCGTTGTAATGATCAGCGGTAGTTTTTAACGTGGCGCGTCACTAGAATACTGATGGTGTCGTGATATGAACACCCACTGCTTCCTTCTACGATGGAAAACGAGGTGAAAGCAATGCATGGATAAACTATAAAGTCCACTTTATTATAGGTGCCTATATTAACGGCCTGTGATTGAGAAAGTTATGGGCATGAATTTTGATGGATGTCGAAGTAGAGGAAGACCACTGAAAAGATGGATGGATTGTGTGAGTTGTGATATGAAGGTGATGGATGTGAATGATTAGATGACGAGTGACAGAAGAAAGAGAACATACTGCGCCGACAACAAATAGTATGGGATAAGGGCAGGGCCATGATGATCAATAACGGCCTGTTTCACAATCGACGGGTAAGGCTGCGTTTCCATAGCAGCGGAGCTGCGCGGAGCTGAGCTGAGACTTACAAAAATTGACCAATGATATTGCTCAAATCGCACATCTCCGCTCCACAATATAATTTGATCAATTTTTGTAAGTCTCAGCTCAGCTCCGCCTCTATAGAAACGCAACCTTACCCGTTGATTGTGAAACAGTCCTGGATAGCTTATTTGGCAGTTCATTTGATATATATTTCATATTATTATGGCAACTGTCAAATGTTTTGCCAAGTACAGTGCTATCCAGAACTTACCTGTCGATTGTGAAACAGACCCTAAAAGTCATGCGGCCTGTTGCAATCATTATTAATTAGATAAGATTATTGTAGGTAGAGCAAAGTTTCATTACAGTTTAAGTTAATTAATATTTATTTTCATCGAATGCCAGTGTCGTATAAAATACCTACATACATTGCAGTTAACAATGACCGTTAGAGAACTAAGAAGGTTAAATAGTATTTCAGTTATCATTACATAGACGTCTTAAGCCGACTTGTTTACAACGTGATAAAAGTCGACATTACTTTATTGGTTCCACCGGTTATGTAAAATTATATCTCCGTGTGTTAATTAAACATTTTAATTTACGAAACGAAGACAGCGAATTAATGCAGACATAAACTTTTGTTCTGTTTAATTGAAATTTCTTTTTCATTCAGAAGAAGATAACAGACGGAAAGGGCAACGTTTTTCTTGTCCTTTCTAAATTTAAAATATTGTAACAGATAGGTAATATACAATAATACATTTTTTTGTCCACAGGCTCCTAAACCCTTCGATTTTCCAACATTATTTATATGTTAGAAAAATTAGTACAAAGATTACATTACATTAGTGGCGTCTTGGCCGAGCGGTTAGGCACCTGCCCAGATTGCAGTGGACGCGGGTTCGCTTCCCGCATTAAGACCATAATAACTAAACTTAACATGAAAAAATCGCACAAATGGATTTTATAACGTCATTTACTCTAAAAAGAAATGTCGCGTCGAGTTTATAACACAAAATCAGTAAAAAATTGCGAAGAGTAATTACTCACATATGAGTCCTGAACTAATTTTTAAACGCTCTTGTTAGTAATAAAATATGACTTATCGGAAAGGGATGTTTTAAGATCCAAATTAAACAGAGACTAATGAAAAAGGGAACTTACAAGGCTAAAGAATACTATACATATATATGGCATAGATGCGCGTCTTTATAATGTGTATATTAAAGTAATTAAATGATGCCTTCTGTAATTTGATTACTTATTGAAATTGGTAATAATATAATAAGCTTAATCCCCTACCAATTGTATATCTGTGACTTTTGATGTGGGTGTTAATACACCTCTGCCTACCCCTTCGGGGATATGTAATCTAGGTATTCTAAGATGCATTGAAAACTTTGTAATCGTGATTTAAATCATGGTGGTCTTGTTCCATCTTGTTAGTACATAGTCGTAAGATATAGTGTTAATAATTAATTCAAATTGTCTGTCAAAGTTTGTATGGAACTCGTCATTTTTGACAACACGTCTTTGAGTAGAAACTTTGAGTAGCGTTTCTGTATTAGGTAATAGGGATGATGACACTAACAAAGAATCACTGAGATAATGATTTATAATAATAATTTAGGATAAGGAGATTCGTTAATAGTTACTTGTAATCAGATTATACTTGTGATTGATGATTATTTCATAAAAATAAAAGTACAAAACTTAGCAATCCGCCATATTTGCGAAAACGCCGCGTGACGTCATTGTACAGTTATCTCCATTTTGACATTTTATTTGCCAATCAAAGTCAATAGTTTATTATTGAAACTGGCCTTTTTACACAATAGTGACGTCACACAGACGCCATTACTAATTTGGCGTTTTGGCGGAAATTTTGAAATGCATTATTCAAAACATGTTTTTTTCTATCAAAATGGAAACTTTTTACAAAAATATAATTTATTTTGGGTAAAGGAGACACGTAAGAAAAACGTGGTGTAGATTTTCAAAATTCGTCATCATGCCTATTGTTCTAACGTATCGTTCTATAACACCACCACACCACAGCACTTAGTACTCAATCAAGTGCCAATGCTACAGTCATATCGACAAGGAAACACAATAGTACGTTGAAACCAAACTAATTGACCAGCTCCTGAAAAAAAATATCAATGTTGCCAGCGATATATAATTGGGTGCACCAATGCGTTTAATTACACAGCGAGCATTTGCTTTCATGAAAGTTGGTGCCGGGATGTGAATGCTGCGGTGAAACTGAAAGTCGGGACAGTGAGAAAATGGCCAGAGCATTATTTTTAGAGGATCTTCACTATACCATAATGTAATATAGTCGGCGGGTGTCAGTAAAATGTGCTTTTATAGAAGGGGAATAATGAAATTGCTGTGTGGTGACGGCAGAGCAGAACACAATTGTAATGGGCAGCACCGTTTCTCTTATGCCACCTAGCAATGTTCTGCGATTTCCGTGCCCAATAAATGGCAATAGGCTCGCCACCTATTATACAAGGGTTCGGGGCTATAGGTGTGTGTGGCTATATATGTATTACCTAATTAAAAAAATATTTAGATAAGATGGTGCTAGTTAGCCTGGGGGACTTAAAAAAGATACCTACCTACTTAATAATGTTTTGTACTCAGTTACACACACTGTAGTTGCCCCCAAATTAATAGGACGTCATTATTCTAGCATTCATCAACGTTCCAAGAGCTTAATGTTTACCGGACAACATTAAAACTGCCCTTTCCACCGGTTGCACCGCCGCACGGTTTTTAAGCATGCGCATTAACCATTTCTTATTCCAATAATGACATTTACATGAACTATTGTTGATTTATCGAGCGAGCTCAGCCTTGAGAGCAATAAGTGTTTTAAATAGCATTCGTTGCGCGTACTACGGCTACTTAATTATGACACACGCACGGTACTTATATGGGTAATTTTGAAATTTTCTAAATTATTACGCCGCTATGATCGCATCGGTTACATTGTAGAAAGTGGATGAATTGCTTGTGGCCGTTAGACAGACGTAGCGAAAGTCCAGAATTATGAATAGAAAGAAGAAAGAAAGAAAAAATTATTGAGACACAACAGAGAAACAAAAAATAAACATTTTGAACCTAAAAGTAATAAACGTGGGTGCTAGTTCACCTCTGCCTACCCCATCGGGGATATAGGCGTGTATGTAAAAGTAATAGGGCCTTTGGAGCGTTTCTGTTCTAGGTTTATCTTTTATTATATTTGAGTTATCTTAACTCACACAATTTACAAAATTACATACATATGTCGAGCCTTTCTCAGACAGGGGTAGTCTTTCCACTTGCTTCGATCCTTACATACTTCTTTCGCATCATCCAATCTCTCCATGCATGCTCGTCAGTTTCGGGTACTTTTAGCCCTTTTTATTAGACTTTCAATTGGATTATGAAAGATCTGCCTAGGCCATCCCTTTCCCATTTCTCCATTCACTTCTGCCATATAAATCATTTTTATCATTCTCCTTTCATTCATTCTTTCGACGTGACCAAACCATGCGAGCATCCCTTTCTCAATCCTTGTGATTACATCTTCTTTCAAACCACACCTTTTTCTTATCACACTGTTATACAATCGATCTCAGCCTAAAATTAAATTGGTATAGGCTAATGAAATAATTACGAAAACAACGTTGTCAAATTACTCTAACGCTTGAGTTTTAGACGAACCATGACTGACTTTAAAAAAATTAAACCCGTACCTCTTGGTAGGCTTAGAAAAGAAATTGACAGCGTTGATAGACCCGTCAAGCCTTTATATAGAAATAAAATAGTAAACAATTTAAGTAGTTTACTGGCAACATTGTAACTAACAACGCAGGCGGGCTTCTCTTTGTGCTTCCGCGCAATGTGTTTGTTCCTTTTACTTTTTGGAACTTGCTATACCTGGCAACTATAGTACCTGGCACGTAAGTTGAACCAAAATGATGGGCGCCTGCGCAGGTTTCATCATCATCAACGCCCTGCCCATCTTATCCCATCTTATTTGGTGTCGGCCCAGTATGTCCTCTTTTTCCATTCTCTTCTGTCACTCGTCATCTCCTCATTCACATCCATCACCTTCATATCACACCTCACACAATCCGTCCATCTTTTCAGTGGTCTTCCTCTACTTCTACATCCATCAACAATCATGACCATAACTTTCTATTTGAAGGAAAAGTGTCTAAACCAAATTTTGAACGTGCAGAAGCGGAGTATTTCTACGTTGCTATGGTTACAGACACACGTCGCACCTCATACAGACTCCTCATAAACCTCAATTAATAGCTTAAAACTTTTTACTGCGCTGCGCATTGGCCAACTCATGTGCCGGGTATTGTACTTATTTTTTATAGTAACGACTTTCATAGCTAGCATTTTCACGACTAAAATTACCTACCTATATCCAAAATTTGAGGAGGGGGGAGATCGATAGTGCACTGGTAGACCAGCGTTCGGCCTAAGATTGTGAAAACTAAGCTGTGTTCATTGCTTAATTCAATTCAATTCTTCAGTGCCAATCGCATAAGCTACTTGGTTACTTGCGCAACAAGATCCATACATAAACTTCTCGCGTGGGCAGTATGCACGTGTAGCTTGACCAAGTAACTTACGGAAGTAGCCCGCGCCTTTGTTTAGGCACTGATCTAGTAACTTGAGCATGTTACTTGCGCAAACAGCTCGCCCCTTTACTTGCTCCAGCTACTTGCACCATGAAGATGCGCCTTTAAAGATGATAAAGTGGGAACAGGGCAAGAATATGACGATGATGATTACAAGAACACTCATTTGCAGCCCATTCATCAGCCCTCATCACTGTGTTAACCCTTAGTCGCCTTCTACCGTACCGGCAATGACGGTATGTATTTCGCTCTGCCAATCATACTATGACAATATTAGCATATCAAATCCAGTCTGCTCAGGCTGTACCAGTGAATTAAAAGATCTCGAGAACAAAGCTCCCCTAAGGAACCTAGTCTACATTGTAGTGTTCATAACCATCCGATGGTTCAGAGGGAACGTAGCCTACATTGTACACGGTCTTCATAACCGTCCGATGGTCACATTCTTCCTTGCATCTCGAAACCGACCGTTTGTACGGTATCGCGTGAGCGGCAGTTCGTCAATTTACTTATTTAACCTGATTAGTTTCATGGAACCAAATCCGTCCGGTGGCTGCCTAATAGGGCGAGGAATGGAGTCGAATCATTTTTTTTTTAAACGAAAATTGTGGTTAGTATAAGATCGAAAAATGTATCTGTCTTGATGCAGGAAACGCACCCGCGTCCTCTAAAATCCGAGCAGATGCCACACGGACAATTAAGACGTTAATTAACTTGACGAAATTACTCTAACCTTACACTTTACGTTGTAAGTGTAAGCAAGTGTAAAGGTTAGAGGAAGACTATAATTTTTCGAACTTTCTTTTTAAAAATTTACCTACTCTTGAATCAGTGTTAATCAATAAGAATACTTACATAAATCATACCTGTATTCCCTTAGCAGTAGCCAGAGGCATAGTGCCTCTAAAAATTTTGCAGAATCCAGTCTATAAGCCGCCTACTGTTATATATTGCTTATGAGTCAGAGCAAGACCTATTGTGTATATACCTATGGAACTGAATAAAGTATTGAGTATGATGACTATTCTGAACTATAATAAGTTAAAATGTAATACCTATAATATTTTCAATAATAAATTATATTGACACACATAAAATATGAGTGACAGAAGAAAGCCGACCCTAAAAAGGATGGTGGAAGGACTGGGTAATGATGATGATTGAAATTTCAGCTATACGAACAGATATCAATATTCAATCTTCAAATGTTATTGGTTACTCATAGAACCCGATCGCTGAGAACATAAAATATTCACAAACGACTCCACACCACTCTGTAACCGGCTCAATATTTCGGTCTCATTACGGTGTCAATATAAGATTAGGGATAAGTCTAATTTTTACAAAAAGAAAAAGCGTAATAACCGCGTTTTTTACGCCGCCCGCCTAGCCGGACAATTACCAAGCCGCAGGACATAACACAATTAGACGAAAAAAATATCCAAATTCCGATTTCTTCCCCGATCACAATACCTTAAATATTACTATGCACCGTTTGATTGACAGCTTGACGGCGCCGGCGCACAGAGAAAAAATTCGGACTCCATTCGAATTTAAAATCGGAATTAGGGTACGATTATCGGTGAAATTTCACGTGGCATATGTTCGATCGAAATCGGTATTCGGAATTCAAAATTAAATATGGCCCCGGAGAAAATGGCTGTCGATTCGGAATTCGAATTGCGTTAGTGGTCGGGTTTTGTGGAAACATTGTTATGAAGTCGTCTGTTTATTATAATTGCTTAAAGCTAACTTCTAAATATACATGTTAAGTTGATCAGAAGTAGATGCATAAGTATTTCTTATTAAAATAGTTTAAGCTAGCCTTTACAAAGACCAAGTTCTATGTTTTATTTTCCTCTCAGTAACAACACACATAATTATTATGGTTTACAATGGTGCGAAAATATACAATATAAAATTTTATAACAGTTTATAATGTATAAAAAGCAATTTAAAAAAGACCTGCTTCACAATCGACAAATAAGTTCTGAGTAGCTTACTTGGCAGATCATTTGTCAGTTGTAATATGAAATAAATGTCAATTGAGCTACCAAGTTTACCTGCTATATATAAAATGTCTGGTAGAGCCCCAACAAGTGAGGGCAAGACACGTTTCGTGTATTGATTTTTTCACAAGCCATGCTCGAAGCAAAAGCAAAACTTGTAGCGCGAAGCTTTTCGTGCATTTCGTTAGATGTCGGTAGTTGCTTTGATTCATACTATTGTTTTTTTTTAACTTTCGAATAGATATATATCTACATAAAAGCCACTATTGAGTAGGCCCTCTGTACATCAAACTCTGATAAAAAATAATTACAGCTTCTGTCTGCTTCAATTTCAGTAAGCCTTAGTTTAGTTAGCTTATTCTTAATTTTACAAATTTTATCGCCAACAGCTGCCCTTAATAACCCGCTAAAACATTGGCGATAGCATCTCGTTAATAAGTCACTCGATACTATCCGATAAATAAGTTGGCTTGTACATATCGAATCTATAATTTGAAATTGAAATATTATAAAGGCACCCGATGACACTTAACAATTGAAACACGACGCGGCACGACCTTTTAAGCGAATTTATTGCTATCCACGTTAATGTTTATTTATTGATTTAAATGTCGATTTCCCCTTACGAGTCGGTAGATAGGATTTCATCGTATTCACCTCTTTTTACTCTGTTTGATAATTTACGTCGAAAACTATCTACTGTTCAATTGTTTAAAAACATACTTACATAGATCACCCATCACGTCTGTATCCCAGAAGGGGTAGGCAGAGGTGAAATAAACATCCACTTTTCGCCAATTAAGTTAGCCCTCTTGTAATGGGTGGAAAGCCATATATGGCCAATTACCATCTATCGGGCACATAAATCACAGTATATTGCTTGGTGGTTTAAGAGGAATGCTGCTGCCCATTAACTATCACTATCTTTAACCCTAGTCGCCTTGCACCACACCCACGGGAGAGATGAGGGGTGGTTACAATTTATTGCATTCTACTGTGCCTTCACCACACGGCTGAAATACATTTAAATATAAAACAGTAACCCACTTAGCATAAAATCCACAAGGATTTCCATACAGCGCCACATGATAATTAACCAAATCAATTACATAATTATACAGATTTATTTGCGACAATTATAATTGTAAATTATTATACTATCAATTATTCTAGATTTACGTGATACAGATGACATCATACTAGACAGGGGTTATTACTTTTATACGACAGTAGAACAATAAAAAAATTATACAGCTTTTACTAGCTTACTTGTCCCTAAAATTTTACTATTTGACCCGTGGCGTAAGTCAGAGGCGGTAACGCAAAGATAAAAAAATATTTGTTCAAAATAGGTATACTGAGAAGTAAATTAAATAAGGTATTTTTTTAATTTGAGTTTACTGAGATTGATAGAGGAGCTCGAGTGGTTTTATGCGCTCGGCCTGCGATTGCGGAAACTAAGCAAATACCAACAACAGCGTACCCAAAGAGGGTTGGTGTCAGGCAGGCGGCCGCCTGTAAAATCTAAGCCACAACATTGAGCAGTATGGATTGGAATGTTGTCATTCCAATCACTCTCTCCGTTCATCGGTCTTTTGACATTGTCCATTCCGTCTTTTTTCTATACATTAATTCATCACTACCACCTTTACGGTGTGATGGATGATATGAATCAAAAGGGAGTGGATGGCTTGAAGACGTCTGACCGATATGAATGGAAGAGGAAACATACTGCGCCGACCCCAGATGGACTGAGAACAGGGCAGGGAGAAGAAAAGGAGACGTGGAACATCGACCATTGACCGATCTGATAACTCGATGAGACATATTTTTATCAAATAATTTATAAGCAATTAAGCCTATGATAACTTGGGTTGTTGTACATTCGTCTAAAAGTTATTTCGTTACATTTTTGTAAACTACATACATTGAAAGTTAATTCGTCACAGGTAGGTGAGGTTTATTTTAAATTCCTAGCAAAAAGTGTTCAAAGTTGTTATTGATTTTATTAATTTGCTTTCATCACCTGCACTCATGTGATAACCGAATGAGTTTTATCTCAATTGATAGTTTTTAATACACAGAATATGCCTAGGTAGACTTGCCTACTTATTTCTGTGCATGGCTACCTGGCAAGTAGATGTGAACAGGTAAGTCAATATAGGTAATTGCCAGGTAGTCATTAACCTACCTATAAATGAAAATGTACCTATTTCCCGCTTCCGCTCCCGCTGCATCCCATAACTCGAGCCGAGCCCCACAGCGTAGACATTCATAAAATGCGTGAGTTTTGGCAATTCGCCCGTGATTTACTGCCCCCCCGGCGGGCAGCGGGAGGGGCGTATAAATCATAACGTTTATATTCATCGGATCTGATTTGATGATTGTTTACCA
The DNA here is from genome assembly GCA_963931975.1 of Cataclysta lemnata. Classification (NCBI taxonomy): domain Eukaryota; kingdom Metazoa; phylum Arthropoda; class Insecta; order Lepidoptera; family Crambidae; genus Cataclysta; species Cataclysta lemnata. The sequence goes on from OZ008358.1 coordinate 1,460,343, forward strand.
TTTTCGTAAACAATCGATAAGTTGTGATGCAATTTTTCGTCATCGATAATTTGTAATGTTAAGTAGAAATAGTTGAAAATTATTCTTACCTATTTTTCTTTCTAACAAATAAAAAAAACAGGGTTATTATTTTTATGTGCATAATGTATCAAAATAACGTTTTTCAACTTTATGTACCATTCTGTGGAGAGTCGGTGTAGAGACACAACATGCGTCAAAAGGCAAAAATCGTTTTGAGTCGAAGTGCTTAATAACCCTGAAACTGTTGTGACCTAACTCTACATTGTTTTTGAAACAGCACAACATTAATATTATAATAGAATCGGTTCAATCTATACTAATATTATAAAGCTGAAGAGTTGGTTTGTTCGGATGGTTAAACGCGCTAGTCTCAGAAAGTATGGTTCAAATTGAAAAAATATTTTTGTGTTGTATTACTAAGAAAGGCTTACATCCGACATTAACGCGAGCGAAGCCGCGGACGACCACTATAATTATAGGAATTATAGGAAGACAACTGTCCTATAGGTAAAGAAAGATAGACCATGATTTTTAATTATTACAAACAATTGATGTTGTTGTTCCCAATTTATCTGGGGTAGGCCCAGTATGTGTCCTCTTATATTAATATCAGTCAGACCTCATCAAGCCATCCATTCCCTTTTGATTCGTATCATCCATCATAGCGAAAAGGTGTAAGTGATGAGTGAGTGTAGGTATTAAAAAAGTAATGGAAAAGACCATGTCCAGAGATCTTTGAATGTAGAGAGCGATTGAGATGACAACATTTCAATACATACCGCTCAAGTTTTTGGCTTACTGCCGCTCTCAGAGACGTCAATTAACGATGATGAGTACTTAATGTCAAAAAATGACAATTCAAAACTAGTCGCTGTTTTTGCCGGGTCTATGATCTAGCTTTAATTGAAATTTCTGACATTAGGTACTCATTAAAGTTATTTAACGTCTCTGGGTGCGGCAGTTAGACTAGGTATACTTACGACCTGCCTGACGGCAACCCTCTTTGGGTAACCGTGCTGTTGTTGGTGGTCGATTGAATCACAGTCTTTCAAATATATAAAGAAATAATTTTGTTTGAACATTATTTTTAATTATCAGAAAAAATATTAGGTACTAAGGAAAAATTCAGAAAAACACAGTGCTCATTCGCATTGACTTTTGTTAGAATTTAACGAAAACCTTCTTTATATTGAGCAATTACTTTTCATTGGGAGCTAAACGAAAGAATAAAAAAAAAGCATAAAAATAAAATACTTTGCCTAGAAACACAGCTAAAGCCCCTTTATCAGTTGCTTTCCCCGTTTTATATTATGCCATAACATAACATCAGCCGAACTAGGTATGCCTTTTGTTAATGTTTATTTCTGCGTGATTTATTTCGATGGTGCCATTAATTTATGGCTGTTTTAAGTGAACTAAATTGGAACGTTACGTTATTTACTCTATTGTGTAATAAAAAGGCTGATTAGGCAACTGTTATTTTTTAAACTTAGGTACTGTTGCCTTGTTTAATTGGAAAGATTTCGCGTTGCGTTTCTTTGTTAGTATTTCTTTGTTAGTTAGTTTATTACAATAGTATTTGTTATTTTTTTACAATAGCGAGTAGTTTAGATTTAATCACATAGGTTATTTGATAATGGCTGATTTCAGAGAACAGAACATTTACCTCATTGTCAATAAATATGACCGCTCAACATTACATTTCTTATACATAGTATAAAGATGTTTATAAAGTTTTACGTTTTTTTTTATTTATTTCAAGCAAACAAACAGTTTTAGGCTTAGGTACCTATTATTCATTGTTACCTATTACGACACATAGGCCAATTAGGTCTGTCTGTCTCCCTGGTAATTAAACCATAACTAAACTTTTATGTTGAGTAAAAATAACATGAATGTTAATGGTATAAACAAATTATTACATAGATACATTTTTACACTAGCTTCATTTATACATAAATAAATCACGCCTACATCCCCGAAGGGGTAGGCAGAGGTGAACTAGCACCCACGTTTCGCCAATTATGCTGGGTCCCATGTAATAGATGGCGAGCCTATTGCCATTTATCGGGCACAAAAGTCGCAGTACATTGCTATTGCTAGGTGGTATAAGAGGAACGCTGCTGCCCATTCCTCATAGCTGATTTATCCTTAGTCACCTTGTACGACACCCACGGGAGAGATTTGGGAGGTGACAATTGTATTCTACTCTGCCGTCACCACACGGCATTCATTTATTCTGACAGTATTGTTTTATATGATCTTTTGCAACTAAATTAGGTGTCTGCAAATGTTACCATAGTCCCCTTAGTACTTTTAATGTAACTTATATTGTATTGTATTACAAACAAATCTATTAAATATTATATAAGTGTATTCAGTCAGTGAAAATGTCCTTGTACCTAGAGCAATCGAAACGTCGCGACCATATAAAAACGATGCCAGTCGTAATTACACGCTAAGGTACAATCTCAATATAGTTACTAGTTTAAGTAGGTACTGAGTGTAATAAAAATGTTGCTGCTTAAATTTGATTCGTTATCAACCCTTCAACTCGGCTAATGACCTGAAGTTTTGTATAATACCACTGTCAATGTTAAATATTGGAGAAGACAATAAAAGTAGTATTTTAATGCAAACTGTTTAGGTCCCTGGTGCCGATGGTAATTAATTATAACTGTAAGGACGAGTTAATTCAAAACTTGTATATATCATCAAGAGCTATGGGTACAAAAATGACGCAAGTAACTGAAAATGACCTTTGAACATTATTTAAACTGAGTTTTATGAATCGATTCGATATAATACAACTACATAATATATTTATTTTTTATATTTAACTAACCTAGTCCTGAAGCAGCGTAACACTTACAAAGCATACACGCAAACCCGTGTATCAAATGCAACATTTTGACATAAACTTCAATTTTTTTTACTGCAATAAGTTAATTTGGTCTTTTGTTTTATAAAATTGTTTTAAAGTAAAATATGCCATAAGACCTTCTGCTATGGTATAGAATAAAATAACGTATCGGGACCACCATCAACCCGTAGGGGTTAACGATGAAGGTTGGTCGTATTCACTTTCAATTGTTTGACATTGCCCCAATTTTGTATTTAGCTAACACTAGAACGAAAATAACAAAGTTACACATATATAGGGGATAAAAAGTAATAGGTAGGTAGGTACTTTTCGATGAACCTAATCCAGGAACTGATAGTTCCTTGTCGAAGTCGATTCTATGAGTAATATCTACTAACTTGACAACTCAATGCCTATGCCGGGTTAGCCCTTGGTCCGTATGTGTCGGCAGCCGAGGGGAAAATGTGGAAACTCGCCCCGTGGCAGCCATCTTGTGACGTCAGCGGCTATCACGCGGGACGTACTAAGGACCGGTGGAAAATTGAATACAAAAATTCCCGCATCATGGCAATAAAATTGAATAATGTTTCGAAATTTTTCTGACCTAATTTTCTTTGTAAAGAAATACTCTCTGCGAGTTTAAAAAAAATATAAAATGGAACAATTTTCGTAAAATAATTAGCAGTATCCTTATTTACTTATCCGTCTCATCATAGAAATGACTAGATTCTATTGATTAACATGTAGGTACCTACATAGATATTACTGGTACCTATAGCTAACAATAGAAAATGTTTCCTAGCTAATCTGAAGTAAGAGGCGCTATATGCTGAAATAAGTTTAAGTACACAAATGTCAATATTTTAAGTCAAATAAAATATTATTTTAGTCGCAACGATGACTTTATTTGGAATCTAAATTACTGGCCTAAACAGATTTCAAGGAAAAGAAGTGTAGTCAGTTTAATAACACTGCTTTTATACTTACATACATAATAAACAATTTACATGAACTTCACAAGCAGCTTAGATATTGCTTTTAAATATAGGCAAAGGTACTATTTGTCAGCATACCCTCCACCACTCACAACAACACAAGAATGTACAAATCTAAAACCACTTCCCCACAAAAGAACAAAGTGGCACAAAAACAAACGAAAAGAATTTCCTAGGCACGGCTCCAATTTAAAAATTAAAGCTTTCCGCCAAAGAATAGAAAATTCCGAAAACTCTCACAAAATTTTCCCGTCTCATCGCCATGAAAGTAAATGGCGGGCAACGAATTTTTTGAATGCCAACCCCTATCTTTTCTTGTAAACGTCAACTTAGCTACTGCAGTCGGAAAGCGATCCCGCAGTAGCTAGCTAGGTGCCACGGTTCAAAAACAAAAGACGACAACGCGCAAAAAGCGCACAGCTCGGCTCGCAATTGTTCTGAAAAATAAAAATGCACGTCACTCACTCAATACGTCCCAGTGTGCGCTTTGAAGACGCCGGGGGGCTTTGATTGGTCAGCTGGGAGTGGGAGGCGGGGCTTCCGCAAGCCCCTCCCACGTCAGTTGGGGTTCTATAGAATCGAGTGGCCAAACCACATTAGGCGCTTGTGGTAAGCGCCACGCGTGTACCAACACAACATAACCTCAAAACACGTGAACGAAAATTAACAAAAAAATCGGTGTCAGTGATGTACAGTGGGACTGAGGACGAGTGTGCAGTGCGGTTATCACCGAAATGATGATTCTCGAAAAATAGCTTTGTGTGCTCCGACTGAAATGATGGTGAATGTTGTTGGTGCTACGGATCGCTATCGATTGCCTGAAAAGTGACCTCTGGTGGTGATTTTAAAACGCAACGTTACATAAAGACAGAACAAACAAACGCGGCCCTTTGCAGTGCTAGTTGTAAATGTAATTCTTCCAATAAGAAACTTATCGTGTCCGCAGCTCAAATGTATCTACTTCCAGAAATACCTACTTATCTTATGGATTTAAAGTGACTAAGGAAAGCGTAAACAAATAAGTGCTTCTTTCAGTTCCCATTTATTGTAACTAACTAAGTTATTTTAATTTAGGAAAACAAAACTATAATATCGTTAAAACGAAAAATAACATATTTATTTAAAATACGCAAAGAGCGTTAGTTAATAAAAACAAGTAACCAAAGATTGTTGTAAATGTAAATTAAGATTATTTCGTAAATAAGTGACATAGTTATTCTAGTACAGCGATGCTCAAAGTTATCTCGGTAAAATTATAGGTGTATAGGGTCAAGTTTAAATTTCCATTTAAAAAATAAATCGTTGCATCAGACCAATTGGAATAGGTAGCCTTACAACGTTTCCACAAAGCAAAAACAATTCCATGCCAATGCTTAATCGATTGATTCTGCGATTCGGGGCTATTTTCGCGTAAACTTGTTGGATTAATATTTCGGACTTTTGACACTGTATAATCGGAACAAAGTGACGAGTGTGACCTCAAAATTAACCAAACAACCGATGCTGTTATCCACAAAGGACCTGAGCGAATATTGCGAGTCGAGCAAAAGGGGGGTGATTCTCAACCTCGCTCCCAACACATCTCGAGAGATCGACTTCCGCGGGCTCCGCTTCACGGTGTTCTAGACTGACCAGTAGGGCAGTGACCGTCAAAGTGACGCTGGAACAGACCGCCGTGTTCAATGAGCCTCTGGACGTGGTGTCAACGACGGCCGTCAAGATAGCCGCCCCGGCCAAGTTGCAGCTGTGCGGCGGCTGGGAGCAAGCCGGCTACGCGCTCGACGGATGCGTGGACGCCGGCCTGCTCCGGCCGCCGCCGCAGCCGCACTCCAGCCAGCTGGGCACCGTCTACGCGACCAAGAGGCGCCGCAGGAATGGCAAAAGGTATGGGTTTCATTACATTACCACGCCGCCACTACTCCTGCTATTATGATGAGAGATAAAGTCTCATTGTGTAATCTTAAAATTTTTAATGACACACCCTTCATCTCCAAAACGTTCAATCACAAAATCGATTATCCACTGCACTGTAAATATTAAAAATGCGTGTCCCGTTAAAATAATCTCGAAATGCCATCACTCGTGTAAATAATTAATCAATAAAAGCAATAAACTCGATAGCTCTCGTAATTTTTCTCTATTTTATTTCTCACTTATTTTTACACTCCCAATTATCATGTCACATACCTATAAATATTCATCAAAATATATTCTAATCTTAGAGGAGTTTCTAACAACCCCTTAGGGCTCTACTGCGCAAAACTGTTGTTGGTTCAAATTCACCAATAGCAAGTTGGAATAAAATATTTTCAATCAATTGAACAGTTACTTTGTTTAGCATAACATTTTGTTACAAGAAATGTGCATTGTTGACTATTAAGACACACGCACACACACACACGCAGGAAATTGAATAGATACCTATTGTTTTTTCTCTGAGTTAAATAGCTTTTAAATAATTCGGTTCATATGTTCCAATAGTCCTGTTCCTTGGCTCGCTATGTGTTTAAGTTAAAGATATTAACCCATTTTCCTTTGTAATTATAAAATATTAAGGTAGATAATCTTTTATTTTGAGAAACTCTGACTTCAAATTTTAAGTAAACCGTTTAAGTAAAGAGTTTTACGAAACTTCTCGAGATTAGTGTGTCCAATTGTAATGATTTATGGTATAGGGTATACATTATTGCTTTTTAATAAGTTTCCGTCCAAAAAGAAGTTACAATAATACTTCTTGAAATGAGGAATATTATGTTCGGTAAATCTAAATTTTTAAAGACAAGTCGAGTAATAGAAGTAAGTATCATTTCGCGGCGCCGCCGGCATTTTGCTCTAGGTGTAGAGTCTCTAAGCTTCAGTCTTATAACGGCACTGGGTCATTCGCTATTTAGTTTTAAAAGTTTCTTTCTTCCATACAGTTAGAAAGTAGCATGTGCTTTAAGTAAAGCTTTCGGCTTAAGTTATAATGTACTTTGAATCTAAGAAGTAAACAAAGTATCTCAAAATTTTAAAAGGTAGTGGGAGGCTTTTCTCCTTTTAACTGGGTCGGCGCCGTATGTTTCCTCTTCCATTCATATCGGTCAGACGTTATCAATACATCCACTTTCTTTTTGATTCACATAATCCCTCGCACCGGAAAGGTGCTAGTGATGGATGACAGTATAGAAAAGGGTCGGAGAGGACCATGCCGAGAGACCGATGCGCGATGGATGGAGAGAGTGATTGGGATGAAACATTCCAATCCATACTGCTCAAGGTATTGGCTTAGATTTTACAACCGGCCGCCTGCCTAGCACCAACCCTCTTTGGGTATGCTGTTGCTGTTGGTTTGTCCTCCACCATTCGGGTGCTCCAATATGCTTAATTCTGTCTACACCGGGCAATATCCCTTAGGCGACTTTTGCGACACCTAAGGGATGGCTGGCACTTCCCACGTTATTTTTTAGCTCCCAGGCCAGCATGGAAAACAATATTATAGTAGATATATTTTAATAATTCTAATTTTGAGCCCGATCGTACACGTTCTAGTCTGAAAAGGGTTTAAAAATAGAACCAGTTATCCTCGAAGCGTCGTAAAAATACTGCATCACAATCGGTCAATAATCGTATCAAATCGATTGAGGACAATTAAAAATTACGAAAACATAAAAATTTTACACGACGAATCGCTATCCCCGTCACAATGGACATTCGACATTGAAATTTATTATGTGTGGATTATGGTACGTTTTTGAACAGGTGCCGGCGTTGTCAAAATTTTGGTGTTCAGGGAAACAAAGACCTTAACGATCTGGATATGGCCCTTTAATTATGAAATACTTAAAACTTTCCAACATGCCGTACTTTTACCTAATACGTATTTATTAAAATATGACGAATTATACAGCGATTTGCTACAATTTGTACAACAGATAGAGTATATTACCATTGTTTTCTTAATTATCATGTTTTATTAATAGTTATTACGGACTGATCTAAAAATACTTATTACAAGTACGTAAAACATTTCTCTGGTTCTTCAAAATTAAAACAACACTATGTTTTGTATCAGATATTGTTATTTTTGTAATATCTACAAACGACAGCACGACGTCCCTACCTACTTTTTATGTTTTATATATCCTTTATACGCAAGTTCCATGAATGGCTTAGACAGAAAACGTTTAGGCCTGATAGCCATTATGTTAATACTTACATTTATTAAACATACACCTATTAAATTAAAAGCAACATTCATGAGCCCTTTAATGGATCTCCGAAAAAATGGTAATTTCTCTGATAAGTTTTTTCGAAAATGCGATTCCTTTGAAAAACACTTTGCCCCGTGATAATGACATAAAGGCAATTGACTTATAGCTTACATTTACTGTAATAAAGACACAACTCTAAAAACAGTTAAAGACAATATGGGTTCTAAATTTATTGCAGTAAGTGTTAGGTACTGTTGCAAAATTCTCCAATCCAATTTCAAACTTAGCGTATACCATTAAAAGTGCATAGTTTTGTTTTAATCTAGTGTGCTATTACAAATATAATTAGCTATACAGTTGTTATTATCAGTTTTTCAAACAATATGCGTTCTGAAAATTGGTAGAGGACTTTTATATTTTTAAAGTGCATATCAAAACTTGTAGAGCCTTTACTATCAATAAAAACATGCAAAGAATACTATGCAAAATGATTTTATTTACAATCAAGATCAATCTTTACGGAACCATTTAACATTGGAGGATATATTACATCTTTCATAGCATTGTGCTTAAAAACGCACTTGTTGTTAGAAATCTAGCGCGTCGCATCTAGCAAACCGATATCCATAAACTTAAAACCGTCCCGAACGGCGTTCGGGAATTAGTGACGGCCTATTATATTGATTCGATTACTAATTTATGAGGTGAATAATGACCGTGTATCGATTCCAAATCGATTGTTGCCGATTGTGACCGTGGAGTTGATTGATAATCGGTAACGGGTTGATGGCCACGTATCGAGTGGGTACAGATTTTTTTTTTGTGGTGATCGTAGTAAAATCTTTCTTTTTCTTGTGGTGCTACTCTTATATGTTACAGTGCAGTCAATACAGACTTGTCAATCAGCAAAATATATGAACAACATGTTATGTATTCATAAGAAAAAAATCAGTCTTATTACATTTATATTACACTAACTGCCGCACTCAGAGACGTCAAATAACGTTAATAAGTACTTAACGTCAAAAAATGACAATTCAAAGCTAGTCTCTATTCTTGCCGCTTCTATGGTCTTGATTTGAATGAAAATTTTTGACATTAAATACTCATTAAAGTTAATTGACGTCTCTGAGTGCGGCAGTAAGGGCCTGTTTCACAATCGAAAAGTAAGTTCGAAGTAGCTTACTACGCAGATCATTTGACAGTTGTAATATGAAATATATGTCAATTGAACTTCAAAGTAAGCTACTTCGAACTCACTTGTCGATTGTGAAACAGGCCCTAAAGCATTTTTCAGATTTTCATAAAAACAATTTTAGTTTATGTTGTTGTTATTTTTTAGTTAGATATTAACATAAGTAAGAAGCGTAGTGATCTCTTAATTGAAAAGAGATTAGAAAAACATGTTATTTACTACAGTCTCCATATTAATATGTATACTTAGCTAATTAGTATATTGTGGAATTAAAGTCACACGGTGAATTTTAAGATTCAAAAAGTAATAACGGGCTTGAAGGAAATTGATGACATTTGACAGCTGGGCTGGTCAAATAGTTAGATCGCTGGATATCCGCTAAATGATTTGAATCCCGGCAGGGGCAAATTGTTGTGTGATTAAATGAACACCGACATTTATTTTACTTGCAAAGTCGTTTTATTGTTTATGAGTATAATTTCAACGATCATATCTTATTATTCTGGATACTTGTCTAGCATCAGGTATCCGTAACATAATTCTGTCAGAAATATATACAGGTTGACATTTTATCTTTACTATTCGGTGGTACTAGTGATCTCCCGAGCCCTAATTTGCAAATCTTTTTTCCTAAATAAAAAAAAATAGGTAGCTCTAGCAAAAATAGAGCAGAATACTATTGCTGCCACCATCCCAATCTGTGCCGCACGCAGGTGGCGTGCAAGGCGACTAAGGCTGAAGACAATAATGAAGAAAGGGCAGTAGGCTTTTTATACCAACTAAATATTATAGCGATTTACGTGTCTGACAGACGGCAATATAGTTGTTGAAATGTGGGTACCTATGGAGTCATCCCTTCGGAGATGAATAGACGTTGACTTATATTAGTAGGTATATTATGTTTGTAAGTATGTATGATCAAATTAAAATACTCTTTCTGTAGAGCATTGTATAGATTAATAAGTTTCATACTTTTTGAGAGGGCATTGATTTAGATTTTCAAGTGAGTAGGGTCAGTTGATCTATTTCTTACAATCCGTAACCAATAGCCCCAATGCAAAAATCTGGAAAGATTTTCTCTATGAAAATTAAAATTTCCAATTTGAAGAGCATTTTTAAAAATTTTTGCTTAAAACACATACCGAAATATAAACCGAATACAGAAACGCTACTCAAATTTAGGGGACTGCTTAAAAGGTTAAGTGGACACTACCTGTCAGAATTTGTATGGAAAAACGTCAATTTTGACAATACTTAAATGTTAAGCGGGACTCAAACTTTGAATAACGTTTCTGTATTCGGGGGATAGTTCTGTAAGCTTATTTCCTATAACAAACATATTTTATGTCACGCCTTTCTCCCACTAGGGTAGGCAGAGATCACCTCTTTACACTTGCTATGATCCTTACTGCCGCACTCAGAGACTTCAATTAACTTTAATGAGTATTTAATGTCAAAAATTTTCATTGAAATCTAGACCATAGACCCTGCAAGAATAGCGACTAGTTTTGAATTGTCATTTTTTGACGTTAAGTTCTCATTAACGTAGTTACCGTGTGGTGACGGCAGAGTAGAATACAATCGTCACCACCCCAAATCTCTCCCGTGGGTTACGTACAAGGCGACTAAGGCAAGGCGACTAAGCATTCCTCTCATACAACCTAGCAATGTACGGCGACATTTGTGCCCGATAAAAGGCAATAGGCTCGCCACCTATTACATGGGACCTAGTAATATTGGCGAAACGGAGATATAGGCGTGATTTATTTATGTATGTATGTATGAGTGCGGCAGTTAGACATTTCTTTCGCTTTAATGTCCTCATGCATAGGTACCTGTCATGTCGGTTTCAGATACTGTTGACCTGGCCCTTTTTCAATATCACCAGAAGATTATTGCGAATTATTTTCGTAGTATAAATCATCCGTTCGTTTTCCAATAGAGAAATCAAAAATCCTTGATGACTTTTGCCTTTTCACTACCGATTTTTTTTTGGTTAGAATATAAATGCATTTCCATGGCAAATGCTAAGTCGCTCCTGTAGGCCTAGCACGGGGACAAAATCCCTCTCCACCACTTGACAGCGTCTCGTCTCGGGATTTAGTGGGAGTTGAATGAGGAAAATATGTTCTTCTCTCCGAGGAGATTTTGTCCACGTTCCGTGCTAAGGTGCTGCCATAACACGCATTTAATTGAGACGTAATTAATCGTATACCAAACTGGTGGATGCCACCGTCGACCGTCACGCACGACACCGAAGCCCTAATAGCTGCCTATTAAACAAAATGATAATTTACCAACGAAAACCCGGTACGTCGCCGTGTGTAAACGCCATGAAAGGACGCGCAAAGGCAATGATCACACGATTTAATGTGTGTGTTTATTGCTTTATTGCGTAATCGTTGTGGGATGTTTCGTTTTCAATTACAACTTTCCATCGCCAGTTCCGATTGGGCTGTCTTTACGAATTCATAAGACACGAACGGACAGAGTTGATTGAGCTGTAAGAAGGAGGTGACGATGTGTTTTTTGTTGGGACTCATTTTTGGCTTTGTAGCGTGAATTCGACACAGTTGTAGACCTAAATACCTAACAATACACTGCGATTTTCGTGCAATTTAGATGGTAAAAGGCTTCCATGCTGGCCTGGCAAACTGCCAGACCCGACTCATCCCAGGAGAAGGGAACTTGCCCGTAGTAGACCAATAAGCACTTCGGGCACCCGAATGGTAGAGGGCAAACCACCAACAACAGCATACCCTAAGAGAGTTAGTGTCAGGCAGGCGGGCGGCTGTAAAACCTAAGTCAAAACCTTAAGCAACATGGATTGGAATGTTGTCATCCCAATCACTCTCTCCGTTCATAGATCTCGCGACATGATTCTTTCCATCCTTTTTCTATACATTCTTTCATCACTAGCACCTCTCCGGTGTGATGGATGATATGAATCAAAAGGGATTGGATGACGTCTGACCAATTTGAATGGAAGAAGCACCACATTGCACCGACCCCAAAAGGGAACAGGGAAGGAAGAAGTTAGATGGCAATAGGCTCGCCCCCTATTACCTGGGACTTAACATAATTGGCGAAACGTGAGTGTTAATTTACTCCTGCCCGTCCCCACGAGGATAAATAGGATTTATGTATGTATATATGTCAATATCTGGCTACCACGTGTGCAACATCCATGTCACGCGAAATATTCACCAAAGACGAACAGTATGTGTTCGCAATGCACCAATTAAGTGTAATTGTCAATAATGACGTTGTGCATTTGCTGATTTCCAAATACTCTTATTTGGTTTGGTGTCCATGTGTGTGTATGTATGTATGTGTGCAAGTAAGTTTTTAATTACATTATTGTAGCCAACAATGTTGCGATGGGTCAAAATTCTCATGACTTACTTATACTGCGTCTATCTCAAATCCTAAAAGCAATGCAAGTTATTCCAAACTAGTCGCTATTCTTCCCGGTCTATGGTCTAGATTTAAATTATATTTTTTTGACATTAGGTACTCATTAAAGTTAATACCTAGACGTCTCTGAGGGCGGCAGTTACTCGCCTTATACTTCTATGACACTCGCGGGAGAGATTGGGAGACATAGTGACTATTGTATTCTGCTCTGCCATCGCCACAGATAATAAAAGTATTATTATTATATCAAAGAAATATAATAAAATACTATTAAATATGTACATTTAATAGTTAAATATATACATTTAATAGTATTTTTCCGTATTTATGGCCTAAAACAGTTCCAAAATAAAGTTCATTGTTCTTTACCGCGTACCAAGCGTTTTTGGCCTCTTACAGTTCCGTCATACGAAGTAACGTCGCGTGCTCAAAATTTGAGCAGAAATGTCCGAAACGCACTTGAGACAAAAGTGAAAATGCTTTTTACATTTTTAATAATAATTGGCTGCACCAAAAATATTCGCAAAGACTCACCTGTCATGACGTCACAGTTCCAAATAGCCATTTTGGTATTGGACGTTCTGGGTGACATTGTGAGATTCCGGGAATAGAGGTAGTTATGACCATTATAGATCATGTATTCCATAATTCAGCTGTTCAATACAATGTATTTATATTGTTACAAAATCTATATACGGTCATTACATTTATGGGTATTAATGAGTTGGAATGTCACTTGTGTTGTTAAGCAACGTTCAATAAGGCCAAGCCCCATATAGGTGACCGAAGCTGTATCATCACTCACGTTCCTTTATACCGACATTGACCTGACAGATTTATAGAACCAATGCTCATGACTTTTTTTTCTAACATAGGTATTCCAATTTTATAATTTTAAAGTTAGCTAATTGTGAATGTTCTAAGTAATTTCAACCAGTATTCTAGATTCTATACTGACCCACCAATCCGCACTGGGCCAGCGAGCTCCCTATATTCTTCCATCCGCTGGGAAGGCCTGTACCCCAGCAGTAGCGAGATTTAAGGGCTGGTGGTGTATAACCAGAATAATAGAGTCTATATAAAGCTATACGATGTTTTTCTAAGATAATTGTGATCTATTTTTCTTTGTCGCATTTTTTCAGAAACAACAAGTGAATAATAAGGAATATGAAATGAAAATACACAAGCAAATTCACTCTTTAAAATACTACAAATCAGCTGTTCTCAAACGAAATCTCAAAAAAGCCAACTACTTAATACCTTTACGACAGTATTAACTTAACTTCTTCTTCTCACTGCCCTGTTCCCAGTCTATCTAGAGTCGGCGTATGTTTCCTCTTCCATTCATATCGGTCAGACGTCATCAAGCCATCCACTCCCTTTTGATTCATATCATCCATCACACCGTAAGGGTGCTAGTGATGAATGAATGTATAGAAAAAAGATGGAACGGACCATGTCGAGAGACCGATGAACGGAGAGAGTGATTGGAATGACAACATTCCAATCCATACCGCTCAAAGTTTTGGCTTAGGTTTTACAGCCGGCCGCCTGCCTGACACTAACCCTCTTTGGGTATTGACATTGATTAAGCCAATATTAACATAACGAGGTGCTTATTAAAAGCAACTATTCGTCGTTACCATACAAACCGTTTCATTTCCACCATAACCTCTGCATTAGTATTCCTTGGCCGTAGTGAAGGTGCGATGGTTGAAAAAAAACGTCTATGGTTCGTGTGCGCCCGCTAATAAGCACTAGCTACTACGGATGTACCAATTGATTGAAGAAAAAACAAACATTCGATTGATTGTATTCGAAAAAATGCTAGAAACGCTATTTTCCATCGACACGTCTAACCATGATGCGTTTAATTACGAATCGATTGCAATTGCATCTATTTTAATGCGTAATTACACTGTACACTCAGAAATTTTTGTGGTTTTTCCATTCTTGAGGGGATGAATCATTACAAATAAATGTACTAAAATTTCGCCGTGTTGCTAGCTTGTGTATTTAATTTTAATAGTTTCATGATCACCAGCCCTTTAATATCCCCACTGCAGGGGTACAAGTCTTCACTATGTATGGAAGAATATAGAGACAGTAAAATAGGCCATAACCTGCGAGTTGGCTTAATAGTTCGATCTTGGATACTTGTAATATCTTTGGTTTGATTTTATTCATGCATTCGTCCATCACATCTCATCATCATTCACGCCTATTCTCCCTAAGGTATCAAATGATTTTTATACTTTTTTTGATTTGTGATCTTAATTTCAACATTATATAAATGTTAGAAGAAAATTGGACGCGGGTTCGATTACCGCATCAAGACCATAATTTTTCGAACTTTTCCCAACCACCATATTTTCTTTGTACTGATTTTTATACTGTTTTGTATAAAAATAATTTTACAACGTGATATTTATCTTATTTATTTTCTGATTGTTATTCGAAATCGTTAAACATTTTTTATTCCCCTTACAAATTGGTCGGTCAGTAAACCAAAATGTATGGAAGAATTACAATTTTGAATTTTTGACAGCGCCATAGTTTTTATATGACCAAATTAGCATGAGTAGGGATCAGGGTGTGCGTCGCGCTATTTCTGTTACATTTAAATACGAACATGAAAAAACTCGGATTCTTATGTAAATTACACAAACACGATTCTTGTGATAATTCGCCTCGCAACTCACCTTTGCGTCGATTAACTTGATAGCTTAGCACGATCGATAGGAGATCGATATCAAATTAATGTAAGCTCAAATGTCACGCGTAATAGTTTCAAAGGCCTATTTGTTTAGGCTTCTTAAGCTCTAGTTATCTACTTGAGTTGTTTTGCTTATTACATTTTAATTATACCGGCAAGGAGGATAATTGTTCATGTGATTATAAAAACAAAAAAATATAATAATGTTTAGATGGCCGGTTGGATCGAATGGTCGATGGGTTGGCTATAGCCGTGGCTATAGTTCAAGAGTCCAGGAACAGAATTCTGATAAGGGCGAATGTTTTTGTGACGACCGTGTTGGTCTTTTTGACTTTGTGTTATCAATTTGCAATATTTTTTATGTCACCGAAAAATTGCAAATAGATTATAATTTATCTAACAAGATTTTAAAATGTCGAAATAATATGTTGAAAATGTCGTTCGGACCCTTTAGTCGCCTTGTACGACAGAAGCGTGAGAGTTTGGGGGTGGTGACAAATAATGATTTAACTCATCAGGTCATCTTGATAAACTAATGGACGGTCTACAGTTATACGCTAGTACCAATCTCTTTAATTAATTAATTTTCGATTTTCCCATACAATTAGCAGCTGTACCTACTGACCGAACAATTTGCATGGGGGAAGAAAAAAAATTAACAATTTCAATTTTTTGTTAACTCCATAGTATTTAAATGAGTGTGACAGAATGGGTCATATTCATAGTGTATGTTATTATTTTACCATGTTGTATATAAACTGACGTAGTACCCACAGAGAAATAGTGTAACAGAGCGAAGAAAAATTGCCCATGGAATATGCCGCAGGCGATCTAAGTGTGGCATCAAGCGATAATAAGGAACTCGCAGACCTTTTAGGGCCAATAAAGTGAGCGATAACTGCTTAAGTATACGTTTTAGTGTCCAGACTAGACGCGTAAAAAGTACTGACGGCTAGAAAAAAAATTGGCAGCTCAGGATAAATCCTGCGGTTGCACTTGAGTCGTTTTAGAAAGATCACGTTTTCAAAATTATAATTAAAATACTTAGGTCCACTTGCAGACTCTTTCTTCATCTAGTAAGCCTAGGTGAACCCTTTCTTTAGGCATATTTTTGATACATTATTATTCACATTGATGTCATCTCATCTATACCTTCGGCAAACTAGGATATCCTGGTTGGCAAAATAGGAACAATTCTTCTATAAAATAGTACATACATACATAAATCACGCCTATATCCCCGAAGGGGTAGGCAGAGGTGAACTAGCACCCACGTTATACTATGTCCCTTGCGATTTTCCCATATTTTCTCACCTACCGCCTAACTCGATTGCTGATGATAGCTATATTGCAATGCACTGCTTACTATAGCAGCAATACTGAATTTTTAGGCGGCACGGATTTTGTGCCAAATTCATACAAAATCTTTCGGTGATCTTTCGTTCAAAGCTATCGCTAATAGTTTAGGTACATTTGGTGCGAAATGACAGCATGACGTCATAAACTATAGCTTTTGCTTTAGCAATCGAGTTAGGCGGTGGCCCAAGAAAAACATTTAAAAATTAATATCAGCTAAATCGGCCCAACCGTTCTCGAGTTTTAGCGAGACAAACATACAGCAATTAATTTTCATATACCAGGAGACTTTTGAAAGGAGAAAAATTATCAGCTGTTTCATACAAAATGATAATTAATACCTACTTGACCCAAATGTATGAAACAGCTGTTATTTTTTTCTTGAATTTGGAGTTGCTCCCATGGTGAAATTTGTTCAGTTTCATGGTCTGAACGAATTCCAGAAATGTTTTTACTGACCAAAAAGTCTCCTGGTATAAAGATTATCTTATTGTTGAATTACAATCAGTATAAGTCGGAAAATTAAAAAAAAAAAGTAATTTTTCGGATATAAATTAAATTGAAGTACTTGGCCATAAATTTCTTTTCAGGTGCTTAACTCTTAGCTAACTCAAGCCCCGCATGTTCGAATGCACATTACACTTGGCTCCACCGGCAGCGCAGCAGTTGCTGCTAACACTCCACCGTTTACACTAATTAAAGTCGGGGTTTGCATTTTAAGCGAAAAATGGAAGCATTAAAAGATTTTTGAAACGGCTTTTGCAGCAGCTGTCCTGTACGCGCGTTTGTTTAAGCACAAAATAATAAGCTTTGATCTTAGAACTCACATTGCTTTTTTAGCTATGCGGCTTAGAAGGCGGATAATAAAAACTAGTAATTCTAAAAAAATAATCATCAGCTTCTTGTATTGTTAACTTGTTCAAATAATTGACATAGCAATAATTGACATCAATGGCTTAATAATTAGGACTAGGACTGACGGCTGATAGGGCAGAAGAGTCCTTGAATGTTTGGTACACCCCCAAGATGGTGACGATCTCGTATAGGCCACAGGACCCTTTGTTCAACTGTGGGCGCAGCGCAGTTAAATGAAGAATTATTTTTCCAAAAATTGTTAGATGGCTGCGAATTCTTTTAATAACTACAAAATTTCTTAAATACTTTCATTAAGCCTTTTTTTACATGCATACATACATAAATCACGACTATTTCTCCCCGAGGGGGTAGGCAAACCCGCGTAGCCATTTTTTGACCTCTGTTAATACATAGGCAAGATGTTTTAGTCCAGTCGAGTTTAACAGGTCCAAAAACGTATCCAAACACAGCATCACACTCCCAATCGCTCACTCAATTTCACTGGAACGTTAATAGCAGCCAGTGTAAAGGCAGCATAGCTTTTGCACCGGGCGGCGTCTACGCAAACGTGATCATCATGCTGATTGGTCTAATTAGTTCAAAGGTAAGCCGGCTTGATAAAACTCATTACGACACAAATTGTGGACAGTTTTTGCGTCTCGCGGTGTTTGTGGCGTTTAATGCGATGCTCCAATTTAGTTTGCTAATATATTTTTTAATGGGATCACGATGGTTGATAGCATACTGGGTCTCTTGACAGTTTTATCTACGTTGTGGGACGAGATGTGACGAGGGAGGCCAATGGGATGCATATTCGTCCAAGATACCTACATAACTGAATATTATTTAGGCTGATGATCTTTGGATTTGTGCTCAAAATCTTAAGATTTACCTAAATTTCTCGTGAATCGAAATATACCTTAGTCAATAAATAGTCCATGCGTCCTGAAAAAATCGCAATAGTAAATAATTTTTTTTATTTCTCCGCATAAATTGTTTGGTCAGTAAAACAGAATGTATGGAAAATTAACTAATTTTACAATTTTTTCTTTTTTGATATCCCCACAGTTTTTAGACGACCATGTTATCATGGGAATTATCGCAGTTTTCTTATGACTGTGTCAGCATGGCTAGTATTCAGGGTGTACGTTATTTTTGTTACATGTGTTTTAAAGAACTTTATTGATAATGAGGTACACTTTCCACACACCCGAGCACTAACTAAATGGACGTTACCAGGAAACCGGGAACATTCCAATGATTAATCGGCTTTTAAATAACAACGATTGACGTATGCACTCCTGATTAAGTCATAGGTTTCTCACCTGTCTTTGGCGCTTGGCACTTGAATAATGCAATTGAGTTGGTTCAAATGATGGTACAGGAAACGCGGGACTTAAATAACAACGTTACAAACGATAATGATGCCAGAGAATAGGTTCTTGCAATGTTGTGTAAAAATTGCTGTAGTATTCTTTCGCAGAAACAATATTTAGCAGCTTAGCTTCATAAACATTCTTTGAAAGAATATGGACTGAAATATATTCTTCTTAAGAGATATATTTAATACAATGTGTTAAGTAGTTTATCCGTTTCTTAAGTACTGTCCACGAATAGGCTGACTGCAACTGCCAATTAGTCACAGAGAAAATGAAGTCCGAATCGAACCCGCGTAGGACAGTATTTAACTAAAATTTTCTGTTGTATAATTTCTTCTAACATTAACATAGGTATCAAATTAAAATCAAATGTGATTTGGGCTCTAGCCCGGTGTATGTATACCCTAACCTGGTGTTAATTGTATACTATTTAATATACATTTTTATCTTAGTACTTTCAATAATAACGGTATTCCTTTGTATAAGTAACCCTTTGGCTGTCAATAAAGGCTCATTATATCTCACAGCTGTAACAGTCGATTCGATTCTGCCTACATGCAAATGATAACGCAGTTAACAAATGCATTCCCAACTGACGTCTGAAAGTTCCCAAGACTACGTAAACATTGACATGAAAAAAACGGCCGTATATCACATAAGCTCCTCCCTTTTTGAATTCAGTTAAAAACGAATAAATCACGACATAATGAAATTACGACGCACGTAACCACAGTTAAATCTCTATGAAGAAACAAACTGCCGTGCCATTCACACTGTTTCAATAGATAATGAGCATTTATGTCTGTAATAACGATTGTTGTAAGAGCCGCAGATAATAATTCCTATTTAACCTTCCGCAAGAAGTGAGCACACGGTATACAATGGCGGTATTATGGTAGCTAGGTGTCATCTGTTAATTGTTTATTGAAAAAAGAACATTGACTATGTGATTAGCACAGGCTCTGCTTAAGGTTAACTGTGAATTAGGAAAAGTTTTATTCACGAACACCCTTACTGCCGCACTCAGAGACGTCAATTATGTTTAATGAACACATAATACAAAAAAAAGACAATGAAAACTAAACCATAGACCCGGCAAGAAGTGGTTCGCCCACCGGAATCAAGACCCCGAGGTCCCGGGTTCGATCCCCAGGGGAGTATAATTTTTTACTCGAGTTAGTGGTAGGACTTGTTACAAGTTCGCCTGGCTCGCTATTACCATCTTATCAAAATCAGTCGCCATAATAATAATAATGTTAACAGCATTATTGTGCTCCGTCAATTTGTGAAAGAAAAGATAGCCAGCCCCTCTGTGGTTGAGGGTTCCAGGTGATGTTCAATTCCATCGTCGACCCATATCGTCACTTACCATCAGGTGAGATGAAGGGCAAGAGCTTCTGTCTAGCATTAAAAACACAATTGAGCTATTATGTCATACTCTTTGTCAAATTGTGCTACTATATCTCCAATGATACCGTTACAGAAACTTGTTTGAGCACCTGTCTCCGTCCGTACGTATTTACAATGATTACATAACGCGGTAGCATGTTGGGTAGTTCTTAACTTAATTCTACTACTAGTTTTTCTTCTTAGCAAATTTCACTGACGATAATAATTTACACGTATGTTAATTTTGAACAAATTCTTTTTTATCAAGAAAAAAAAAGTTTTTATCTTAGTAGTAACTATTGACCTAAAAATTGGAATCTCTATGGGAAAGTTATGGAGCTCGTTTTCCTGTTTTCAAATAATAATGTAGGTATGTAAAATTTCGCTAAAGATCTTACATAATGCGTTCTTCGTAAATTAAATCGTAAATACATATTCATCATCATGACCAGCCCTTTATGTCCCCACTGCTGGGGCACGGGCCTTCCCTATGGATGGACGAATATAGGGAGATTGGGCCATAACCCACCACGCTGGCCCTGTGCGGGTTGGTTATCGGCTTAACGTGCCTTTCGAAGCACGGAGGAACTGGAGATAGTAAATTTTTGGTCACCCGTCCAATGACCGGCTTTAGCGATATTGCTTAGTTTACGCAATCGCAGGCCAAGCGCGCTGTGCCACTGCGCTAGCGAGCTCCTCCCAAATACATATTACGTAATAAATATTTTTTTGTGTTTGTGTGGCTTGATTGCCGTAGTACCTTTTTGCTTGATTGCATCCAATTATGACAATGCAAAATGGCGGGTGATTCACAGTTTTCCTTTTTTAAAAAAACGCAAGAGGATTCCGACGCCACCCGCTGTGGGGAAACTTAGCTGAGAATACACCGGTGACGTCAAAAGTGTACTCTTACTAATCGGCTCCCCGTTTCCACAAATAAAAATACTAATTTAATAATACTAAATACCTTTTGATAATATGATGTAGCAATATTTATAGCCCTTATTAGTTGCTAATGTTACATTCATACACAAATCATACTGGTGCATTGCCCTCCTTTAGTTTTTAACGTTATGCACAAATCATACCTGCACAGTACTACGCCATAGAGCTACAAAAACCACATACATACATACACAAATGGTGAATAACCACAAACGTATTGCTAATTACGATAGATTTCATGTAATAGAGGGCGAGCCTATTGCCATCTATGAGTTACGTGAATCGCAGTCATTACTTGGTGGCATAATACTTTGTGCGGCTTGCTTTGGGTCGATTTACCAAAATATTGAAATATTACTGATATTGTTACTTTAATTAAGGCCCGAGTCCACCAAAACGTAAAAAAACTGATTAAAAAATAACCATAGTTTTTCGTCAGTTCTTCTAAATGTCAAAATCGGCTGTTTACGTGTTGTTGAATTGGGGCCTAAATCAGTCTCTAGAAATCGATCCGCAATTATTTCGCCGTAGTCACCATAAGCATGATTTCAATATGACCAAGCCTCTCTCCGTTCATGGGTTTCTCGTGATGATGCTTTCCATCACTAGTCTATACATTCAATCTTCACTAGCACTTTTCCGGTGAAATTGATGATATAAATCAAAAGGGAATGGAGATTTTGATGACGTCCGACCAATGTGAATGGAAGAGGAAACATACTGCGATAGATAAACTGGGAACAGGGCAGCAAGACAGCCTTGTAAATGCTCCGAAAAGCAAGCCGTTCGTCTCGGCTGTTACCTAACCCATTTCCATCCATCAGGGTGGTTCTAACTCGTAATTTAGGCACGGTACCGCAGTCAAAATGGATCTCTCTATCACATAAGTATCGATTCTTCAATCGGTTTCTACCAAAAGCGTGTAATTAAAATGACTCTAACAGTTCGACTCGACTGCAATCGAGAACGGGTAAAGGCCACCGCGCACTGGACCGCGCACTTGCATCTAACAGTTGTATAAATGAATTAATTTTCTGCAATTTTCACCGTAGGTATGGGCTGGGCGCGTCACGCTCGGTCAGCAGGCGCGGCGTACACTGACCATCGTAATTTTTAACTTTGTCTTTGGCATACAATATTTTTTCACTACGTGAATTTCAGAACGAGCCATGAGACCAGACTAGTCTAATAATTAGTGGTGTATATTTAAAAAATTACAGGGGTTTGAAATAAAACAATTTTACGGATAAGGCACGTCTATAAAGGTGTTTGGCATTTTAATTATTTAACCCGACTTTTTATTTCCAATGTGTTGTGCTCGTGCAAATATAAGAGAATATTAATTAACATGAAATATTAGCAACACATTACAGTTTAAGGACCTACAATCATGATAATATTTTGCTATATATTTATTGTAGTAGCAATGAAAAGTCAAGCAATAAGTTTCTCACAACGTTGGTACAATAATAAACAACAATACCAACAACGTAACGAGAGCATTTTATTATTAACAAATTTATAACGACCATTTTGTGGCGAGTTTATATAAAGTCTATTTAAGTAATAAGTAGATTTTGTTCAGTTTAATTGTATTTTTAAATATAACCTAAATTAATCAATTCCCACGCTATCCCATAACTTATGTAAGATGGTTATAATTTAAAAAAAAATTTCTTCATTTAACTGAAACGATAGGAAATTAAGCAAAAGTGGCGATACTTGTCAGTAGCTTTGCATGCTTAGATGTTTTAAGATTAGAAGCAATTTCATGTTTTGTAAATTTCTACGTCACTAGCTAGAGATCTTATTAATTAAAAGCATAGTTTAGATTTTATCAGCAGGAAGTTTGTTTCTAGATTCTTTGGTGCTGAATGGTTTAGGTACCTTTTTTTTCCAGACCTCTGTGCTCCAAGTGATTTTAAGCTCGAAGGCTTGTACCGTTAGATTCAACTAAATTTTGGGAGAATATAATCATGTGGATCATTTAGGGCCTGCTACTTCGAACTTACTTGTCAATTGTGAAACAGGCCCTTAGTCTATTAATTGAATTAATAGTGAAATGTTTTTTTTTATTTATTGTGATCCTCTAAGCACAATGCAATATTGCAAACAAACTTGTCTAATTTCATTAATTTAGTTTATAAAACTTTATTTCACAAATAAAAAGTGTACAACTGGCGGGCTTAATGACATATGGCATTATCTACCAGTCAACTAGTAAGGCGTGCTAGAAACCATAAGGCTATATATACTATCTCATAAATACTCTGTGACACCTAAAATTTAAAAATTACTGTAGATATTGTTTTAAAATCAATTTCTCCCCCCAATGTACGACGTCCCTAATTTCCGTCCGGTGGCGAAATGGCGGGAGATGCGCAGGCGCAGTTTTTATGCAACCCCACAGTCTGAGCCGTTATGGCATTTAACAGTACAATAGTATTTACCAGTAAGCGGTCTAGCGGAGTAATTTCAAAGTAACACTTGAACTGAGTGCAAAAGGTGCAATATTGCTTGGCACTTCATAATTGAGACTGCGTTTATCGACTTTTACTAGTCGCGAGAATATACGTATTCAGCTGTTACTCGGCTCACAGCTGGACTTATACATTTGAGGTAATTAAATATTGTTTTCTACTAGGTTTGAGACAGCCATACCTGGTGGCATATTATGTTACAACACTCGGGATGTCTTCAATCCCAAACATAAAAATAGGTATACATGAATTATGAGCCGACTTCTTAAAACAAACTTATGATTTATTTTTCATACATACATATAATTACATATAATCCACTCCCCTTTGATTAATATTATCCATCGCTCCGCCACTGATCCATCATAACGGAAAGGTGCTAGTGAGGAATGAATGTTTAGAAAAGAGATGGAACGGACCATGTTGAGCGATCAGTGGACGGAGAGAGCGATTGTGATGACATTCCAATCCATACTGCTGGAGGTCTTGGCAGCCGGCCGCCTGCCTGACACCAATCCTCTTTGGGCACGCTGTTGTTGGTGGTTTGCCCTCCACCATTCGGGTGTCCCAAAGTGCTTATTGGTCTACACGTCTACACCGGGCAATCTTCCTTAGTCGACTTTTCTGACACTCTTGGGATGAGTCGGGGCTGGCCTATTCTACGTTATTTGTTCGCTCCCAGGCCAGCATAGAAGCCTCATAATTTTATTCATATAAACGGTTATTCCTGCAAATGCAATATATTACATCCGATACCGTACTGGTAAAAAATGACTATCATTACCATCAGTCTGCATCATCGCGGGCTATTTGTAATGTTCAATTACATTTACCAATAAAGAAACATAAACTACCCACAAAAACCTTTGACAATGACTGATTGTCTCCAATTGAAATAAACATTAAACCGTGGATTCATTACAGAAGTGCCATTATCAACCTTATTATTGCGAACCAATCTTGTTTTATCAATTTCGAGTACTTTCTAATATCTAACTTAATTTTTTTTTCTTGAAAACATTTGATTAGCATCTTAGCACAAGTGGTTAAAGTTCAATTTTGAATATTCAGTGAACGCTTCGCCTTAGCCTAGAATAGTCTAACAAACATTAATCATAATTACGCTATGAAATTGTTTTAGCTACAGCAATGAGTTTGAACGAAATAGAACGTTATTATCTGCAGTGGAAAGCTGCTTTTGGAGTGTGGGTTCGAATTGATGGGTTCCTTGGATTTAGAAGTAAAAGATTGACATATAAATGCTTAGGAGGAAGTGAAAGGCTCCCATAAGATTTTCGATTAAAATTGGAAAATAATTGTGTCTCCCACGAGCTGGGTACGTAATGGTTCGTTTTTCGGTTGGGTTGCTGTCAAACCGGCAATTTCCGTACTCTTTAAAACACTTATCACACAGATCTGGCCGGGATCGGTGGAACAATTGAAACGCCACTAATCTTGGTCGAAGAAGAAATCGAAGAAGCTACCTTAAGTTTTCGCTGGCAAAGTTCAAAACATGACATTCACAGACGAACATCGACGTGTCTTGTTCCAGTAAAGTTTTATTAAAAGCCTCCCATTCATTTCCGTCGTTAAAGCGAGCCGTGCTCATTGACAGTTGTCATCTGCGCATAAAGCGGACCACACGCGATCCGCCAACGAATAGTTCTTAATCCAACTGATTACGGGCAGGTGCGAAGCTTTTTAAATGTCAGAAGGCACCTTCTGAGGATGTTCCGCCAATTCCGCCTTATTTAACTGCCGCACTCAGAGACGTCAATTACCTTTAATTAGTATTTTATGTCAAAAATTTTCATTCAAATCTAGACCATAGACCCGGCAAGATAGCGACTAGTTTTGAATTGTCATTTTTTGACGTTAAGTACTCATTAACGTTATTTGACGTCTCTGAGTGCGGCAGTTAGTGTGTGATGTCGTTAATGATAATGACGAAATCGGCCGTGTGGTGACGGCAAAGCAGAATACAATCGTCACCACCCTAAATCTCTCCCGTGGGTCGTCGCATAAGGCGACTAAGGATAAAACAGTGATGAGGAATGTGCAGCAGCGTTACTCTTATACCACCTAGCAATGTACCTACTGCGACTTGTGCCCGATTAATGGCAAAGGGCTCGCCACTTATTACATGGGACCTAACATAATTGGCGAAACGTGGGTGCTAGTTCACATCTGCCTACCCCTTCGGGGGTATAGGCGTGATTTATGTATGTATGTACGACATCCCACAATGGTTGGTGGTAGGACCTCTTTCAAGTCCGCCTGGTTAGCTACCACCATCTTATCAAAATCTGTCGCCATAATAATAATGTGAACACCATTATTGTGATAAGATGGCCAGCCCCTCTGTGGTTGGGATTCCAGGTGAAGCTCGATTCCATCTTCGGCCCTTATCGTCATACCATCAGGTGAGATGAAGAGAAAGAGTGGGAAGCTCTTTCTCTAAGCTCTTTGTCTAACATAAAAAAAAAATATTGTGTGCTCTGTGAAATGAGCTATGGTTTCAACACTTCAGCCGAGAGACGCCCACTGTTGGGCATATGCCTCCCCTATGGATCTTCCCCTAATATTAAATTACCTCTAATAGCCTAAAACGGACTCTATCATTATAATATAATATATAAAATCATTTTGATCGATATATTCTCGTCAAACTCGTCGTCTGCTTCCTTAAGGATTCAGAAAGGTTCCCAACTCTTGCTTTGCGTTATCAAATAGTAGAATACACGAGAATGCCTGCTTTAGACAGTATGCCGTCTTCGAGACCCTCCGTCTATTATATATAAATATTAGAAAAGTTATTAGTGATTCAGAAAATATCTCCCTCTTCCATCTTCCTCTATTACATAGTACTACGAGCTCAGCACGAACTTCCTTCTTCCTTATCATCTTCGGTCTTCCTCTCATTCTAGGTGATGGATTCCAGTTTAGCGACCATATGACCAGACCAGGTACACTGTTGCCCATTCCTCGTTAGATATTACCCAAATTGTGGCCCAACCGGTACAGTCGAAGACATACACAATATTTTAGTTTTACAAACGTAACTTTTTCATAATTGGTTCTTATTATACCACATCAAACAAATGCTTCGGAATTTGTTCCACGAAAAATACGAGTACGGTTAGCAGAGGAATTATGTTTTATTATATATCCCGAAAAGCGATGTAATCATGTCAATTATACACAATTATCCAAATGTTTTTTCGAAACTCAAGCTATTACGTTTGAAAAAAATTCTAAGCTTCGATATTTTGTGGAAATCATAATAGTGGCTACATGCGCTACCGGCGGTGAGAACAGATTCGTGTATGTTAGCGATTCATTAAGCTATTATAAGTAGGGGTAATTTTCGACATAGGACCGACCGATAAGCCTATTTATAAGAATAGGTTTTTATGAGATATGACAGATAGTAATTTTGTACATGTTGAACAGGAAATCTAAATTAAATTTATAGATATTATTAAAAATTGATTGACTTGTCTGCATAAAAGTGAAATGTCATGTAATTTAGAAAATGAAACACTTACTGATATAATATAAATTTAATGAACTTTATGTTAAAAGATTATTACTTATTGCTCATGGACAAATAACAGTCAAACTCATTAACCCGTGGACAGTTTCATACAGTCACAACAATCAATCCTTAAGAGCACTTTTTTTTTAACAATAACATAGTATTTTCAACTAAAAATTCTTATTAGTGTCCCTTTCGTTATATTGCCTATAATAAGTAGGAGTGATTATTATGCATGTTCTAAGACAAAATAAAAACTCAAGACTGGTTTACTTTTCGGCGTCTGCTGTCGGTACTTCAATATTAGCCCGACACACTCCTCGGGCGGCGTTTAAATGGCTTATCATTATGTAATTACTATCATTGTCTGCGCGAGCGCACATACTCACTGCTAGCCTTCGTATGACCGCTTTGGGTCACCCTTGAGTTTTGTGTGAATGCGAGCAAAATGGCGTTGGATTTGCTTTAACAGTGGTGCTAGCAAAGGGGGAAGGTAGCCCAAAGCGGGCATATTACCTAAGTTACCATACCAATCGTTCGATCGTTAATAGACGAATGAAGCAGTCAAATATCGAAAGAGGGTTGGTGTCAGACTGGCGGCCGGCTGTTAAGCCTAAGCCTTGAACTTGAGCGGATGGGAATGTATGAGCTAAACGGGAGGAAATGAGTTGATTCATAATATCATCCATCACACCGGAAAGGTGCTATTAATGAATGAATGGAAACAGATGGAACGGACCACGTCGAGAAGTCAATGAACGGAGGAAGTGATTAGGTTGAAAACATTCCATGTCACACTGCTCAAGATTGTGTTTTAGATTTGCAGCAGCCTAACACTAGCCCTCCCAAGAAATGATATTAAAAATAACTAAAAAACATACAGCGCCGATGCCAATTGAAATAGGGCAGAGGAAAAAGAAGACGAATATAATTATTTTATGTTAAGTAGTAAGAGTACTAAAACCGCTTCTTACCATGTAAGTACTTAAAAACAGGCAGCTACCTGCCGTTATTATTTTTAAAACTCACACTCGCTACAAAGTAGACAGAATTCTTACGGCTTGATCGTTGCGACTTTTTCATCGCAAAGCGAACATTATGTCAATGTATCTTGAGCATAAAAGAGTACATCGTAAAGTTGACAGCTCAATTAAACCAGTAATTAGAGAAAAAAGGCTAACGCCCGCATTTATCCGTCATCTATCCTTTCCAAGATGGAAAGTTAATTATCACATTAAAATTGTTAACTTGACAATGTTCAGTTTTACTACCAGGAGACTAGAATAGCTTTTGAGGAGCATGTACGACACATTAAGTACAAGATCTACGATGAAAAGATGATTAATTGGAAAACGTTGATCAATCAAAATTGTTTGGTTTCGTGTCTAATTATAATCACCACAAATAGCTTGGAAAAAACTGCAGCAGCAATAAGCTAATTATTAATGTTTATCCAACAACGTCAATACTACATACATACATAAATAACGCCTGTTGATCCTCAAAGGCAGACGTGTATTACACCCATGTTTCGCTAATTATGTTAAGGGCCTGTTTCATAATCAACAAGACAGTAAGTTCGAAGTAGCTTACTTGGCAGTTCATTCGTGTAATAACTGTCAAATGATCTGCGAAGTAAGCTACTTAGAACTTACTTGTCGATTGTGAAACAGGCCCTTAGTCCCATGTAATAGGTGGCGAGCCTATTGACATCTATCGGGCACCGAAATCGCAGTGATTGGGGGTGGTATAGTGTTTTGCTCTGCCGTAACGACACAGCAAATTTGTATTTAAATTAGATTTATTATTATTACAAATAATTATTGGCCGTGTGGTGACGGCAGAGTAGAATACAATTGTCACCACCCCAAATCTCTCCCGTGGGTGTCGTACAAGGCGACTAAGGATAAATCAGTGATGAGGAATGGGCAGCAGCGTTCCTCTTATACCTACCACCTAGCAAAGTACTGCGACTTTTGTGCCCGATAAATGGCAATAGGCTCGCCACCTATTACATGGGACCTAACATAATTGGCGAAACGCGGGTGCTTGTTCACCTCTGCCTACCCCTTCGGGGATATAGGCGTGATTTATGTATGTATGTATGTACAAATAATTATGTTTACATACAGCATCCTTAATATGTCTAAATTGGATCACCTACAGTCAATGATGCTGGTACAGAAAATATAACAATAGTAATTAATTTATTAATTGCAAAAACATATCACTAACTGTAATTCGCTTGAAAGCCTCAACTCGAAACTCAAATATTAAGAATTAAAAATAATTTCAGGTTTGATACAAAACCCACTGCAATATGTTTAAAAGCGTCCACAGTTTTCAAATTTATTAGTTCTATACTTAAATATCGAGCAATTAACCAATATGACAGGTCGTAACAAGCAATTGCAATTATAAAAGCTTTACAAGTTTTAAGACTCAATTAGGAAAATACTTTTAATGATAGAATAGTAAGTGAGACTATAAACATGGGATATACATACATACATACATACATACGTCACGCCCTTCTCCCACAGGGGTAGGCAGAGATCACTTCCTTCCACTTGCTACGATCCTTACATACTTCTTTCGCTTCATCCAATCTCATCAATCTCTTCATGCATGCCCGTCGGTTTCGGGTACTCTTGACCTGGCCCTTTTTCAATAGACTTTCAATTTGATTATGAAAGATCCGCCTAGGCCTTCCCCTTGCCATTTCTCCATTCACTTTCGCCATGTAAATCCTTTTTGTCATTCTCCTTTCATCCATTCTTTCAACGTGACCAAACCATGCGAGCATCCCTTTCTCAATCCTTGTCATTACATCTTCTTTCAAACCACACCTTTCTCTTATCACACTGTTATACAATCGGTCGCTCAGCCTTACTCCAGCCATACTCCTCAACGCTCTAATTTCTACTGCATTTATTCTACTTTCATGCTTCTTCTCCCATACCCAACTTTCGCTTCCAAACATTAATGTCGGAACCAGCACTCCGTTATGAACAGCCATACGAGCCTTTCTGGACACGCTTTGGCTGTTCATAAAAGTGTGCAAAGCCCCGTTTACCATATTCCCAGCTTTCACCCGCTTTTCAATATCACTATCACACTTTCCATCTCTCGTAAATACAGATCCTAAATATACAAACTCTTTCACTTGTTCAACATTCTCACCCGCTATCTTAATTTCACACTTTGTCATTTGTTCATCCCTTTCAAAAACCATGATCTTTGTCTTGCTTACATTTACTTTCATCCCTTTCTCTGTCACAGCTTCATGCATAACTGTTACCATCTCCTGCAAATCTGTTTCTGATGATGCTAATATAACCTGGTCATCAGCGTACAGCAGACATTTGATAAGTAACTCGTTCATTCGTAATCCACAATCAAATTCTTTTAGTCTCGTCAGACAATTATCCATGTATAAGTTGAACAGCCATGGTGACGCTACACATCCTTGTCTCACACCTGTACCGATGCGAAACGACTCTGTGTATGCACCATTTATCCTAACACAAGCGTTCGAATCCTCATAAAGAGATTTCAACGCCTGTATCAGGCTGCTGTTCACCCCATACATCGACAAAATCGACCACAGTTCATTCCTCACCACTCGGTCATAAGCCTTTTCTAAGTCTACGAAAGCGCAATATACTCGTTGGCTTTTAGCCAGAGATTTCTGAGTAATGCATCGTAGAGAAAAGACTTGATCCGTACATCCCATTCCCTTCCGAAATCCTGCTTGCACGTCCCATATTCTATCATTAGTCTCTTTCATAATCCTTTCAATCAGAATCTTTGCATACAATTTGCCGACAACACTGAGAAGGCTAATACCACGGTAATTTTTGCATTCCAGCTGCGACCCTTTACCTTTGTACAGTGGCACAATGACGGCTTTACGCCAGTCTTTTGGTACTTGGCCACTTACCCAACAAAGGTTCAAAAGGCGGTGCAGCTGCTTAGCAATGGTACCCTCACCAGCCCTCAGCATCTCGACCGATATCCTATCACACCCTGCTGCCTTTCCTGCTCTCATACCTTTCAATGTTTGCACAATCTCATGCATACTTATTTCATTCTCATTCAAATTTTCTTTCACATGATTAGCCTGGGACTGGACTATATCATCTGACCTTTCAACATGGGATTAATATTAAAATTACCCATATGCCATTAAATTATTGTAAAACTACTACTGATGAGGTTGTGGTACTTGTTATTCATATTATATGGGTAATAAGTAAAGACAATTTTGTTATTGTGTTACTTATCACTATAGAAATATGAAGTGGCAAAAACAAATCAGTATTATAACCTGATCTTCATAAATTATATATTTTCTGACTGCATTATTGATTATGTACGGCGTGTACCCCGGGACTAAAACGTAGTGGTATCATAATATCAGCTACACAACCCTAACATTTCAAAGTATCTCAAAGTATTTCAAAAAATCACTAACAGATTTTGAACATTTATATCCGAATAACCAAAATGTCACCGATAATACCGATTATCGCAGATTCGGCAAAGATTAGCAATCTTCGCCGAATGTAGCTACAATTAATAATGAAACTAATTCAAACTTCACATTAAGGTCTATTTAGATTGAATTTCTCTCGAATCAGTTTCATTGGACAAAGACACCGCGTCTTCAGAGAAATCTGATTCAACAAACAGGGTTGACTTTCTTTCGTCGTTTTTCCTTGGTACATCTTTTTTGTTATATTTCTTTGTTCTGTTTAACTGTCCAGGAGAAAGCAAAGCAATACTAGCTAGCTACATTAATTTCGAAATCATCTACTACTTTTCCGAATCCACTGTTGGTTGAGTGAAATCTTAGATTATTCAATTCTTATTCTTCATTTCTTAACCCCTACTCAGATAAGAATATTAAAGTGCTGTCCCAAACCGATTTTTGAAAAGTTTCACGTTAAGTAAAATTTGATTGCCAATGCTTAAATTGATAATTTACTTTGATTGTACTTTATTCCTTGATTTTATAATTGATTTGTCTTAAATATGTTTGATGATTTCTACTATAGCGTTTTATCTGTTTTGTCAAACCGATTCAATACAAATACAGAATATTGTTCAATTTTATCATTCGCTCTTGGCTGCTTTTCTATTTGCCACCGCGTATTGGATGAACATAATGAAATTACAAGTTTAATGTGTTCTTTCAAGGAATCCTCTTCTTAACGTTGATAATTTTTCCTCGTTAATGGAGCGTACTATCTTAGCTTACTTTATAATCAATATTTAAATTTGGTGCTCGTAATATTTTTACCTCAAAAACAATTTAATGCATTCATTTAAAATACACAATGTTTCAGGATTTTTTTGGTTATTTATAAAACTTGCAATTTGTTGTGGTATCTTTGGAATATATGTTTAAACCGTTTATTCCTATCACAAAACAGTAAACTACTTTATCTGTTCTGTGATTCCTATAAATATCGCCAAATACAATGTTGCCTGTGAACTGCGGATACTCTTTAAGATCGAAATTTAATACAATTTAAATACACATGATGAAAATTTACATGAACAAAAACAGGCATAGTACTTTAAATGGTTCACAATTGAGCAAATAAAACTCATAAGCATCGTGTTTAATGTTGCTAACAATATCATAACTTGTATTATTGATTATGAAATTGCAGCTTCAATGACCGAAACACTTGACCGTTAATGAAACGATCCGAATTCTGGAACAGGACAATTACAAGACGATAATGCTACAACATTCAGTTGAATACCAAGTGCGAAAGTTATTAAACAAAACCCCAGATTATAATGTCCTGGTACCATTGACAATAATATCTGATGACATTTTGAATATACAATCAACGCCATAAATAGAGCGCTAGTACGTTCACAAGATAAACATCAAATTGTTCAAGGAGCAATTTGCTTGCACATGGACATTATTGTCCTAAACGATATTGATGCTAATGATATAATTGTCACTGCTTGATTATGGAACAATGCTGCTACTGAAGCAATATTATATTATATATAAATCAAATGCAGATTTACAGTACCTATTCATTGTACCTTTGAAAATTTGATAATTCTGCTAAATTGATACAAAATTTAAAAAAATTTAAAGACACACAAAATATGTGTATAGGCAGAGCACGTACAGTTCCAAAAAAATCTACTTAGATAAACTGCCGCTTTGGTCGAATGCTCAAATTGCTGGGTATTGGCCAAGAGGTCCCAGGTTCAAATCCTGGTAGGGGCAAACTTTGTGATGACCACAAATGATTTCCTAGTCATGGTTGTGTATATGTTTATGTAGTATATTTTCTACATTTATATACATAATTATATTAAAATATGTCCATCATCTAGTATCCATAACACAAGTGCTTGCTACCTACTTTGGGCTAGATGATAGGTGTAAGTGTAAAAAAAAAAATTAATTATGACAGACATTAAATCAGATTGCAGTTGTATCACGAGAAGCGTGCTCACTAGTCCAAATCAAACTGTCGCTAACTTTATCACAATACCAAGTATCAGATTAACTGTGTGACACATTGTCTGACATTCATAAAGAGATCTTAGTGATAAACATAAAGTTAACGGATACTAATATGTTTTTTATTTGTTGCAGGTACCTACTTCGTAATATTTTCTACTGTTTACTGAGCAACTGTTACGGTTGGTATGTGACATTACTAGTTTTTTATGTGCGTGTTAGATTTTTTTATTGGTAATTAGTAAACCATTTATTTTAAATCTTATTTGTGCAGAAATCGCATAGAGAAATTTGTTCTTTCTTGCTCTGGTGAACCATTTTCCACTGTTGGAATGTCATTTAGCTCACGTGTAACTAAATATTTATAACATTAACAAAATTAGTGAGCCTATTGCTAACTAACGGGTAACTAAATCGCATTGTATTGCTAGCTGGTATAATAGCAACGCTGCTGCCCATTCAATTCACGCTACCCTTACTTACCTTGTGTTCGATATCCATGGGAGAGATAGGGTTTGTGACAGTTGTATTCAGCTCAGGATTTCAATAAATCATAGTCAGAGACACAGGTTATACCTTGATCTGGGATTTATGGCTTAAACCATGAGCTAGCTGCAGTCTTTTTGTTCATGGAATGGTCAACGGTTGCAATTTTAACTCAGTTTTCAAACACTTTCTTTACTGCTGCGCTAAAATTCTCGGGCATAACGCATAATTCGATCTAGATCACAGATAAGTGGCATACGGGCCTTGTTTCGTTCCGTAAAATTCTGTATCTCTTACTATAAATCAAACTTATGTCGCTCTTAAGACTGCTGCGAATGTTAGTTGTTTATTAACAATTTTGAAGAGGATATTAAATTTCACACCGTTAAAACAGACTATTTCTGTCAGTAATTAAATTTGTGCAGATCATCTTCTTGGTAAAAGCTATACGTAATGTTAATTTCAATCAATTTCTTCTCCAGTTAGTTTCATCATAAGTGAGCTGAATAGCGAATTTATTTTTTATCTTATTTGCGAAATTTTTACGTCAAATTTGGCATAGAGAAATTTGTACATTCTAGATTTGTTGAAATCTATTGGTCATTACTGGAATGTCATTTAGCTCACATGTAACTATACATATTACATACACATTAACAAATTTGCGAGCCTATTCCTATCTAACGCGCTCGTAAGGCGCAGTATAATACTAGGTGATATAAGACACGTAGGAAGGCAGGAACGCTGCTGCCCATTACTCATCGCTGACTTCACCCTTAGTCGCCTTGTAAGACACCCGCGGGAGACGGGGTCACCACACGGCACGAAATATAATAGGTAGTGCAAAATGAAATTAACGATTCCCAACCAGTTGATCCACAAAAAAGTCTTAAGCTGATATGACGTACAAATGTTAAGGGTTTAATGGCTTGGAAACCGCCACGGTCTTGTAACCTTATACCCCACACCTCAACTGCACAGCTTACACGATATTTTTTACCTTAAGTTACACATAATAAGATTAAATATCCTTTAATCCTGCGTAAGCGCCCAGCAAATAACACTTGCTTTAAGCTCTCGAGATTAGAGTTCACTTTCCCTTGCTTAAGGACGCTGTTAAACTAGTGTAAATAAGCTACTGTTTAGTGTCAGTTTACTTGTACGTTGAGTTTTGATGTCCAAAATTCGATTCTTGGTTAGTTAAACGAGTTATCGTGTTCGGGGAACGTGCGCTGAGAGATGTGATGGTCTGATATACAGAGTTCTTCTACAGATCAGGTCAGGTGCATTTTTTCAGACATCAATATTTTGAGCATTGTGAAGATTTCTTTGGTAGGTATAGTTATTTCAGACTTGCAAACCCATTTTGATACTAGATAAAGCTTTTATGATAGTATTCAAACAAACATCAGGTTTATTATTACCTTAAGTCTAAGTAGAAAATCTGCTCCTCAAAATGGTCAAAAATCGTGTAATCCAATACTTAGAAGGCAGCCCAAGAA
This sequence comes from Cataclysta lemnata, assembly GCA_963931975.1. NCBI lineage: Eukaryota > Metazoa > Arthropoda > Insecta > Lepidoptera > Crambidae > Cataclysta > Cataclysta lemnata. The sequence continues at coordinate 1,496,175 of OZ008358.1, forward strand.
GAATGTGTATATTACTGACTAAAATTGTCAACCATAAAATCATGTAAAATTTCCTACAGAGACCCCTACGAAGAGAAAGCTGAACAGCATAGAGGAAAAATTACCTAATGTAGCTTCCTAAGTGAGAATATTATTATTGTGAACACAAAATTATTTATGATCCTTTCTCCTCTTCTTTTTCACATGCATAGAAAATTAGAGAAATATTTTGAAGACGGTTAGTAGAAATGTCACATAAAAACCATCTGATTGCCCTTTCATTAAGAACTAATAAATCAACTATAAACGAAATTAAATAAACACAATTTTTTCTTATGAAATAATATTTTCTAACATTTAACAAATATCAAATAGTAAATGACAGGCCTATTGAAAAGTAGCACATTATTAATTCTATCAATAAATAATTCGTTTGCAATTAATATTTCATAAATCACTTCAAGTTCTACCAATAAATATCTTATTAATAAATAACATACGACAGGTCGCTCATACAAAAGGACCAACTCTCTATAAAATATTCATTGGACTTTATTGGAACGATAAATTAAATCACTTTTACGCTAATAAATAACTTATTATTTATTTGATTATTTCCAAAAATTAATACAAATATCTCATGCTGGCATAAAATCTAACAGCTATATTGAATGCTAACCCCTGCTGCGGAGCTCATACCGAATGCTCATAATTGAGACATATATCAGGTACAAGTCGAGATGTGGCTTGAGACTGCGACCGCAATTGTGAGTAAGTCAATAATTGAAAATGTTGAGATCGAGAATTATGAGGCTTTGAATTCTTACAAAGATTTTAGTGGTTAGAAAAAGAATTTCGAAAAATTATGATCTTGAGGCGGGAACATTTATATAATGTTAAAATTAAAATCAAATACTTTGAATTCTTGTTTTTTGGCTTTGTGTGTGTAATTGGTCACATTTGTTTCGCATTGATTTCATTTGTTTGATATTTAAAATAGTTACTAATGAAATCATGAAATCATCGACTTCAATAAGATCACCTTTTAGATCTTAACAAACATATTGTATAAAATTACAATTAAGGTAGGAGTAATTTTATGATAGTGTTGACATTTTGACAGAAGAACTATTTACCCTACTTTCTTTTAACAGTTACAAACTATTGCAAATAAAATTAGGGCCTGGTGTGGAATCGTCCAAAAATTTAAAATCTTCAGTTATCCCATTTCAACTGTAAAGTTTGTCGTGTTAACAATCATGTTCCCGTTAAATTAATACCAGTAAGGCGGCATAAACAATACTATTCGTATTGTTGTATGTTGAGTAGGCAAAGGTTGGCAAATTATTTTACAGGTTTCATTTTCAGACTGATTGTACCTACTTGTTATATTATGTGGCTTGTAGTACCTATACAAATTATAGCGTCAAAATGACAAAATATAACTAATACAATTTAAAAATTGTTTTAAGGCTCCTGCACACCAAACGCAGGTCAGTAGCAGCGCAGTTTGAATGCGGGCCCGCGCAAGTTGTTGCGTTACACCAAATTTTAACGCAGGCCCGCGCTGTTGTATTACTATGGGGTCATGTTAGCATGGCTCACCGGGGAGCAGCGCAGCGCGTCGTCTTCTAACCCGTCGTACTAAACACGGTCCAGCGTTGCGACTGCTTTGAAACTGCCGCTGCGTTCAGTTTGCCGACTCCCGCGCTGCTGCTGACCAGGGGGCCTAGACAAAGTAACACACCAACAAAGATAACGTAGTTAGATACAGCAAAATGTATGGGATTTGACGTAAGTCGTCGTGAAATCACGTGACCAAAATCGTCTTCGTAAGTTCCTAGTTATGTTGGTAGCGCAAGCTAAAACGCTGTAGATACCAAAGTAATATGGCCGATCGTAACGAACTTCGACACGTTATCGTTATGAAACGTTTGCTACTTGGCTACGGGCCCTGCTCTGCTCCTGACCCGCGTTTGGTGTGCAGGAGGCTTTAGACTTAAGCTTTAGGCTCTCCTCTGCGACGTTTAAAGTAAGTACGTTTATTCTACTTTTTTTTGTATCGCCAATTATAGTTATTTGGTAGTAAACCTCAAATTTTTATTTATATTTCCGTGCCGTAGGGTGACGGCAGAGCTGAATACAATTGTCACCATCCCCTATCTGTCCCACCGGTTTCATACAAGGGGACTAACGGTAATATAGGCAGCAGCGTTTCTCTAATACCACCTAGCAATATACTGCGATTTTCGTGCCCGTTAGATGTCAATAGTCTATAGGCTCAAAAAAGTATAAAGATTTTGAAAAATGTATAAATAATAAATATTACACATTTAAAAATTATTATTATTCCATAGAACACTTTATCGCATCAAGAGTATATTTATTTGCGTTTCATATATTTTTTTTTGGTACAACAAGACCTAACTTTTAAAGACCGAATTAGAAAGCAAAAGAAATCGCTAATTCCACGTAAGCACCCATTAAGTAACTCACTTCCAAAACTTAAAGGTTTTATAAGCTAAAAATTGCTATCCCCACCCAACAATGAGGTATGCAAATTCTGCAGGCAAACCAACAGGCTACCATTAGTGCTGCGTAGCTAAGCATTCGCTTATTATAGAGTTTAACCGATTTTAGGGTTATTGATCCCCTGTGCTTTGTGTAACATTGAACTAATGACAGGTCAAAATGCAATTTTTCGCGAATATGCTCCGTCGAAATGATATCGGCCCAGAAGAAGATTTTTAAGTGTTTGCTCTTGTATGATATTTCTATGTACCTACCTACTGAATAAATAAAGTTATTCCAAGTAACTTTATTTATTTCGGTAGGCCTTTAGTTCTATACATACAGAAAAGCGATACAAAGCAGGCATGCTGCCTATAGTGGCTACTATTATGTATGAAATTGTTTACTGCCCATGTATGCGAGCTAGAGCATTTAATAAAGCTGACGGAAATAAATTGTTATTGAAAATTATCTTACACACGAGAGTAGCCGCTTCAAGACAGGTTCCTAAACCAAGTCTATTTATTTCCGCAGGAGTGGATAGTCTGAATTGTATTACCACCCACATTCGGTTCTTTACAATATTAGGTGCCTATTATCGTATCTGTTGGGCCTGTGCCTATGCCCAACAGTGGGCGTCTCTCGGCTGAATGATTATTATGTTATCTACTGAGCACGGTATATTGCATGCTGTTTCTCATCACTGTTTCAACGCATTGTCGCGATTGTGTTCTGCTCTGCAGTCACGACACGGCATATTTTATAAATTTAATGTTAAAATAAAAAAAACGAACAACAAGAGACGTCATAGTAAAATACCTAAGTCAGTCACAGCGGCATGCCCACGGCCAAACACCGTACTCTACGCCATTTCATGTCCAGGTCACCCGTCCCGTTCATTCATAGAAACAAACAGTCCGCTTCCTATCATCTGGCGAATATCACGCACGCTGCCCATAGAAAATGAAACGCTAACCTAACCGTTACCTTTGCACGTGGCAATTTCAACCTTCGCACTGAGGACATAAGAGTGCGCCTAGTGATCAGGTCTGCACGCACGTATTTAGTTGCGTGTAGACTACACGTGGTAGGAGCACGCAAGCTGACGTACTGACACAGTGAGCGTTCAAAATATCTTCCTAGCACGAAACGGAGCGATTGTGTACCACGGCATGCAACTGCCCTCTCCCTCTAGACAATCTATTCGAACCTATGGAACGTGTACCGGCTACGTCATAGCGCCACACAAACAAAGTGTCGAGTGACCAAGAAATGTACATACATACCTAAATCGGCGTGATTTAGGTATGTATGTACATTTCTCGAAGGGGTAGACAGGGGTGAATTAACACCCACGTTTCGCAAATCATGTTCGGGCCCATGTAAATCGCATTATATTGCTAGGTGGTACAAAGTAACGCTGCTGCCATTACTCACCGCTGTTTTAACCCTTAGTCGCCTTAAGACACCCGCGGGTGAGATTCGGGGTGGTGGCAATTGTATTCTGCTCTGCCGTCACCACACAGCGAAATGTTTGATCAGCACAGTGCGACAGCTTAGCAACAGTCGAGTCAAACCAACAGTAGACCCAATGACTCTTGTGTTAAGGCAGAGCGAGATTGGCAAGTCCTGAATCGCGATTACAAAGTTTCCGGAAGAACTGAGAATATAATGAAGGTCCGGCTAAGTACAGTCCGGCCGCGGTCCCCGAGCGCACACCTGGCTCGGAGAAATAGCTTCCCTTTTCGCTGACTATGCGCCTAACCTACCGCGTAACCGTACGCGTACCGCGCCAAAACCTTGAGCAGAATGGATTGGAAGTTGTTATCCCAATCATCCTCTCCGTTCATCTTTCTCTCGATAATCGAGATCGTCTTTTCCGACTCTTTCCTCTACATTCATTTAACATTAGCATTTTTCTGGTGTGATCGATGATATGAAATAAAAGGGGGATGGCTTGATGTCTGACCGATAATAAAGGAAGAGGAAACATACTGAGCCGACCGCAGATAAACTGGCAACAAACCAGGAAGAAGAAGAATAAGAATATAAATGTAAAACTGAAGTCATCATCATCACCAGTCTTTTGATATCGCTACGGCTTTTTGGTCACCCATCTAATGACTGGCAACAGAGAACATTGCTCAGTTTCCGTATTCGCAGGGCGCTATCGAGCTATTCTAACCCTACGGAGGTAACCAAGAGTGATTTATGTTTACTTTATTTATTAGGTATTTATATTTTGTGTTTATATTCAGCCGTGTGGTGACGGCAGAGTAGAATACAATTGTCACCACCCCAAATCTCTCCCGTGGGTGTCGTACAAGGCGACTAAGGATAAATCAATTATGAGGAATGGGCAGCAGCGTTCCTCCTAGCATATACCACCTAGCAATAGCAATGTACTGCGACTTTTGTGCCCGATAAATGGCAATAGGCTCGCCACCTATTACATGGGACCTAACATAATTGGCGAAACATGGGTGCTAGTTCACCTCTGCCTATCCCTTCGGGAGATATAGGAGATATAGGCGTGATTTATGTATGTATGTATGTATGTTATATTTTGTGGATTCTGACCTACTGTTAAGTCCATTTAAACACGTTTTGTAAAGCCGTATCCAGACGAGTGTAACGTGTAATGTTACACGAAATCTACAGCAACATGTATGTATGTATGCATGATTCGGCTTAACTGTAAGGAATTTCGTATTCGTAGTAAAGAAATTGTCCACTGCCGTATGACGTAAGTCCGAATAGCTTCCGTAACTTTCAGAGAGAGATGATCGCGTGTGTTGGGTAAGGTCGCCAGTTGTGTGCGTAACAAAATATCGGCCTAATTACTAATGCAAGATTAGTTCGCGTCACGACATGGGGTGGGTGATCGCCCGAACTTGAGGGCTAGTAGGCACTTTCGGGGAGATTCATTGGGGCCCATTAGAAATATGGTCTCAAAAATTCGCGTGAAAGTCGAATCCTTTCTCGTGTGATGATACTTGCAATTCATTGGAGGTTAGGTTTGAGTTTTATGTTATTTTTTTTTGTCGCAAATGATTACATGTGAGAGCAATGACCCTGGTTTATTGTAAATGAGAAACCTTTCAAATAAATTAAATACTAAAAAATATACTTTTCATCCCACCATCTCGGAAAAAGCGTTTTTGCTCTTCGATATCTGAGTGCAAAAGCCGTTTTTATCCTCTAGAGGTTAAAGTAAATTTGAATTTAGAACATGCAATGAGTTTGTGAATTCAAAACATCATTATACATATTTATTTCTACCTCCATGGTGCCGAAATTGTCATGCAACCTATTTTAATTTGTTAAAAACTCGGACTCGGAACCTTCTTGGTGTACTTTTTTTGTAATTTGCTTTGCGCGCGCCATTTTCTTTTCACGTCATAAATTTGTTAAAATCTAGGAGTTCCGTGACGGTCAATCAGCTTGGCGTCAATCTTGCTTTAAACATTTTGATCGTCTACCACGCTTGCTGGATGCTTGAGTCAAGCATTTAAAAGCTTTTTAGGTCTGTTTGATTTGTTTACGCTAGCAACGGAACAAAAACATACTGAAAGTCAGCGTGCTTGACTCAAGCTGATTGACCGTCTCGGAACTCCATTAGGGACGGTAATTTTTATTAGGTACTTACAGGTGTGTCTGGATGAGTGTTGCGGGTGTGGCTGGGTGGATGGGTGGCTGTTGGAGGTGTGTCTGGGTGAATGGGTGTTTTGAGGGTGTGTCTAGGTGAATGGGTGTTTTGCGGGTGTGTCTGGGTGAATGGGTTTCTGTGGGTGTGTCTGAATGGATGGGTGAGTATTGTGGGTGTTTCTGGGTGATTGGGTGTGATTAGGTGTTTTGTGGGTGTTTCTGGGTGATTGAGTGTTTTTTGGGTGTGATTGGGTGTTTTGTAGTTGTTTCTGGGTGAATGGGTGTTTTGTGGGTGTTTCTGAGTTAATCGGTGTTTTGTGGGTGTTTCTGGGTGAAAGGGTGTTTTTTGGGTGTTTCTGGGTGAATGGGTGTTTTGTGGGTGTTTCCGGGTAAATGGGTGTTTTGTGGGTGTTTCTGGGTGAATGGGTGTTTTTTGGGTGTTTCTGTATAAATTGATGTTTTGGGGGTGTTTCTGGGTGAATGGGTGTTTTGTAAGTGTTTCTGGGGGAATGGGTGTTTTGTGGGTGTTTCTGGGTGAATGGGTGTGTATTGCGGGTGTGAATGTTGTGGGTGTTTCTGGGTGGGTGTTGAGAGTGTGTTTGGGTTAATGGGAGGGTGTTGTGGAAGTTTCTGGGTGAAAACAGAAACTGTTGTGATTGTATTTTGCAATTTCCTCGTTGGGGGGGATGAAAAGTTACGTGTTGCACTCGAGTGCAAAGATTTTTCACCTTGTGCTCTTTTGATTCCCTCGCTATCGCTCAGGATTCTAATTTTTGAATCACTCGCTACGCTCGTGATTCAATTTTAGAATCCTTCGCTAGCTCGGTCATCAAAATTGAGCACGCGGTTAAAAAACAACTTTGCACTCACGTACAACAAATAACTATTCTCTACCTATCTTAAAATCTCTGGTATTGATGTGTTTAACTTATAATAGGTGTAGGTACTCCTCAATTGAAAATAATAAAACTTGTTTGCCTTGAAAATAAGCAAACCTGTCTGACAGATCTAATCATACATTACTCTTTTTCTTTATAACCCTTCCGTAATTAGAGATTTCCTAAGATGATTTGAGGAAGATCTAATTTCTGTCTATTTTTTGACGATTAATAAAATTATTTGGCTATAGTTTTCAGGCCAAATGCTTTTATTAAGCCGGATAGTTAAAGTATCGCCAACTGCCTGCAATACTACAATTCTATTAATTATACCGACGACACGTGTAGTACAAAAACAGCTGAGACACCTATTAACAAATACTCGTCACATACCATAAAACTCAGTGACAACTCTGACCTTTTAAAGAGACAGTTACAGTAAAACTGCTTATTAATTTGACCCACTTAATAAGTATAACTATCCAGTTATTGACAGACCCTTTTTATACCAGATATCTGGAAGAAAAATAGAAAGGTCAGTGAAATTTCTTTCTTAATTAAGAGTTGATGACGAAAATATTCCAATGTTCCAATTTCAGAACAGACCAAATTATAAATATTCGATGTATTTTATGAAATTTACTAACCTTTTTTGTGAATAGATTTCGGAGATTCGTTATATTATTAAAGTAACTTTTCGATTTTAATTTTAACATTATATAAATGTTAAAAAAATTAGTTCAAAGATTATGGTGGTTAGAAAAAGAATTTCTAAGAAATTATGGTCTTGATGCGGGAATCGAACCGGCGTCCGCTGCTATCCGGGCAGGTGCCTGACCACTCGGCCAACCAAGACAATAATTAACTTTCCGAAATTCTTCTAACCTTTACACTCCACGTTGTAAGCCAACGGGTGTCGCAATGTATAAATAAATTAACTTTTGCAAAAAATTTATACGTTCAAGATTTATGAAAATATGTTTATATAATTAAATCATGCCTATTTATCTCCGGTGAAATAATATGGACAAAGTGTGTTTATTTTGAAAACTATACCAAATTTCAACTGCATCACACACACTTTTCCCGATACTATATCACACTCATTCAAACAAACAATCTACACGCCTCCATAAACCGGTTCCACAGTTAAACAGAGAACCGCCGCCAATTTTCCATCCACACTAATTATTGACTTTTTTTTCAACTTTCTATCTCACCCCTAATCGGGTTCAACAAACCGGGAATGGAACCCGGCACCGTCAGCTGCAGCCATCGCCCGTGACGGGTTACGTGCCACGAACACATTTGGACAGGGGTCGTTTCAACTCAACTGCGAGCTGCGCAGGAGTTTTTGCAACGATAAATATTGAAGATTGAGCTCTCCATTCGTGTTTTAGCTCGGGCGGAGTTCGGTTGCGCTTTTTTTTAATTAAGCGCCGGGTTGAGTGTGATTATGGTTGCGGTGGCGCTTAGAAATAATAAAATATAATTTTAAACAGATTTTTTATTGAACAATTATAAATGTGAGAAAAAAATATTACATACAAAAAAAAAAAATTATTATGATGGCAAATAATAATCACAGTTAAAAAGCAAACCCAATCTTAACCGAATGCACGGTGTTTGTCAAACCTGCTTTGGATGTTATAAATTGATTTCTACATTGCGAGGGTATCCGTTGACTTTGATCAAGATTATGATTTTTCGAACTTTTCTAACCACAATTGTCTTTATAGTTCTCAAAAATTTACATTTTTTGTATTACTATTTTTTGGTACAGTCTAGGCTCCCCATACACAAAGCGTGGTACGCATGCCTCTTAGGCGACCTGTACATAGTCAATCTCGATCGCGATCCGCGATCAAAATCAATGATCATGATCAAGATTATCTGTGTACTTCGTACGTAATCAATCGATTTTGGAAAACAATCACGAACAAAAACGATCACGATCAAAACGATCACGATCAAAAACGATCACGATCCAGATTGATTGCGTACGAAGTACACAAACAATCTTGATCGTGATCCTTGATCTGAATCGAGATTGACGCCTTATGTAGTATCATACGAAGTCTCACCCTCTCCGAGGCCTATTTAAATTTTATTTTCTACGTGGACGGACGTATGCCCTTTCGCCCCCCAATAGCCAGTGATGGAGAGCGCAATTACGGGTCACGCGACGCCAGCCCACATTAGTTGGGGGTGATTATGACAGATATATAAGCCGCTTAAATCTTATCTGGTGTGTTCGCGACGGGAGTGCTAAGCAAAGTGTCGCGTAAAGGGACATTTTGATACAGTTCGCTTTAGTTTGCACATTACATTTTTAATAGCCGATACTAGCTTCGTTAACATCATTCATATAATAGTGGACATAGGCCTCTACACACATACATAAATCATATTTATTTGCCCCCGAAGGGGTAGGCAAGCTGTTTTCAGTCCCATGTAATATAGGGGCACCTTAATCACAGTAAAATGCTAAGTTGTACAATAGGAATTCTGCAACCCGATTATGTCACTATTGTAATCCTTAGTCGCCTTGTACTACAGAAAGGGGTAGACAGAAGACTATTAATACATTTGAACCAAATTTTTAGATGCCAATTATAATAGATGGCGAACCTATTGCCATCTTTCGGGCACGGAAATAACAATACCCATGGTATTTTAGGAACGCTACGTCCAAAAATACATAGAACCTCCTCCTTTTTCTAAGTCAGTTATTAAATTTATGATGCAATGTCATATCGGAGTATGTATTACGGTGTGAGCTCATTAACTATTACAGTAAAAGCTGTTTTCTGATGCAAATCAACATTGTAAATGCTCACCTTCCGCTCTGTCTTGCGTCCGATCGCCAGTTCTTAATTAAATTCCATTTAACCATCACCCCAACAACTGTGACGTGGCAATCGGTCATGGTTATTGATGGCAAATGGCCAATCGAGTGGCGATTGGTCATGCGATTGTAACGGTTGGGACCAAAAGAATGGTGGAAAAACGCTTTAACATGGCACCCGCGGAAGATCGACGCTGGGGCGACTGCCACAGCTTTGTGTTTAGGCATTTGGTACCTTTGTCTCTCTTTTATTATATTTCTTCTTCCTTTTCTTTATATCCTTCACCAATTCTCATCCACTCTTCTCTCTGCCATATCCTCGTTTACACAATCCATGGTTGGTCTTCCTCACCTTCTACGCCTTTCATGTTCATACCTAACATTCTTCTGCCAACATAATCTAATATATTGAAAATAAGCTACTAAACATGTAAACAACTGACTCAAGAAAAATAAAATTATCATTCCAATCGCTCGTTCCGTTCATCGGTGTTTCGACATGGCCCTTTGTCGATTTTCTGTACATACATCACTAGCACCTTTTCCAATGTGATGGACGATATTACTTAATAAAGCGATGTCAGATCAATACGAAGGAAATAGAAAATCTGCTGCACTGAGTCCCGATAATAAGGTAACGGGTTCGGCAGATGCTGACGATGAGAGGAAGTAGACGGTGATTATTTTGTTCCACCGCTAAATGTCTGTCTAAAATCTGTGTCAAATGAAACATGATCGATGAAACAATGGTGAAGTTTATTTTTGTGTTATAAATATATATTTCTTAAAGGTTCGCTTATCCAAGTCGACAACGCATGCCGTGGCTGTCTTTAATTAAAAACTATACATAAATATATGGAGGTTTCTTAGCAACTTCTAGCTGCAATTCTTGTCCGTACATGTTCTTGTTGACTGTCCATAAAAAAACAAAGCTAAGCAAATGTTACAAAGCATATTATTGAGCACCAATACTATTTAAATGACAAACGACGATGAACCTTACAAAGCTCACCCCAGCATACATAGCACAATATCGCCATTTACAAACCCCAAAAAGAAAACCCTCAGGATATCCATTTCAAACCTGCATTTACCTCGGAAAATCGAATTCCCGACACATCCTGGAGGAGAGCGAGACAGCGGGCGGTTTTCCTTCGCTAGAGCGGGATGTAAGACCACCCTAGGAGCGAGCACGCCCCCTTTCTTGCCTCTCGAAGGGTATTTCTCGAGGGGAAGTAGCAATGGCAATGTAGCTAGAGTTCGCTCCACGAAAGAAGTCCCTTGGCTTAAACCTTAAGTCTTTGCAATAAGAGCGAATATAATGTTATTCGAGGGACTTCTTTTGTGGAGCGAACTCTAGATATAGGGGGTTGAATGCTCGGAATACGGGGGTAATTGGAAAGCACGTGTACCGAAATTCGGAAGCCTGAATTGTAATACAGCTTGACAGCTGAAATTGCTCCTAATTTTGGAGCTCTATTTGTGACTGTGGTGCTTTGTTCCGGCGAGGGCGTTGACGATTGTGTAAATGGTGTTTTGGGGCACATGTAGGTGTGGGATGTAGCGAATCGTCGGTTCTGAAAAATCTCCAAGAATTTCTAGATAGTATTATTATTTTTATTGGGTGTGAAATTTTTTCTACGCACCCTAGGGGAGTAGTGAACTAGCACCCACGTTTCGCCAGTTATGTTAGGTCCCATGTAATAGGTGGCGAGCCTATTGCCATTTATCGGGCACAAAAGTCGTAGTATGTATATAGCTAGATGGTATAGGGAGGAACGATGCTGCCCATTCCTCATCACTGATTTATCCTTAGTCGCCTTGTACGACACGAGAGATTTAGACGAGGGGTGGTGACGATTGTATTCTACTCTGCCGTCACCACACGATAACTATTTACGTAGTAGCAATATTATAGTAGGCTAGTACTTACATGTGTGATTGTAAGAAATATTAATTATTATAACAGTCTTGCCTGACAAAAGATCTATGAAATAACATATAAAGTCTCGAAAATTCTTCAGCTTTCAAGTTTTTAATTTGTATTTGTAAACGATCCATATTCTGTGATGGACTTTTAAAATGTTCAATTTCAAATAATTATGTTATTTCATTTTCACAGAGGATCACTGGAAGCCTTTAGATAATTATTGTATACAACTGGGCTGTCCTTATCTTGCGAGGGGTAGCAAAGGTTCTAGCAGTAAGTGCGTTCTACTAGACACAATTGCGGTGTCATTATCGAATTAACTCGCAAACGTTCGCGTTTAATTGCGATTAAAAAAAAAATGTGTAGGTGTATGAGTCACAATTTTCACCGCACACAGTCGACTGTTTTTGTCCACACATCAAACCGCTAATAATTCCTATAGCCCATTCACTTGGGCTTGAGACAAAATGTAAACAATCTCGTTACGTCTCTTTATCTACGATGAAATAAATGCTCTTAAAAACAAGAAACGTGTATTCTTAAATACATCGTCAATTATAGATAATTAAAACTGTTAGCTGCTTTGAAATATTGGTGTTACACATTTTTATTTTTGTATTATATTAATATTATATTAAAAGACACATCAAGATTATTTACATTTTGTCTCAAGCCCAAGTGAATGGGGTATAGATACTTACGAGTGGTTTGTCTCATTTATGTGGTCGCCATAGCTGTTATTAAGGTAGAGCCAACAGCGAAACTCGATGATTACAATATCAACTTTCTTAATATTATGTCTCTGTACATAACTAAATTAATTCTTATTTATTACAATTAAACTGTCAGTGGACTTTCGGTACAGTTTTGGCAGCTTGTGTTTTATTGGTAAAGTTGTTGTTGTATTACTTTGATTTTTAGTTGAACACAGCTGTTATAAAAATTACTAATTGCAAAGAAAAATCGCCGTGTGGTGACGGCAGAGTAGAATATAATTGTCGCCACCCCAAATCTCTCCCGTGGGTGTCGTACAAGGCGACTAAGGATAAATCAATTATGAGGAATGGGCAGCAGCGTTCCTCTTATACCACCTAACAATAGCAATATACTGCGACCTTTTGTGCCCGATAAATGGCAATAGGCTCGCCACCTATTACATGGGACCTAACATAATTGGCGAAACGTGGGTGCTAGTTCACCTCTGCTTACCCCTTCGGGGATATAGGCGAGATTTATGTATGTATGTATGTAAAGAAAAATCAAAATAATATTACAAACCCAAGCTTAATAGTAGTAAGTACTACATAAACATAATATACACATTGTACATAAACGTATCAACAAACTTAACTCCAGAAATATGTCTGTGGTCATTACAAACATTTAGCCCTACCAGGATTCGAGATCGGGTCGTCTGGGCCGATAGCCAAGGCCAGATTCGGATATAGAAGAAAATGCAACAAGGAATTATATATACTACAATGTATCAGTCAAAAGCAAGCTGATTGTTTCTTTTTTTTTTTCTCTACACATAGTACCTAGTAATTATTGTAATAGTTGTTTGTAGTAATGTTATCCATGAAAGTTACTTTGATTACTGCCTCCACTATTTGTAGGGAGCCTTATAATTATGACTGACAAGCAAATAGCCCTCCCCGCACTGTTATTACGGAGAAGGCCACTTTTTTCGATTTAATTAGTTTATTAATTATGCAAATTCGTATGCGAATGCGATGCTTTATTGCGATTAATCGGATCGCGATTTCCGATGCGATAAGGGCTATTTCAGACTCATAAGCGGCAGCGGATGATAATACTTACTAACTTAAAAGCTTGGACCGCAGTAAGTTTGAGAGTTTGGAGATTTCTGAACACAAATATTCACTTCGGGAGCCTTGGTTGTTTTATCAATTGCAATAAAAACCTTTGTCATGGGGATTGGGATTTTGTTTATTTCTACTTTATGCATCTAATAATTATGCATACTCGCGATTTGTTATTACCTTATGAGACCCCACAAAGTAATCAAATTACACATATTATGATATACACCTATTTTGGTTACGTATTTGTAAATGATCCCATTTAAAAAAAAAAGAAACTTTACAGTTCATGTATAGGCGACCAAATTGAATCATGACTAAATGACCATGACTAAATAGTTAAAGTTTTTAAACTATCTAGCGAGTTATTAGTAGCACAATATTTTTCTTACTAAAATTTATGTAATGTTGAAATAAAATCAAATCATAATGCACAACAGTTTTTTTCAAGTTAAAATCACTATTAAAGAAATAGTGCAGGGTAGTTTCAATATTGGTCGTATCAAAAACGCTGTCGCTTATACAACGTGTCGTGCGCTAAGCTGGTGTTTGCCACTAAAACTAGTTATTGCTTTATTGTGTTGGGCGTATTTTGTGAGCACAATGTTTGAGTTCATTTTGCACTTTTCATCTGTTATCGTGGCACAGGGGTGCTCGGTTGTGAAATGGTCTTTTTCGCGTTCAATGTGTAAATTTTATACTGACATAGGTTAGCACACTTTATTGCGCAGCGTTAGCGAGAGAATATGTAGGGGATGGTAGCCTAAAACGGGCTAAAGCGAACACTTTCCCCGTAAAACAAATGGTTTTACAACCACGTGCATTTATGTGTCAATTTGAATCACACTGCCTAATGAGGTGTTCAGAAATATTTGAAATCTTCAAATAAATGTAACTCACGAAAGTATCTGTTTTATATCAGAAAATTAAAATTAAATTTTCCTTTATTTTGTCCTATATATAGTTATTATATAGGTGTATCGTCAGATTGTGTCGATGTCTTAGAATCTGGTAACCGAACTTTTGCGTATCCCCCTTGGGCCTATGGATGGAAGAATATAGGGAGAAAGGGCCATAACGCTGGGCTATTGTGGGTTGGTGGGCTTTAACACTCACTCCACTATTTTTTTTTTCTTGGACACACGGGTTTTCGGTATTCGGTCTTGACGATTCATAAGTGTATTGTAATCATACCAGATATGAATAAATGAATTTTGACTTTGACTTTGACTTTGACCTTAACGACTGATGCAGAAGCAGTCGGGAGCAACGGCTTTACGTGCCTTCCGAAACACGGAGGGACTCGAGATAACATTTGTGGTCACCCATTCAATGATCGTCCGTAGCAAACATTGCTTAGTTTTTATATTAGCGTTTATTAAAGTCATTGTTAAATTTCTTTTTTTTGCGATGCGGTATCGGAACACAGTGGCGTCTCCCCAAGTGCAATAATAATTAGTCCCTTGTTCGCTAACAAAGACACATTAAAACGCTTTCACAAAGAGCAACCGATGAGCCAACTAATCGTCATCGGAACACCTAAAAGAATGTTTATGTTTTACTTCTCCACGTGCGAATAGCTTCGCGTCACTCTCGTTAACGTTTCATCCCGACATTTCATCCGCTTAAGGTGCGTCTACACGGTGCGAGTAGCTGGAGCAAGTAAAGGCGCGAGCTTTTTCAAGTCAAATCAAATCAAAAAGTTTATTTGCATATAACATATTTATAAAAAGGTCTTATAAATAATTGTAGGTACATGTGTTTAGCCTGCTCGCAGACATGCAAAGATTATATTTTTTTAGTATTTAACAAAAATGTTGCATGCTCAAGTTAGTTGATCAGTGCATAAACAAAGGCGCGGGCTTCTTGCGCAAGTTACTTGGTCAAGCTACACGTGCATGCTGCCCGCGCGAGTACTTTATGTATGGGTCTTGTTCGTTTCAGCTGTCAGCATGTCTGCGCAAGTAAGTGCGCGATGGCTACTTACGTTACTTGTGCAGGTACATCCTCGAGTCATTGGAATCGTCAACACGATGCATATAACCTGCGCAAGTGCTTCAACATGCGCAAGCCACATGCACCGTGTAAAAGCACCATTACCGACAATTATTATTATTACAGCCACCGATTATGAAATGTTTGCGTTGGTCGTGGACATTGTTTCAATTCTAGGTCGTACGTTTTTTTCTTTTTTTTTCTGTGAACCGACTCTGGCGAAGGTATTATACAGCTTGTTGTGCATCAGTATCGAGCAACTGTGCTAGTAATTAAAATGATTAGGCGCGTGGGTGTGGTCGCACTGACAGCGGGTGGGGACGCAGAGCGAGTCGCGGCTTTTTGGGATAAAGCCTCACTCAAACTAGCCTACGTTACAAATGCCCGCCACCGCTACCTCCACAGCTGACCGCTGTTTGAGTGAGGCTTAATACACTTCCCACTTGTATTAGGTAAGCAATGTTGATTGGATTGGTGATAAGGAGATAGGTAACGAGTTACTTCGTGCTCTGGAAGGCAGTAGAAACACGAAATGAGGACGGCGCCAGAGCCCACTTTGCTTTCTGTGGTATTCTCCCTTTTTTGGCGTTTTTAGTGAATCTATTGATATTTTTGTTTTAAGTATTTGGTTTTCTTTTGATTTCAATGATTTAAAAATGATAATATAGGTTAATAAAATACGCGTACTGTAACAAGGTCATGAGGTTTAGTGTGTGTAGTTGTTAAAAAAATATTTTATTTTTTATTTGAACATTTAAAAAAACAAAGAATAATTATTACAAATAAAGGGGTCATAAAAATCTACGTCCGACACTGGGACGCCTTGTTAGGCCGTGGTGTAGGCAGCCGCCCTGATTGCGGAGAAGAGAGACTGCGGAGGGGAGAGAGTTGATTGCGGGTTCAATTCCCGCATAAGGCAATCGATTTTCGAACATTTTGTGACCCGTTTTTCTGATCGTAAAAAATAGTTAAGAAGACTGACTCGCTAGCACTGCGGCCTGACCCCCTCGCCGGACGATTATGAATTATGTAAATTACGAATGCTAAACAATCCGAGAGATTGTTGAGGCGATGCCTCAAAAAAGTCCCACTCCATGCTTGGTCTGTCTCTCATTAAAATAATTGGTTTTTCTCCACCGCACCCGTTTTGTTTTGCTATGTTTATGCGGATGCAAGATTTACAAAAAAAAATTAGGTGTAGTATGTCATTGTTATCGTATGATTGTGGGGTTATATTGATCCGACCATACGACTCAGATGTGTGTTTTTAACCGCCTCCGTGTTCTAGTGGTTCGTGGCCCAGAGGTCCCGGTTTCGATCCCCAGGGGGTACAAATTTGTACTTGGTTTGGTTGGTGGTAGAACTTTTCAGTCCACCTGGCTAGCTACCACTCACAGCTATTATGGCGACAGATTTTGATATTTTTTCTTGAGTTAGTTGCCAATCAATTAATTGTTTCTAGAACTTTTTATCACATAACAATGGGGTTTTGTAATGATTTTTTTTGAAACAATTCATTAAGATATAGCCTAGCCAACTGAGAGCCTAGCCAAGTGGCTTTTCTATTCGAACGCATAGAATACAAAAGTATGAAACTGGCATTTTGTTTTCTTGGTAATATGTCAGTTTCATGCAATTTTGTTTTCTATGCGTTTCAATAGATTTGCCACTTGGCTTGGGCCACAGATCAATAAATTATTTCGTTATCTCACTTAACACTTTCTCTCCTAATGGGCGACTTTGCTCATTGTCATTCTGCCCGGCTAGCATGACAACCCAAACACGTTATGATATAGCTATTTATCGCGTTGAACTTGCAACAATCATTGTATTTTCGACAGTTCAAAGCGTTAAATGGCTATATGTATAAGGTATAGCCTTAGAGGTTTATTTAATTATACCATTCAGGCTTATTCAAGTGTTAAAATCCAATGATTTTTGATTGTTCAATGCGATAAACGGCTATATCATATCGTGTTTAGGTGGTCATGTTAGCCGGGCTGGTCTTACCAAATATTTTGTCGTAAACTTGCACATCAGTAAGTACAGTCAGCATCATAAGTAGATTAACACTTAAGTACTTTGTCACAATGGTTGTTCGTACAAAAATGTGGTGATTATAATAACTGTGCATGCGCAGTCTTTTGTACGACAGAGGACTAAAGTGGTGATGGACTTATGATGCTGACTGTACACCTCTGATGAAACTAACTATATTAAAAGTAACGGCTAATTGAATTCAGCTTAGACCTCAACCGGTAACCGAACCCGGCCGCGGGTTCACCTAATTCAATCAGTGGCATTCGCTAATCGAATAAGCCGTATCTAACTCTGCGACAATACTGGGCGCACACTGGAGTGCAAAAACGCTTCTGTCGGAAACAAAGGAAAACTCATTCTTGAAATAGTCATTTGGTTTTTCTTTTTCTAACGCTTATTGACAAAGGGGAAATAATTCTTTAAAAGATGAATATAGCTATCAAAAAATTTAAAAATCAGTTTAAATTATTGATACTGTCAATATCTTTACTTGACGCATCATTACCTCTATTCAATTTCACTGCCGAAGTGACTCTTGCTGGTTACTTAATAAGCAATAAGTTCAGCTCGTGACATAATTGTTAACGTGTACTACAAAATTTGCAAATCATTGGGAGCATTCAAAAGTTTCGTCTTGTTACTTTGGTTCAACTAATTAATTACGATTTACAAGTAAATGCAGCGACTGATTTGCTAATGGGTTTATACCTTTAAAATTGCGTGCTATTAGGTCGTTGCCTTGTTCAGAGAACCATCTTGAACTGTAATTCAATTTAATGTGTCTTATAACTTTTTTTTATTGTCAGTGTAAGAACTAGTAACAAGAAATTAAAAGGAATTAAAGAGCCTTACTTTTAATAGGTTACTGCAAATGTAATTATATCCAAATAGATATATTTTTTTTTTTATAAATAAGGTCTGCCAACATTTTTATATCGAATGCATAGTTATGAAAATATAAATAAAAGAACAAATAAATCACGATGCAAAAACAATAATAGGCAAACACAGCATGACATAAGCATCAATCTGTGAAATGCAAAGAGTTATGTGGTTTTCTGTGTCGATTAATTTTAATACCTTAATTGTGGTTCTCATTAGTTTTCTTAGAAAGTAAGACACGCCTCAAAAGATAGTAAATTATATACAAGATCTTCTTTTGCCAAAAAAATGTGATGGAGGTAATTACCATATAAATATAAAAACTGAAAATAATAAGCGTTTCTTTAAGCGGCGTTTTCCTGCTCCTGTGTACGCCGTTCCCGGTAAGCACAAAATGCATTGGCGTCACGCCGCCGGCAAATCCAATAGGTTTTCATTTAATAAAACCCTTTTATTGGTTTAACTCGGATTTAGTTGGCTTTGTGCGGTTCGTTTAGCGCTTACTGACCAGAGAGAGGTGAATGACTGTTTAACTAGAAAATAGTACATTTATTACAAAGGATGGTAAAGCAAAGAAAATCTCCTTCCAAAGAGGCTTCCTTTTTTAGAGCCCGGGGTAAGTACAAATTTTACGTCACCCCCTGACCAGGAAGTGGGATTTTCTGTACGCTTAGCGGGCGGAAATGCCACTTTCTGGTCAGGTATCAGGTCATAAAAGAAATTCTAATTTGAAAAACAAAAGCAGGCTTCGAGATCGAAATGTGTAGTGCGTATTGCCAAATTGAGCGATCTATTTCCATTTCGGTTGGTAACGTACTGGTTGCTGGTCGCGGGGGAAGCAGTTCGAGTCGGCTTCGCCTTGACATTGCCGTCCGTTTATTAAGCCCAGACATGCGACGGGGAGAATCGTGATCTGCCGCATGCAATGTTACCCCAGTCTAGCTCGTAGAAGCCGTCATCGAGCAAAAGATCTCAACGCTCTCTCAACTCCTTCCATCGCTAAAAGGGCGTGGCTTCAAGTCTAGCGGAAACTGGCAGAAAAAAACGCGGCGTTTTCCTCGCAAACCGACCAAATGTCACGCCTAGCAAACAATAAAATTGTGTGGCACAAACAGGATTAGTGCACAAATCGTGTTAATAGCCACACCTACACGGGTATTAGCCGTGTATTGGCAGGGAAGGTGCAGATGGAGATATTGAGTGTTGGTGTTGCTATGGCAACGGCTGTAGCACGCCCCACGCCACAGAATCGAAGGTAGTGCACCAAATCGATCAGGCTTCGTGGCTGGCTGATCTGTTTCTAGTGACGAATGAAATCTGCTGTGATTTGATTGGCTGAAACGACAAAAATGTCCTCGGATATGTTAGCTAGCTACAGGTAGACAAGCAATACTCACTTCAAAGCGAACTTGATATAACAGTCAATATTTCATGGAGTATTTTCGGGAATACAAGTCATCTGTTGAACAAGGAATATAACGAAGTATCTAATGAAAGACACGTTGCATTAGAGCAACCTATTGATTACTAACCTCAAATCAAAAACTTCTCTTAACACAAAGACATACTTTCTTCTATTGCTTATTTTTTAAATAGATGAAATCTTTAGAACTAAACCAACCACACACAGCAACCGATCGATAAAATGGCGGGCGAAAAAAAAATTAAATACCCAATTAATTTATTACTCTATAAATCAGAATTGTAACACTAAATAAATCGAAACTGAAATATTCGCTCGGGCGTAATATAAAGTTGCTACGTTAAGTAAGAGTGCGTGCACATTGGACAAATAAACGCTAACTTACAAACGCCCAGAAAAGTATAAGTAGGTGATTCAAAAGCTATAATTAGGTATTTTATTTATTTGTGTGGTGACGGCAAGGCCGTGTGCGGACGGCAGAGTAGAATACAATTGTCACCACCCCAAATCTCTCCCGTGGGTGTCGTACAAGGCGACTAAGGATAAATCAGTGATAAGGAATGGGCAGCAGCGTTCCTCTTATACCACCTAGCAATGTACTGCGACTTTTGTGCCCGATAAATGGCAATAGGCTCGCCACCTATTACATGGGACCTAACATAATTGGCGAATCGTGGGTGCTAGTTCACCTCTGCCTACCCCTTCGGGGATATAGGCGTGATGTATGTATGTATGTTATTTATTTGGTGTGTGTGTATGTGCGAAAGTGGCGCCGCATTATCAAGAAGCCGACCCCGTATAACGGGAAATGGCGAGGACAAAGAAGATTTTATTTATTTATTTATTAATCACAAACATAATACACATTAACAAATGCAATTGTTATGACAGATAAGGTTACATACGCTTAATATTATCACAATTATAGGTGAAGACCACAATCGACAGATTTTGATTGATCTTAGTATTGATTTGGTTAAGTTTCGTCATAATCATCATCATCTTCAGGCCTTTAATGTCCCTACTGCTGTGGCACAGGCCGTCTCTATGGATGGAAGAATATAGGCAGAATAGGCCACAACTCACAGCGCGGATCGATGGGGAGTAAAGCCTGCAGGCCGGATGTGCGATTCGAAACACAAAGGAACTCGATATTGTATATTTTGGTGACCCATCCAAAAACTACCTTGGCGAGTTTTTTAATTCTCTATGCTGAAAGAATATTCTCTGTTTACGAGAATATTCTGTCAGTTTATTATGCATGTCTGTGAAAGAAATACGTAGCTGAACAATCGAAGGTAGACCAGTATGTAAAACGCTACTATAATTAAAAACTAATTAGTAAGTGTAGTGGTTGCGATAGTCGCGTTTCAGAAATTTGAAAGCAAGTCTGTCACTGGCGTAAGTATTACAATTTAAATCGAATTCGTCGCATTGCAGATGCACTTCGAATATTGTGACCAAAATATTCGTGGCGCCACAAAGTAATATCGAGGTAACTCACACAGAAAGCTTGCTATTGCACAAACTAGCTTTGCAATTAAAGAAGTTTTGTACGAAGTAGTATCCTTTATTTATTTCATAACAAGTTGTGATAGGTGAAAAATGGAAATTCAATTTATGGATGGAAAAATATCCGGAGAATGTAATTCATACAATTTTATAGATTTGCTTTAGCTAGACTTTGAAGATAGTTCCTGCTTTACCATACTCATTAAGGACATCAAAAATTGTATTTTGTTTATTTTTATTTAACGAGTGCGTAACCACCTGTTACTATAATTTTGATTATAACTATAAACACGAATAAATTATTATTATTGTTTTAATTCCGCACCAACAGTCAGCCTTTTGGGATAGCCAGTATCGTAATCATTAAAAAAACACCTAAACCATTTGAAGAATTAAATCAATCAATCTCCGCCCATAAAAAGTGATCACTGATATTTTTCGACGTATTCAGTTCAGTGTAACTTTCAGTCGCATCCGCAAAAAACGACCGCCGTTACAACACGCGAATGACGTTAAGCGATTAACTGTATTGTGGCAAAACGCGGATAATCGCAATGCGTCGATCATCTTAATTATCGCTCAGAAAGAGAGCGACAACAGATATTGCGTCTGATTCTGTCGCTGGCGTTTATATGGGATTAGCATTTTCTAAATTAGCGTTAGCGCTTTGTGAATTGGTGCGATGAGAATTCGCAACGCAAAAACTACAACGTGAATTTTTGCAATGCGACTGGGTAATTGACAGCTTGGGTAGCAGCATTCCCCTTATATCAACTAACAATATTCTGTGAGTTACATGCCAGATAGATGGTGTAAACTATTTAAAATAAACTATTTAAAGTCGCAGTACATTGCTAGGTGGTATAAGAAGAACGCTGCTGTCCATTCCTCATCACTGATTTATCCTTAGTAGCCTTGTACGACACCCACGGGAGAGATTTAGGGTGGTGACAATTGTATTCTACTCTGCCGTCACCACGCGGCTACCTTTATAAGGCGAAAAAACGCTCAGCCATCAAAAAGAGGCCATTAACTCAAGCAAGCTGCCCAGTGTGAAATCTCCCCAAGCATCTACATATCGGGTTCCATTTAAACTACTGTTTGGCCCCGGCTCCGCTCGGATCCGGTCTTCGGGTACTTTTTTTCTTTTTTGTCGGCTGTATCGCAAATCGAGCGTTACGGAATGTTTTGCGGCGGTCGAACGTTTTGATTTGTTTATTTTATTTTTAGACGCGCGAATTGTGAGGAATTAATTAGCGGGTAAATTATTTTTTGCTTTACCTGGAGCTTCTGCTATGCGATCTGAATTAGCTTAGTCAATATTTACCTAAAGCTTTACCCAAAAAATGGGCGTATGGTGACGGCAGAGCAGAATACAATTGTCACCAGCCCCATCTCTCCCGTGGGGGTGTCGTAGAAGACGACTAAAGGTCTGAGCATACGTAACGGAGATACGGACGGAGCTTTTTGTACGAGAGAGACCCCGTTGCCGTTACGTATGCTCAGAACTTTAGGATTAAGACAGCCAATTGATTTTGGTATCATTTGGTTGATGTTTAATTCTCTCTTTTTTAGGGAAGGCAGAGGGATCTAGCCCACACAGCCAGGTCTTTAGTATTTATTTTTCGTCAATTTTGCAATAAAATATGGGTGTCACACTTTTGAATGCATCTGGGAAATGGTTGGCGCAAACGAATGACTGCTGAGTTAGCAAAATCAATTTGTGGCATCTTAAAAAAAATCAGTTTCACATATTATCAGAGCGTAAGCAAATCGATTTGTGGCATCTTCAAAAACATCAGTTTCACGTAATAATAATATTATCAGAGCCTAGGCAAAGGGATGTGGATTCATACAGCCTAGTCATCGTTCGTTTTTCTTCCAAATACATTCTACTATACAGAATGCGGTCGTTGCGCCCGCCATTGTTAACGTCCACAAAAACCGATGGCCCTTCGAACGCAACAGCAATTAGCAGCGATTATCGATCGTCACTCCGCTAATGAGTTACAAGTTAACCACCAATCGCCAATTAGAAACAATCGAGCCAAAACTGTGACAACATTTTCCCACATCGACGCATCTAGGACACAAAAACTAGACAGAAAATTACTAATGCAACCTTGTTTTTTGTCTGTCCGTTTGTCTGTTCTTTGCGGAGTAGATTCTCCATTTTAAATTCGTTAACTGCTCAGCTGTAAAACGTATTGTTCGTTGAAAAAAACCGCGAAGAAAGTAATCTGCTGATGCGTTTTTTTAGGTGGCAGCATTGTTTTTTGATTGGACTAAGGCCGCGTTTCCACTAGGCAACATTTGGCGAGCAACATGTTGAAAGTTAGCGCAGAACTTTAGTTCAATAACGTTACCAGCACCCGTAGCACGGGACGTGGACAAAATCTCATCGGGGACAAGGAAATTGTTTCCTCTCACTCTAACTCCAACTGAATACCGAGACAAAACACATCAAGTGGTGGAGAGAGATTTTGTCCAAGTGCTAGGCTACAGCTGACAAACTGTCGAAGACGCGCGTCAAGTTGCGCGCCAGCTGGCAACGTTGCGCGATGTTGTGCAACATTGTCGTATGTGTTGAGCGTCATAATATGTTGCGCGTGAATTGTTGCCTAGTGGATACGAGGCTTTACGATGCTCTCTAAACAAACAACAAGACGCGCGTCAAGTTGCACGCCAGCTGGCAACGTTGCGCGATGTTGTGCAACGTTGTCGTATGTGTTGAGCGTCACGTGTTGCCTAGTGGATACGCGGCTTAAACATTTCAAGACTATAGTTTTTATTCTCCTAATGATATTCAGCTCAAAATAATCTTGGATGGATTTGGTCTGGAAATAACAAATAGTTCTTTAAAAACCATATTAGGAATGTTGCTTTGTAACTAGACCAGTATGAATTTAGCTCTTATCTCGTCTGAATTAGAGTGCTTGAAAAGTTTGCACTGTCACGCTTGGTCTGCCGTTCGCTGTACCGTGGCTGGGCTGCTGATAAAGCACCTCGGGATTTCCTGGTCAAATACAGTTGCTATGGCCCTTGTTCGATCATATTTACTGACAAGATTTCGAATGTGTATTGAATATTAATTATGAATACACACTTCTGAATTTATCGTTGGATTAACTATTCGATTTTAATTTTAACATTATATAAATGTTAGAAAAATTAGTACAAATATTTTGGTGGTTAGAAAAAGAATTTCGAAAAATTATGATCTTGAGGCGGGAATCGAACCCGCGTCCGCTGCTATCCGGGCAGGTGCCTGACCGCTCGGCCACCCAAGACACTAATTAACTTGCCGAAATTCTTCTAACCTTTACACTTCACGTTGTAAGCCAACGGGTACCCTCGCAATGTAGAAATAAATTTCAAACATTCCAAAGCAGATATTTTTACAAATACCGTGCGTTCGGTTAAGCTTGGGTTTGCTTTTTATTAACTATTCGATTTTAATTTTAACATTATATAAATGTTAGAAAAATTAGTACAAATATTTTGGTGGTTAGAAAAAGAATTTCGAAAAATTATGATCTTGAGGCGGGAATTCGGCAAGTTAATTAGTGTCTTGGGTGGCCGAGCGGTCAGGCACCTGCCCGGATAGCAGCGGACGCGGGTTCGATTCCCGCCTCAAGATCATAATTTTTCGAAATTCTTTTTCTAACCACCAAAATATTTATCGTTGGATACCAATAATCTTGCCTTCTATACGAATACTATAATCTGGAATAGAACATAAAGCTTTTACATCTGTCTGTTGACACAAATTTTATAAATCTATTTTTTTCTACATACATACATACATACATAAATCACGCCTATATCCCCGAAGGGGTAGGCAGAGGTGAACTAGCACCCACGTTTCGCCAGTTTTGTTAGGTCCCATGTAATAGGTGGCGAGCCTATTGCCATTTATCGGGCACAAAAGTCGCAGTACATTGCTATTGCTAGGTGGTACAAGAGGAACGCTGCTGCCCATTCCTCATCACTGATTTATCCTTAGTCGCCTTGTACGACACCCACGGGAGAGATTTGGGGTGGTGACAATTATTTACTATTTTTTTCTCTCTCCTGTATTATCATCCACCGCGCCGGAAAGGTGAAAGTGATAAAGGAATATATAGAAAAGTGATAGAAAGGCCCACGTCGAGAGACTAATTGACAAAGATAGTGATTAGGATGAAAACATTCTAATGTACTGCCCAAGCCTTTGGCTTAGATCTATCAGTCAGTCGCCTGGCTGACACCAACACTCTTTGGGTATGCTTTTATAGTATTTTGTCCTTTACCATTCGGGTCTACACCATGCAATCTCCCTTAGTCAACATTAAGGACACCCCTGGGAAGAAATAGTTTGTTTTCTCAGGTCATCGTGTAGATAAAGCATGTAAATATGATAAATAAGACAATAGACTGCGGGAATTTTGAAGCTTGATTTGGAGATTGTTCTGTCATATTACCTACATAGTTCGTACAACACTAGACACATTTCAAATTGATCTATTGAACGAAATAGTGCGATTAGGTTTACAATAAGCCCGAACTAGAACACAAACAATCGCTGCGGCTACACTAATCCCTATTCTAAATCCATTAGCGAAAATCGCGAACGATTAACCCCCGAACGGTCGCGGGCACTTTAAAAGCATTAGTCACGCGCGTGTGGTCACTGCGACCCATTGTCAGATTCACAATAGACCAACCGGTTACCTGCTAGTAACCGATATCCTATTGAGGTGCTTATGTCACGGGACGTGAATACGAGCTGTTCGGGGTGATTTGGGTGGTGTTTTTTTTTTGTGGTTAAATCAATTTGTTTGTCTACGGAACGCGTTGCGGGCGACATGATCTTGTTGACAAGTTTTTTGGGCGTGTTTAAAAAGTTGTAACCAAGATTGTATAAAACAAGGGAAACTGGAAAACTATTTTATATTAGACCCGCCATTATAAAAGGAATCTTTTTTGACAGATCTTTATATGCAGTTGTAAGGATTTAATGTTAGTTTTTATCAAATTGACAAATACCGAGTATACTTTACCAGTGGATTTGTATGATACCCGCGGAAAAAAAACAATATTGTATTCTACTCTCCCAACAATCTAACGTAAATAATTACTATATACTAATCATAAATATGGTCTCTCGTATCATCATGAAAATGATACGAGAGACAGACTGATAGGGTCACAGAAGATATTTGAAAATATTAAACAACTTAATAAAATTTAGTCATCGTAGATTAGTTTTTTAAATTAAATAGAAATGCTGAACTAAGTTGATCAACTTGTATGAATGTATCATAATCATATTTCAAAATTGTCTTTGCCGTCACTTTAGGTTAGACCTTTAACTTAACACTCAGGTGTACTTAACAGATTGTAATTAAATATTATATCGCAGGTTTAATGCACTCGGAAATACAAATGCATGCAAAGAATTCAATTCCATAACGGTGCGTGTTATCAACGAGGAAAAGAATGATTGGGTTCTTGGAGAACGGGTTCATAAGCTTTAGTTAGTGCAAACAATTAATTAGTTAGTCATTGATACCTTATCCAAGACAACCCGTCAAGTTGGTTAGACAAGCCGTAACTTTAGATTAGGCAAGTTCATTATTTAGTTGGTTGGTTTGAGTCACTATCATTAAATCCAAAACCATAATTATTTCACGTCCTGTCGATGAAGACACTATTTTAAATCTTCTTTTCCCTGCCCTATTTCCAGTCTATCTGGGGTCGGCGCTGGATGTTTCCTCTTCCATTCTTATCGGTCAGACGTCATCAAGCCATCCACTTCCTTTTGATTCATATCATCCATCACACCGTAACGGTGCTAGTGATGAATGAATGTATAGAAAATAGACGGAACGGACCATGTCGAGAGACCGATAAACGGAGAGAGTGATTGCAATGACAACATTCCAATCCATACTGATAAAGGTTTTTTTACAGCCGGCCGCCTGCCTGACACCAACCCTCTTTGGGTATATGATGTTGTTGGTGGTTTACCCTCCACCATTCGGGTGCCCCAAGGTGCTTATTAGTCTACACCCGGCAATCTCCCTTAGTCGATTTTTACGACACCCATGGGATGGCTCGGGGCTGGCCTATTCTACGTTATTTGTTCGCTCCCAGGCCAGCATAGAAGCACAGCATTGAAAACACACTATTTTGAATAATAAATTGTACAAATTGTATAAATTGTACCGGCGTGGAATTAGGGGTGGTGACAATTGTGTTCTGATCTGCCATCCCACGCGGCTATCGTTTTTAAACGATGAAGATATATTATTGGAATTTTAAGTTAAGAGTGGAAACAGGCAGTAGCTTACGTCCACCAAATCTCCAAAAGTTCTTTTGTTGTAGTTCAGTGATGTTACATTTCGAAGCCATACCATTATAGTCGGTGATGTTTTATCCAACCTAAAAGCAGAGGAACAATACAAAGATTACAGTCGTATGATACTGGAGGGACCGTTTGCTATTAAAACTGTATTAGGTGTGCCGCGGGCTTATGCGCCTTAACGACGCGCCATCAAACATTGTCTAAATCATGAAAATTAGAGCAACGAACTGTCATTTGTGTTCACGTTTTGATCTTAGAATCATTGAAAACTGACGGCTTTAAAAAACTTGGATCTGATTTAGATGACTTACTTCTTATCATTTTAAATAGGTCGTGTGCTGTGTTCTGTGGTTAAAATTAGGGGGCTAATTTAAGCACAAAGCATGCCCTTGAATGTATTTTGCAAAGCTCTGAACTTGTTATCGTCTCAGTGTCTCACTGCGGTACCTATCCCACAATTATTCTTTACAAAACATTAACGATTTTAATTGCTTTTCTATTTGTGTCTTCGTAAGAATAAATTTGACAAGATTGCGTTTCTGTCCATGAATTCAAATTTATATTCTAATTAATATAATAATAATAGAAGTTTCATCATTAAACATTATAGGGCAGTGCAATAGCAAATATATATAGTAAGCTTTTAATAAGCAGAAACATAAGTTTTGTTTTATATTTAGACGCAGTTTGAAAATTGCTTTATACTATTATATTTAATAGGTACAATTATGTATATGTCAGTAAAAATGTATCTATTTGCACATTCATTTCTATAAAAAAATTGTATATTTTTGCCAACGATTTAAAACTAAGATTCACAAGATCAAGCGTATTATCTAGTCAAAAAAATGACTATACAAGAATGCAGCATAAATAAATTACAACTCCAGAACAAACACTCAACTACACCACACTTAACCGCACACCAAGAAGTCCTCAAAGTAATACACAATAATTATAATTTCAAATGTATTCCCATCAGTATGCGGTGTATACACGGCGAAGGCTCGCATTAAAAATTATAGTCTCATAAGCATTAAGTATCAATTATTCTGATTACCGCGACCAACCCCAAATCGCTGGCAATTCCTTTAATGTCCATCGGTCCCCTCCCAACGCGGGCACAATAGACCCCGTAGTGTTTTGACAGGAGTTAATGCCGTATCGTGGGGTCTGACGTCTTTACCTGCGCGTCATTGGGTACAAAAGACCCTTCGGGGGTTCGGCGTGTGCCCCGTTGTCCGTTTATTTGCAGGGTTAAATGCACTTGTCTGGATAATGTTTTTAATTTATCAACCTTTATTGCTCACTGGGTTCATTGCAGAATTAGGAACTGTCACATTTAAAGTTGACATTAATATTGATTTCTTTTATTAAGAGAATACTGTACGTGCTTAACTACTACCCGCAATTGAAAGAATATTGATAAAATTATCTTAGGCTCTTTAGTAAAATGACATCTAGAATGTATTTTGGATCATATTGTGTGCTGGTCAAACAAAAATATATTTATTCAGAATTCAATGAGCGAAGATGCCCTGTAGGAAATCACTGTTCTTTTGGTTGAGTTTGTGTCTAATGTGAGCAAAACTGGTATATGTGTTTGAAAACAAAAACTCTATTTTCAGTTGTTAGTTCTAGTTGACTGGATTATATACCTCATAACGCCGTATATTCTTCCATCCATATGTAAGAACACTGTGCAAAATCAATGTTAAACCTTAATACCTCCATAGGTAAGACCAGTGAGCAAAATCAAATGTTAAACCGCGTTACAGAGGAAAGAAACGAAGGCTCTTTTCAAAACGACAGTCGAACAAATAGTTTCGCAAATACCACGCACTTAATACGGGTAATGGCAAATATCTATTACCTCAGCTACTTCACAACGGAACGTCGGTCGGTCAATTTGCACAATTTTCCGTCATTTGCGGTAATCGCCCAACAGTCGCTACGGTTATGTCAACTGCCCATCAGATGTGACCCCGGCGGTCGGTTTAGGGTTAATCGATTTTTATCCTCGACCAATATTTACGGCCGACTGGTTGTTGATGATCATCTTCATCATCTTCATCAGCCCTTTAATGTCCCCACTGCTGGGACACAGGCCTGCCCTATGGAATGAAGAATATAGTCAGTTTTTGGCGATTGGTGACCAAATTTTTTTTTACGCTCAATCCTATCATCTATTCTAAAATAAGTAGCATAAGGACGTCAATTAACGATAATGACTAGGTACTTAATGTCAAAAAATTACAATTCAAAACTAGTCGCTATTCTTGCTGAGTCTATGGTCTAATGAAAATGTTTGACATTAAGTACTCATTAAAGTTAATTGACGTCTCTTAGTGGGGCAGTTAGTCGTTAGTTTTTTTTTATTTATTAAACTTTATTGCATACATAATAAAAGGTACTATGGAACCCTCAACCACAGAAGGGCTGGCTTTCTTATCACACACTGTCGGAATACAATAATGCTGTTAACATTATTATTATGGCGACAGATTTTGATAAGACGGTGGTAGCTAGCCAGGCGGACTTCAAAGAAGTCCAACCACCAACCAAACCGAGCACAAATTTGTACCCCCCTGGGGATCGAACCCGGGACCTCTGGATCTTCATTCCGGTGGGCGACCATTAGACCACGGAGGCGGTTAAAAAGTTCTCAATATATACTCTCAACAAATAACATGATTTTTTAATGACATTCGACAGAAAACGCTATCAAAACATCACCATTCTTTCTAGATCCATATACCGCTTTCGACTACGTTATAAAAACTCCACTGTTAAGGATGTTTGAATTAATCGATCGAGCGAGACAATTAGACGTGAGATGACCACTATTTTTACTAATTTTCACCCACCGTTTTCATCACCTGCAGAGGTTAATCGTGCTGACATATTACATCAATGTCTCGGGTGATATTGATCACATAATTGCCATAATTGCGGTGTGCAGGTGCGATAAGGGTTGACACTATATTTGACGCGTGTGTTTGCATATTCATCACCTTTTTCCCACAACAAGATGTTGATTGAATAGGCTATTTATTTTAGTTAACTAGAATGAAGCAATTGTGATGACTTATGAAGATGGTTTTTGGCGATTATACGAAGTACCGTAATTATCGCTCCTATTGTAGGATAGGGGCTGATCCCTTGAAAACAACAAAGATAACGTTTAAAAATAACATGCAACAATGATTTTGTTTCATTCTTCGGCGTGTCACAATTTGTATGAAGCTTCATAGTAGCTTTCATTTATCCGCGTGCGTTGCGTAGCTTTATACGAAATGCGCCGGCCGACCGGCGGGGTTTTTATGTAAGCCTCGTTCAATCGCTTTTGTCCACCTGTCACTCTCACTCATTGAGAATAATCGCAAAGTGTGATAGTGACAGGTAGACGAAAGCGGTTAAAAGAGGCTTACATAAGAATTAAAGGGGCCGTAAAGTTAGTTATCGGTACTCGATTTTAGTAAATCATTCCACCGTTTTGTATTTTATAGCGCACTAATATATCATCTGCAGTCTCTCTCGCTATCTGTAGTCTTTAGTACCCACCCGGCCGTCTGCCTGACACCAACCCTCTTTGGGTATGCTGTTGTTGGTGGTTTGCCCTCCACCATTCAGGTGCCCCAAGGTGCTTATTGGTCTACACCGGGCAACTCCCTTAGTCGACTTTTACGACACCCCTGGGGAAGAGACGGGGCTGGCACATTTTTCGCTCCCAGGCCTTCATGGAATATTGTATGTATAAAATTATACATACATGCATTGGTATTTCCACTTTCTACGATCCTTACTTCTTTCGCTTCATACATACATAAATCACGCCTATATCCCCGAAGGGTTAGACAGAGGTGAACTAGCACCCACGTTTCGTCAATTATGTTAGGTCCTATGTAATAGGTGGTGAGCCTATTGCCATTTATCGGGCACAAAAGTCGCAATACATTGCTAGGTGGTATAAGAGGAACGCTGCTGGCCATTCCTCATCACTGATTTATCCTTAGTCGCCTTGTACGACACCCACGGGAGAGATTTGGGGTGGTGACAATTGTATTCTACTCTGCCGTCACCACGCGGCATGTTCATCGCTTCATCCAATCTCATAAATCTTCATGGCCCTTCTTTAATAAGCGATTTATGAGAATATTTCTCAAAACACACCTCTCATCTGTTACGTAGGCCATGCTTTGCGTAGCCATCGCAAAAATTACGCCTATTAAGTAACAACGGACCGTTGTATAATAGGACTTCCCACATCGGACCTTGACGAGAATTGAAAAGTACACACGTCGATAGCAAGAAAATCGTCGGAAAACAGTTATTCCGGCGAAGGCTGAGCGCGATCATGCGCGAACGCCTATGATATTGGCATAGTTAATTTTGCTTGGCATACATGGGCGGCCGAGTATAAAATATATGGTCTGCGAATGCTAAGACAAATATATTACATTGTATGTCTTGAATTTTGTTCCGCGCGTCGGATAGCGATTTTGATGATGATATGAATCAAAAGCAAGAGGAGCTCGCTAGCGCAGTGACATAGCGCGCTTGGCTTGCGATTGCGTAAACCAAGCAATGTTCGCTAAGGCCGGTAATTGGATGGGTGACCAAAACTGTCTCCAGTTCCTCCGTGCTTCGGGCATAAGGCACGTTAAGCCGTTGGTCCCGGCTGCTCCTGCAGTCGTTAACACCCACCTAACCGCACGGGGCCAGCGTGGTGGGTTATGGCCCAATCTCCCTATATTGTTCCATCCATATGGAAGGCCCGTGCCCCAGCAGTGGGGACATTGAATGAGCTGGTCATGGTGATGAATAGGAGGGAGTGGATGGCATGATCGTCTGACTTGTGTGAATGGAGGAGGAGACATACTGCGCCCACCCCTGTTAAACTGGGAACAAGGAAGGAAGAAGAAGAGCCATCGCATGGTCGTCTTGGATTGTTTATTGTCACCAGCATTAGGGTAATAATTTCCATTTTTTTTGTTGTTGTTGATTGATCAAATCAATTTAGCGTCCGTTTCACGAAAGACGTCTCTTGGCTTAAACTTTAACTCTGTGCAATAAGTGCGAAAATAATGTTACAAGAGGGACTTCTTTTGTGGAGCAAACTATACTTCTACGGATGATTAGCTGGATAGCGCAGTGGCTTAAGGCGCTTGGCCTGCGGTATATCTGTCGAAATTTAATTGTGAAATATTAATATATATTTAATGGAAAATTTATAAGACAACAAGCAATGTAATAGAGTATGTTTCCCTTGAAAATAAATAAATAAATAAAGCCAGTCATTGGATGGGTGATCAAACATGATCAAACATAATCTCTAGTTCCTCCGTGCTTCAGATCGCAAGAGAAGGCGTTGGTTCCAGCTGCATTTGCGGCTGTAAGTAACCACCAATCAACAACCACCAACAACAACAATTATAATAGAAGCATTTCGAGATCATTTTTCGAAAATGTAAAGACAATTTCCTTTGAAACTAGGAAAATTGTCAGCGTTCTTCGTTGCGTCGACTGTACTAGCCAACCTCTAAAACCTATCACAATAGCGCATTCAATTATTTGCTTTTTTATTCTCCTATTTTTTTTCCAGCAGCGGCCTGTCGTATGTGTTAGTTTCGGTTGAACGATTCTCAATTTAATTTGCTGCCCGCTAAGGCATTTAATCAATTACGTGAGGATGCAGATGAGTTGTTTATAGTCGGCTTGGCCTAAATCTTGGTATTTGATTAGCGGCTTGAAGGCTACGTAGTTATGATGAATACTTATTGTTTTTTTTTGTGATTCATTGTTGTAAAAATGTGTTAGTGTTAAGGTCTAGAAGGTATTACGATGCCTATAGTTAGTCAATACTAACACCCTCATTCATAAACATTACTATGAGGTGCGTTAACGCACAGGGTCCCAAAAACCTATTCTTAGACAATACTTGAGTGACAAAACGCATTGGGAAATGTCTTACTTCGCACAGTGTTGCTTCATTACTTATACAAATATTGTTTCTGAATACGGATGTTAGTCTTCTACCATGGTCTGTGAGCGAAAACATACATACACACATAAATCACAAGGGGTAGGCAGAGGTGAGATAAAAAATCCTCCGAAACGGCTGGACCGTTTGGTTTTAAATTTTTTGTGTATATTTGGTAGGTCTTAAATAGGTGATAGTCTATTTTTATACCCTTAGCTAGGTGATAATTGCAAAATATGAGTTTGCCGAATCAACTACTTTTTATATGTAATGTCGTCCCTGACTGTACATCATTGATAATATTTTTACAGGTCACAATTACCGATAATTAGCGATTGTATTAATATTACTCCTTTGTTCGTTGGTTAACGACTTCATTCGTATAATAATTGCGATGGGACAATTGGATAGGCATCGGCTCTAATTGGTGGCAGTGAGAAACATTTTTCAAATATTTTGATTAGCGTGTCCGGTTAAATGGCAATAGGCTCGCCCCCTAACAATACAGCTTTGTGTCAACTTTAATTCGTCGTCGAAAATTTCCTGTGGTGACAGATGAGCAAAGTGTTGTTATCGCCATCTCCCTCGCACGTGTCATACAAGGCGACTAAGGGTAAAGACGATTGACGGCCGCCTTGGTCGAATGCTCAGATTGCTGGGTATTGGCCAAGAGGTCCCGGGTTAGAATCCTGGTAGGGGCAAACTTTGTGATGACCACAAATGTTTGTTTCCGAGTCATGGTTGTGTGTATATGTATACGTAGTATATTTTCAACATTTATATACATAATTATATTAAAAATATGTCCGTCATCTAGTATCCATAACACAAGTGCTTAGGCTACTTACTTTGCGCTAGATGATAAGTTTGAGTGTAAAAATATTTATTAATTTTATTTATTTATTATTTATTATGTGTAATGGGTAGAAGCATTCCTCTTACACCACCTGCGATTTACATGCCTTTAAAATGGCAATATGGGATCTAGCACAATGAGTGAGTAGTGATGTGTAAGCTTACAACGTTAGGTTTCTGCCGTAAAAAGGTGTGAATTATGTAGGTATGAATAATATGTTGTTGTCCTCGATATCAAAGGCAGAGGTGTGTTACACCCGAATTTCTCCAGCCTTCATTATGGTAAATGGTAGGCGTAGAACATTTTTTTCGAATATTCGTTTTATGGAGTTCTCGGAAGGTTATCAAAGAATGATTGCACAGCAGCTAATAGTCAGTTGGCAAATAAATTATCGGAAACGGAATAGCGTCGAAGGTGGATCCTTGACCTCGTAAAAACTTAGATTTAGTGGCGGAATATTACACCGTCAAGGACTACTGACGTGACGAGGTACTAGTGAAGAATGAATGTACAGAAAAGCTATAAAAATATCGAACGCTTATTATACCAGGAGACTTTTTGGTCACTGGAAAAATTTTTGGAATTCGTTCAGACCATCAAACTTTACTATGGGAGCAATTCCGAATTCACGAAA
This sequence comes from Cataclysta lemnata, assembly GCA_963931975.1. Classification (NCBI taxonomy): domain Eukaryota; kingdom Metazoa; phylum Arthropoda; class Insecta; order Lepidoptera; family Crambidae; genus Cataclysta; species Cataclysta lemnata. The sequence goes on from OZ008358.1 coordinate 1,531,466, forward strand.
AAAATATCAGCTGTTTCATACATTTGGGTCAAGTAGGTATTTGTATGAAACAGCTTGTAGTTGCCCCCATAGTGAAATTTGTTCAGTTTGATGGTCTGAACGAATCCAAATTTCTTTGCAGTGACAAAAAAGTCTCCCGGTATAACCACTGGTGTGGGTTGGTCTGAACAAATTCCAAAAAATTTTGCAGTAACCAAAAAGTCATCATCGTAACCACTGGTGTGGGTGTCTCCTGTGCCCTAATCGAACCAACTGCGAACCGAGCTATGCACTAATGCACAATCAACTCTGTCAGCAGAAAGGGAATGAAACGGAAATAAAAGATGTGAATCGTGTTCTGTTTCCAAAACTGTCCGACATATAGTGGCCTTAACACAGCCTTACACGTCCGTCGACCTTTCTAATACATTTATAATTATACCGCATTTGTAAACATAGGGTCAATGACGTCTCTTGCCCTAGCCTTTTTTGACCCACTGGCTGGCGGCTTTTTGAAGAGCCTTCTACTCTTTTTGTTGCTCCAAGCAGGTAAATGGTACCGTGTATCATTTTGTTTCCGATGGGACATTTTGTGAAATTTTAACTTGTCTTAGTTTATTGTTTTTAATATTTACATACATACATACATAATTCACGCCAATATCCCCGAAGGGGTAGGCAGAGGTGGACAAGCACCCACGCTTCGCCAATTAGGCTAGGTCCCATTTATTATTGCCATTTATCAGGCACAAAAGTCGCAGTTCCTTTCTAGGTGGTAGGTATAAGAGGAATGCTCCTGCCCATTCCTCATCACTGATTTATCCTTAGTCGCCTTGTACGACACCCACGGGAGAGATTTGGGGTGGTGACAATTGTATTCTAATTCTGCCGTCACCACACGGCAATTTTAATATTTATACAGTAAATATTTAAAAAAATTCACGTCTAATTTGTAGTTAGAGAAGTTTCCAAAAACAATAAATCTATACTAATATTATAAAGCTCAAGAGTTTGTTTGTTTGTTTGGTTGGTTGAACGCGCTAATCCCAGGAACTACTGAATCACATTGAAAAATTATTATTGTGTTGGAAAGTCCATTTATCGAGGAAGGCTACTAGTACTATCATAAGAATACTTTCTTAGTTTGTTCTGCGATATGTTTCATTGATATCCAATTTGCTTACTAATAAATAAATGAATATTTCTTATACTCACACCTATTATCATGCTCAAAGTAAGTAGTACATCATCCAGTATCCATAACACACAAGCTAATGCTACTTCAACTTTTGGATGGAAGAATATAGGGAGATTGGGCCATAACCCACCACGCTGGCCCAGTGCGGGTTGGTGGGTATTAACGACTGCAGATGCAGCCGGGACCACCAGCTTAACGTACCTTCCGAAGCACGGAGGAAATCGAGATAATAAATTTTTGGTCACCCATCCAATGACCGGCCTTAGCGAACGTTGCTTAGTTTACGCAATCGCAGGGCAAGCGCGCTATGCCACTGCGCTAGCGAGCTCCTACTTATTTTTATTTAATTATTTTACTTATTTAAACGTGGTTAATTCATCACATCTGCTATCCCCTTCGGGTATATTCGTGATCTAAGTACAGTGTGTTCACGTTTTATGTATTAATATGACATTTCCATGTGTTAGAGCAGGATAATGAGAAGTGTCAGAGGTAAAATAACCGTGAACGCACTGTATGTATGAACGTTTAAAAACATTGACATGCATTACGTCACTTCAACACGTTTATATTACGTCACAATAACCGCTTCACCTCACACCCGACACGACATTCGCGTCGCGTATACTCCTTACGAAACTGGAAGCCATCACCGGACCATTAATTACCCAAGGAGTCATTGACCAAAACAAACACCATACGTCGGGTTGAATGGGTGCCGTGCCGGCATGCGACGCCGCTGTCACGCATCCAACGAAAATGAATCTCTAGCAAAGAGCCGTGTCACGTCACTCGCTGCCAAGGTCCGCGCGGCTCAGGCGATCCCGTTCACGTGCCGCGAGATAGTCACGTGACGGCGTGACTTTTGAAAAGCGTGTGTCGGTGTGAAAATCTTGTGTGCTCCCTTGTACTGCTTGCAAGATAGGTACCTAGTCACGTGACGGCGTGACTTTTGAAAAGCGTGTGATGGTGTGAAGTTTTTGTGTGCTTCCTTGTAACAGTCTAACAGTCGTAGTGTAAGTTCGTGGCAGTTTTTCTTATCTGCCTTAGATGTTGAGAGATAGTACTTTTCTAGGAGAGTAAACAAAAAAATTACAATTTATTAGTGGTCGCCCGCGGCTTTGCGCGCGTTAATGTCGATTAAAATATAGCCTATAGCGTTCCTCGATAAATGGACTTCTTCTTGCTGTTTCCTCTCTATCCTTCACTAATTTCTCATCCACCCCTCTCGCTATAATATCCTCTTTTACACAATCCATCCATCTTTTCTTTGGTCTTCCTCTCCTTCTACGTCCTTCAACGTTCATACTTAACATTCTTCTGCCAACATAGCTTTCGTCTCTTCGCATGACATGACCAAACCATCCAAGTCTATCACTCCGCAGCCTCTCAGTCACTGGTGCTACTTTCAAACTTCCCAAAACAAAGATAAATGGACTATCCAACAAAAAAGAATTTTTCAATTTGAGCCAGTAGTTCCTGAGATTAGCGCGTTCGACCAAACAAACTCTTCAGTTTCATAATATTAGTATAGAAGAGCTAAAATTCAGGAAAATTCTTGTTCGAATTCTATACCACCCGGCCAACCAGGAATTTGGTTAACTTGCCGAAACTTCTTATTTACTTACTTACCATGCTTACCATTCTTCTTCACGTGGCTAGTATAATTTTCTGACTTAATTTACTTTGTAATATTTTTTCTAAAATTTTTATAATGTTCTGATATCAAATCATGAATAGTTACTAAGAACTAAGTATACGACACACCTTTCTCCCCAGAGGTAGGCAGATCACATCTTTAAACTTGCTAAGATCCTTACATGCTTCTTTCGCTTCATCTGATCTCACTAATGCATGCCAGTTGGTTTCGAGTGCTCTTGACCTGGCCCTTTTTTAGTTAGCATTGTTATAATAATATTCAAATTTAGAAAATATATTAAAAATAAAATAACTAATTTAAACACAACACGACTTTGATATCCACAAAGATTGTAAAAAGAATTCGTAACATTTATCAAAAAAACAATTAAAACATTTATCAAAGCTAGACATTTGTGAAGCAACATAGTTATTCCAACATCAAATACTCGATCAATGAACATTGCAAATGGTATTTAAATTGTTAGCTCTCATAAACGGACTGGAATGATAAGAGCTATTAAATATTCGTTAGAGAACAGAAATTACACTTAAATATGAGAAAACGTTCCTTTACACTTTTGTTTGCATCATTTTGGATAATTTAACGTTTCGGGGTCATTTGGAAATGCTTTTGAGGTGCACTGTTGGTAAAACGCCGGGAATGACCAAACTAGTATAGTTTATGTAGTAATGGCATAAAGTATCTTATCTTACATACTGCCGCACTCAGAGACGTCTAATAACGTTAATGAGTACTTAACGTCAAAAAATGACAATTCAAAACTAGTCGCAATTCTTGTCTAGTCTATGGTCTTGATTTCAATGAAACTTTTTGACATTAAAGTTAATTGACGTCTCTGAGTACGGCATTTAGTTCAGAATAAAAAAAGATTGAGGTATGACGATACATCATCCACTATAGCATTTCTAAGGTGGTTGGTATCAAACAGGCTATAATAACCTAGACAAACCTTAGAACCACATGACAACCAGATATACTGCTCGATTGATCTTCCTACCATGTTCCCAAGCTCCCATGTTTTACCCTGTATGTATTCTCTTGTATTCCAATCGACTAGAGGTCATCGAGCTACCCGCTGCCTTTTAATTCATATCATTCACCACACCGGAAAGGTGCTACTGATAAATGAATATGTAGAAAAGTGATGGCAATAGGCTTGCCATCTATTATTACATGGGCTCTATCCTAATTGGCGAAGCGTGGGTGATTCACCTTTGCCTACCTCTTCGGGGATATACCACGTCAAGAGACCGATGGCCAGAGAGAGTAGTTGGGATGACATGATCCTAATCCATACTACAATGAAATATTCTACACCGACCCCGAGTAATTTGGGAACAGGGCAAAAGAAGCAGTGTCGAATTGTAATATAAAATTGACAATATTATTGTCGAAAAACATAATTTACTTATTATTTATTAAATTTGTTGCCAGTTTTTCACTGTTTAATTCACACAAAGTGGCCTCCGCATTTCACTGATTAATTTACACAAGTGGCATGGAGACGCTATTGCGGTAAAAAATTAAAATTCCCCAATTTTATGATATTTCCATGCAAAAAATTGAAGCACACACAGACAGTTACTTCAATTTCACAATTCATCGATGGCATAGTACGTCCGCAATTAATTTAATCCCGTACAAACTTAATCACCGTAGCACACTGAGAACCGTAAAAGTTTTTTCACGCTAATCGTCTCCGTTTCGCAATGAAATCTATAATGATAACATGGCAATAAAATGTTAATGGAATGTTTTAGTTTTTACCTGTCTTGAAGCGCGTAAAGTTACTGTTACACAATTAAGTATTCGTTACGATTCTACGCTTTGGATACAGTGGAGAAACAATGTGCTATAAAGTTAAATACGTGGAGCTAGATATATTACTGTACGGAACAAAATTGTCTTCTAAATCTCACATTCTACGTTATTTTTCTATCTACATACATAAATCACAATTATATCCCCGAAGAGGTGGGCAGAGGTGAACTAGCACCCACGTTTCGCCAGTTATGTTAGGTCGCATGTAATAAGTGGCGAGCCATTTATCGGGCACAAAAGTCGCAGTAGGTACATAGCTAGAAGGTATAAGAGGAACGCTGCTGCTCATTCCTCATCACTGATTTATCTTTAGTCGTACAAAGATTTTGGTGGTTAGAAAAAGAATTTCGAAAAATTATGATCTTGAGGCGGGATCATAATTTTTCGAAATTCTTTTTCTAACCACCAAAATCTTTGTACTAATTTTTCTAACATTTATATAATGTTAAAATTAAAAATCGAATAGTTATCCTTAGTCGCCTTGTAAGACACCCACGGGAGAGATTTGGGGTGGTGACAATTGTATTCTACTCTGCCGTCACCACATGGCAATTATTTTTTTTCTATCTATCAAGAGAAAAATACAAAGAGGAATCAAGGAAGGCGACCTCTGTCTGAGTTTTGGGTCCAAGTATAGGTTTTGGTGTGTTCATCTCACCATCTATAAGAAAATATTATTCTATTAAGAGACGTTTATGAGAGATTGTGAAATGTTTTTCCTCTTGTAAGCTCGCACGCTACGTCGCGATTAGGGTGATAATTGCAACGGTGAATTGTCATTTACATACTTCATACATAAATTATATTATCCGCGAAGGGGTGAAATAAATAACACACATGTTTCACCAATGACTACCGGCTTGCTCGAATGGTCAGATCGCTGGTTATTGGTTCCGGGTTCGAATACTGGTAGGGGCAAATGTGATGAACACAGACAGAATTAAATATACCTTAGTATTTTAAAAAGTAACCAAAATAAATAATTGCTCTAATAATTTTTATATAAACGGAACAATATTTATAATTTTGATCGCGAGGCTCTTAACGACGTCTGGATAATAATGTCCTTTATTGCACTCGAATTTGTTCACAATTCAAAAATAATTCACCCATAAATAACACAGCGACAGGTTAGTAAGGAGCCGACGAATAAAACCCTCGGGAATGAACTCGCGCGCATTAACAGTTATAACAACTACAAGTTATCACAATCGAGTATCGATTATAACTTAATCGAATTAAAATTTATAGAAATAAGTCATTGATTTACGATTACTCTGCCTGTTGTGCGAAGTTCACCCTCATCTGTATAGGGTTAAGGTTGCGTTTGTGTTTATTTTTGGTGTGTGCTCAGTACAAATTGTATGAGAGTTATATCAAAGGACTGGGCATGCGCCGTTTGCCTCTTACCTTTGAATAAATCAACGAAAACGGCGGGCGGCGGTGAGTAAGCAATATACGAACATGTAGTCTGTGGAGAACACGGAATCCGTGGAGACGATTATTATTTGTTGTAAAAGTCATATTTTTATATGTCCCACCCCCGAATACAGGAACTCTACTCAAATTTTAAGCACTGCTTATAAACTTAAAAAGTGGGCAATACCTGTCACAATTTGTATGGAAAAACGTCAATTTTGATAACACCTAAATGTTAAGCAGGACTCAAACTTTGAGTAGCGTTTTTGTATTCAGGGGTCATCCTTATAGAAACAAAACTTATACCATAAAATCTATTACAATATTTGAAATCCAAAGTGAGATGTGAAGGAAGAGCTAAAATAAAACTTGTAAATATTTCGTTTGTTCTACATAATTTTCAAATAGTAATATAAAAAAACAGTAAAATTTATGTAAGCTTATTTATGTAAGTAACATGTTGAAGTTCTTTTTTTAGAAAGTTTATGTGTTTTTTTTCAGCAAATTCCATATAAAACTGTACATAATACAAAAAATTATGTTTCGTTAGCGGAATGTAAGTAATAAAAAAACAAATAATTTTAAAAATACATAGCACGTCAACTCTTTACAGTACAGACTATAAATGAAAAAAACCTATACAAACATGATCTACCAAAAAATAAGACATATCTACTCCACACAGTTTCTGTTCTATAACTAAATTACTAAACTAATGCAAGCGGGCCACAGATCGTATTAACAAAAACAAATAGGCCCATACTCAGTGTCCACACAAGGCACAATTTAAGTAATGAATATAAATTACAATTTTGTTTTATAATAAAGTTTCTACGCTACTACTCTAAACACATCTCAGATAGATTGCCGGTTGCCTGGAAGAAATTGCTGCTAAGCAATAAGACCGCCTTTTGTACTGTCCTGTGTTACTGTATTTTTCTGCTCTTTGTTTTTTTATGTGCAATAAAGGATATTTGAATTTGAATAAATATAATTTATCCAAAGACAGAAAATATAAATTATCAATGCCCAATCGCACCAACCAAAACCTAACATTATAAGTTAGTTAAATTCATTGGGAAACGTAGTTCATAAATAAATGAAGCGAAAATAGACACACTGCATGTTTAATTTAAATATAATACCCAAATCACTCTCTCTCGACATGGTCCTTTCCGTCTCTCTTCTATACATTCATTCATCCCTAGCACCTTTCCGGTGTGATGTATAATATGAATCAAAAGGGAGTGGATGGCTTGATGACGTCTGGCCGATATTAATGGAAGAGGAAACATACTACGTCGACTCCAGATAAACTGGGAAAAGGGCATGAAGAAGAGGGATAGGGTGATATATTTTATTTAATAAGACTTAATAAGACTGATGCTCAGGATCTCCCTTTGGGTAGAAAGAAACTCAAGATCAAGGGGTCTAACTACACAGTATCAATACAGATTGTTGAAATGAACAGATGAACAGATTTCACTGCCTTCTCGAGCATAAAGGACCTAGCGTACACGACTGCAAGGGAATCTATAGGTAGTTTGATGGTTTCATCTTCTAATTTAGGGTATTGGGAAAAATGGGTGAAAGTATTGATGTAAGACTATGTAGCCGTGCTATGACAGCAGAGTAGAGCACAATTGTCACCACCCCCACCTGTCCCATGGATGTCGTACAAGGGAAATAAGGGTAAATAGAGCGATGAGTAATGGGCAGCATTCTTCTTAAATCATCTAGCAATATACTGCGATTGAACATGGGACATAACTTAATTGGCCAAAAGTGGCAGTTTAATTCACCTCTGCCTACCCCTTCGGGGATATAGGCGTGATTTATGACTATGGCTGTCCACGGAGGTGCTTACTAAAACAGCGTGGTCAAAATTGAACTGAAAATCCCATGGCGACCCAGCCACTTATTTTCCTTGCTTACTTTAATTAGCAATTGAGAATGTCGCGTACAAACTTTAACCACTATCGCAGCCAATCTGACATAGTTCAGCGGCTATCACTAAATATTCCGGCGCCGAAAAAAATCTAAGCACCATTTTTATTGTAAAAAGAACTAAGCACAATAATGCATCAAGCGCAACCCTTATCCGCTGAATAACTTATGCTAACAAGTTAGTTTGCGTGACTTGGCGCTCGTTAGCTCTACATAGGGTCGAGGGCTAGTGAACGCTAAGTAATATGCATGGTCGGACGCCTTAGTTCAAGTTACGGGATGGCGGTAGGAGGTATGGTGGCCAGTAAACATTATATCGCTATTAATTAAGATTTAAAAAATAAATTAGACATCGTTACCTCTTCGTTTATTGTTATATAAAATATACCTACTAACATTATAATTTTTCTTAAACAGAAAATCAGGTTTTGACTATAGTGAAAACTGTTATCCGGTCAACCACTTTTAACTGATTTCAGGCAAAAGTAGTTTTGACAAGGCTATTTAGTAAGAAACTGATAAATTGCTACAGCTCCGTCCCTAACACATGGGATTAAACATATTTGGCGAAGTGTGGGTGTTAATACACTTTTCGCTATCTCTTGGGAAATATTATGATACAGGCCTCATTTTTGATTACGTAAATATTATTTTAATTTGTATAAATTTATTCAGCCCCAATAGAAACTTTATACATACCATTGCCTAAATCCAACCTTTGCCATTACAATACTCTTAATTGGATAAATAATTAAATACTGGTAAAGCCTTCTATGCTGGCCTGGGAGCGAACAAATAACGTAGAATAGGCCAGCCCCAACTCATCCCATGGGTGTCGTAAAATTCGACTAAGGGAATTGGGAGGAATCCGCCCCCGATTGGGGGATCCGAGGAATCCCCCGGGAATCCGCCCGGTGTAGACCAATAAGCACCTTGGGGCACCCGAATGGTGGAGAGCAAACCACCAACAACAGCGTACCCAAAGAGGGTTGGTGTCAGGCAGGCGGCCGGCTGTAAAACCTAAGCCAAAACCTTGAGCAGTATGGACAGGAATGTTGTCATTCTAATCACTCTCTCCGTTCATCTCGACATGGTCCGTTCCGTCTCTTTTCTATACATTCATTCATCACTAGCACCTTTACGGTGGGATGGATGATATGAATCAAAAGGGTGTGGATGGCTTGATGACGTTTGTTTGACATATGAATGGAAGAGGAGACATACTGCGCCTACCCCAGATAGACTGGGAACAGGGCAGGAAGAAGATGAAGAAGTTCTTCTTCTTCAAATAATAAACAAATACTGGTAAAAACTGTTTATTTAGATTGTATCTTTTCTGCTTAGCTAGATTAAATTGTGATAAGATAATATTTATATAAATACCACATGAATATAAGTCATGGGTTGAATTAGGTATTTTCAGCAGTGATTGATTATTTAAATACTGAAAAAATATGATTTCGTTATAAAGTAAACGCCGTTAATCAGTTTTAATACAGCATAATTGGTATTCGTGTAAGAACATTATCATTATATAATTGCACATAATTGATTGATGAATATGCAAAATAATGCACATTAGACTATCGTAAACCTTTTCAGTTGGTAGACTTGTTTTATGAATAAATTGATAATGTTCTAGCAGTCACATTTATATAAACTTGTAAATGTAAACATCATTTTCAACTCTTTAATCACCCCGCTATCTAGTTCACAGGCCTTGCCTGTGGATGAAATACTTTAGATAGAATGAGCCATAATCCAACGGGAAGATTTAGTGCCAATATACATTATTATAGAATGGATATACATATAGCATTTTCATAAATAAATATAAATATTTTTTAGTTTGTCTTTTAGTGTATAGTATATTTTGGTTAGTATTTTTACGAATTGATTTCATTATAATAATTGAAATTAAACTACATATAATAATATCTTATTTACTTAACGGTTTGAAAATATTATATTAATACAATACAAAACACATCGTATGAATCGTATCCTCTTGAAATGTGGATGTTATTACACTTCTGTCTACGATACACAGGCAAGACTAGTGTGGGCTAGTGTATTTATGATCTATGATAACCAATATGAGATAGCAACTAGTCTCGGATAATTTCGGGAGTTTTCCCTAAGAACATACGAGATATAGGGTCGAGACAATCACGTTATTCCTCCAAAAACTTATAATAACTTAATTTTTAAAGACTACGCAACAAGCAGAAATGTAAGTAGCAAATACAATCTGATTCTTATCGATTGATTCCCACGTTTAAAAAATGGCGACTTTGATAGCTATCTCTGACACCCTTCTCATTGTCATAATTGAGCTGTATATTGATACGTTTTTACATACCTTCTTCGCAGCCTTTCGTAGTCAATCGGCGTTGTCTCGTAACGGTTTGAAATAATAATTGCAGCAGCATAGGGTTAAGAATATGGTTAAGTACCATTTAAAACATATTTTCGTCAAAAAAACTATTCTAGTTTAATGGGATTCGCAATTCACCTTAAAATAATTATGTACCCAAGTCATTATAACAAGAGACAGCATGTAAACGATCTTGATACATACATACATAAATTACCACTATTTATCCCGATTAGCTGAATTAACACCCTCGTTTTGCCAATGTTTATGTAAGGTGTAATAGATGTAATAGTAATAGAATGTAATAGATGGTGTGTAATATTGCCATCTATCGGGCACATAAATTGCAGTATATTGCAAGGCGGTACAAGAGAAACGCTACTGCCAACATAACTCCTCGTTGTCTTAGTGCCGCACTCAGAGACGTCAAATAACGATAATGAATACTTAATGTCAAAAAATGACAATTCAAGACTAGCCGTTTTTCTTGCCGGGTCTATGGTCGAGATTTGAATGAAATTTTCTGACATTAAGTACTCATTAAAGTTAATTGACGTCTCTGAGTGCGGCAGTTAGTCTTCTTCGCCTTCTACGAGGCATTGTAAGGCAGCTTTATTTATTGCATGTAAGTGCGCTTTCCCCCAATTATTAGACTTTCTTTCAGAAATACCCCGACAAAATATTTGCATCGTGTCCATAAAAAACGCCGCCAAACCTTAATGCTATGCAAAAATGTCATATTGCACACGTGAATTAGAAAAAAATGCCCACTAATGAGCAAGCCATACCGCTAATGAGATCGGGGAAATTCGCTACAATGCAGCGACAATAATTATTATTGTTTTAATTGGGAACGTATTCGACTGTACATAAAGACACACATTGTCATAACTCGTAAAAACACGATCGAACACTTTTGAGACAGCATGCGCCTTATTTATAGCCTAGACTACGTGTTGGTTCGATTTCACAAATCCTAAGCGGATTAAGACGTGGAACAGAAAGGAAAGTGTTCGATTTTCCACAAATAATCTTCTTTGTTAAGCACGCATGCTTAATTTTGATTTGAATAAACAGAAACTTGATCTTATACAACCTTTTGAAACAAACAGAAATTCATAAATTGTTTGTGAAAATTAGTGGTTATCATTAAATAATAATAAAACTATGTATTATTATTTTATTGCACACCAAAAAAAAAGAATAAAAAAGTGAAACATAAAGTAATGATTATTCTATGGATGAAATCCTCCTCCCCCAAAATTAGATGTATCATAAAATTAAAATTTAAAATTAGATGTATTTGAACATCTATTTTTGGAGGAGGAAATCAAACCTCAAATTTCGCATTTTTTATTCCAATATTCAGGGGGAACGTTAGTTGTCCTCATGCAAAGTATTTTGACAATTCCAATCACTTTCTCCTCCCATTGGTCTTTTGACATGGTCCGTCTCTTTTCTATACATTCATTCATCACTGACGGCCGCCTTGGTCGAATGCTCAGATTGCTGGGTATTGGCCAAGAGGTCCCGGGTTCGAATCCTGGTAGGGGCAAACTTTGTGATGACCACAAATGTTTGTTTCCGAGTCATGGTTGTGTATAAATGTTTATGTAGTATATTTTCAACATTTATATACATAATTAATTTATATTAAAAATATGTCCGTCATCTAGTATCCATAAAACAAGTGCTTAGGCTACTTACTTTGGGCTAGATGATAGGTGTGAGTGTAAACATATTTATTTATCTAAAAAAAAAAAAAATTAGCACCTTTACGGTGTGATGGATGATATGAATCAAAAGGGAGTGGATGGCTTGGTGACATCTGACCAATATGAATGGAACAGGGCCTTACCACCAACTCTAAACGCGACTCAATTCCCATTGTTCAAGTAAGACGACGCTATAAACCGAGTAGAGCGGCGTCCCGTTTTGTCAACCGCGTTTGGATCGCACTTATACTTCATGTATTATTTACGTATTTTGACAAGACAGCACCAGTCGTTTCAAATACCTGTTTTCCAAATCTATCTCAACTCGCGTCCGAAGCTAAACAGTCCCTCAAATCTCCCTGTTGTTCCAGCATCAAACCACCATCGAAAGACGGCGTCACGAAAAGCAACCCCAGCAAGCGACACCGGGAACGCCTCAACGCCGAGCTCGACACCCTGGCCTCCCTGCTGCCCTTCGAGCAGAACATCCTCAGCAAGCTCGACAGGCTGTCCATCCTGCGGCTGTCCGTCAGCTACCTCAGGACGAAGAGCTACTTCCAAGGTGAGTGGTGCTTCTTTTGAACGGGAGACAGGGAAGAAGAAGAAAGACAGGAGAAGAAGAGAGCAAAGAAATGAAAGTTGGGACATTTTCGAAAAATTATCGGGAATCGAACCCGCGTCCGCTGCAATCCGGCCAGATGCCTATATCTGATATTTTCTTAGACTTTATTTCTTCTTTGTAGTACATGGGAATCACAAAGAAAGAAACGAGTTGAACCATGCAAACATCCCTTTCTCGATTCTCGTCTTCAGATCTTCTTTCAAACCATATTTCTCTTACTCTAGAGTTGTTTAAAGCTCTCATTACATCCATCAAGAAAGGATTTATTTTCCATTGTAGTTTTTTGTGAAGTACGAACATACTTCAGATAGGATCAGAAATATTGGCGATTCAGCGGATTGTATAGAATTCGCAAGCCTGCGATCATTCATCAGAGGAAACTTATTAAAAGCTTATAATGAAAAACAATGAACAAATACCATTACACATCTACGAATAGAAACTACATTTAAATGGCCATTCAACAAATCTCTCCCCGCGTAATGGAAGAATTCTGGTTTACAATGTTCATCTCACAACAAAACGATTAAAATCGCTCTAAGAATCGATACCATGCATACCGATGTATTCGATTACTTAAGAACGAGCACAGCGACAAGTATTTAATGTTGTCAGCCAATTTTATTACAAGGTGTATTAATAAAAGCGCTCGCGCTGCCGCGTATTCGATTCAAAGTAATCGATACTCGACTCGATTTGATGTAGCATTCGTTCAGGTGATTTGTTGGTTTATCTAGAATGTATAATTTCCTGCGGATAGATAGCTGTTTAATGCAAGGTGTCGCTTTTAATCAATGTCTCAATAGGAGATTAATATTTCTTGATTTAAATTATAAAACGCATCCAATTCTTAATATTGGAAGTTGTTAAGGAAAAAGGATGCAAACCAAACAAATTCTTAATCTATATTTGCTAAAAACTGGGCATTAAGTCGATTAATAATATGCCTGCAACATAATGCAATATTACAACATGCATACATATACCACGCCTACTTATTCCCGAAAGGGTAGTAAAAGATGCACCAACAACACCCACAATACACCACCTATATTAGGTCCCATGTTATAGGAGGCGAGCCTATTGTCATTTATGGGACGCTTAAATTGTAGTATGATGCTAGGTGATATAACAAGAACGCTGCTGCTTGGTCGCTTTGTACGACACCCGCGGGAGGGATTTGTACATACATACATACATACATAAATCACGCCTATATCCCCGAAGGGGTAGGCAGAGGTGAAACTAGCACCCACGTTTCGCCAATTATGTTAGGTCCCATGTAATAAGTGGCGAGCCTATTGCCATTTATCGAGCACAAAGTCGCAGTACACTGCCATTGTTAGGTGGTATAAGAGGAACGCTGCTGCCCGTTCCTCATCATTGATTTATCCTTAGTCGCCTTGTACGACACCCACGGGAGAGATTTGAGGTGGTGACAATTGTATTCTACTCTGCCGTCACCACACGGCCAGGGGATGGCAGGAAGGATTTGTGGTGGTGCAAATTGTATTCAGGTCTGCCGTTACACACAGCAAACGGACACAATCCATCAAAATGTGTGCAAATCACCAATAATTCCACATTGACCACAGTCATAGTTGGTGGTAGGACTTTCAAGTCCGCCTGGCTAGCTACCACCATCTTATCAAAATCTGTCATCATAATAATAATGTTAACAGCATTATTGTGTTCCGACAATTGTAATAAGATAGCCAGCCCCTCTGTGGTTGAGGGTTGCAGGTGAAGCTCAATCCCTTATTCGGCCCTCATCCTCCATCAGCTGAGATGAAGGGCAAGAGCTTCCCTGTCTAGCATAAAAAAGAAATCTTCAAATCTCTGTTTTCTCTAAACCCTATATGAAAAGAATACTGTCCTATCTTTTGCATCCTTTAGGGCCGTCGCAAACATAAACAATTGAGTATCGCCACTGAATCGTGACTCCACCAGTGTTTCAATGCACGCTGGTCCAGTGACTTATTCGGGAGCCGTTCTGATGGTGTCAAGTTCTTTCTTGCCACTGGGTGTACTAGATGCAACCACTTACAGTGGTATAAAATCAGTATACAACTATTATACTGATGGTATACCATTATTATAGTCATCATCATCAACAGCCCTTTAATGTCATCACTGCTGAGGCACAAGACTTCCCTATTGATGGAAGAATATAGGGAAATTGGGCCGTAACCCACCACGCTGGTACGAGTACGAGTCGGTGGGTATTATCGACTGCAGATGCAGCCGAGACCAACGGCTTAACGCGCATATCGAAGCACGGAGGAGCTCGACATAATACATTTTTGGTCACCCATCCAATGACCGGCTATATCTACACTGCTTAGTTTCGGCAATCGCAGGGCAAGCGCTATGCAAATCAAATCAACGGAATAATTGGTCGCATAAATCGTGCAAACGCGCGCTCGCCGCGTACACGCGTCCGCTACCACCGGTTCGTATATCACCGAGTGAGTTATCGATGCACATACATTTTACAATAATTTTATACCGGCCGAGGTCCGAAAATAAAAAACGGTAGGGGTTCGTGCTTTATCGTGGACACGGCGACGGGCGCTGACGTGCGGCCTCCGAACGGTTACGGTACAGGCGTGAGCTCAAAGGAGATTTCGTGAAATTTAAAGAAGAAGAAAAAACTTCTATTGAGACAAAGATTTTAGTGGTTAGAAAAAGTTCGAAAAATCATGGTCTTGATGCGGGAATCGAACCTGCGTTCACTGCGTTCCTGTCAGGTGCCTAACCGCTCGGCCAACCCTTTTCGAACTTTTTCTAACCACCAAAATCTTTGTACAAATTTTTCTAACATTTTTATTGTATGTAATGTATAATGTTGAAATTAAAATTGAATACGCCGTGTGGTGACGGCAGAGTAGAATACAATTGTCACCACCTCAAATCTCTCCCATGGGTGTCGTACAAGGCGACTAAGGATAAATCAGTGATGAGGAATGGGCAGTAGCGTTCCTCTTATACCACCTAGCAATGTACCTACTGCGACTTCTGTGCCCGATAAATGGCAATAGGTTCGCCACCTATTACATGGGACCTAACATAATTGTCGAAACGCGGGTGCTAGTTCACCTCAGCCTACCCCTTCGAGGATATAGGCGTGATTTATGTATGTATGTATGTATGTCGTTCTATTGAGACTATACAACAAAACCAATAAAAATATCAAACAAGCAGATTACTTTTTTAAATGCTAGACAGGGAAGCTTGCACTTCATCTCATCTGATGATAGGTAAGTGATGATGAGGGCCGAAGATGGGATCGAGCTCAACCTGGAACCCTCAACCTCAGATCAGCTGGCTATCTTATCGCAAAATGTCGGAATACAATAATACTGTTAATGTTTTTATTATCCCCTCCAGGGATACCCGCCATTTTGAATTTCGCGCGCTTACATCACCTGGCGGCCCCCCCACTCCTTGCAAAAACGGCGCGTCTTTTTAAAATGAAAATATCTCTAAAATGTTGTATGAAAGCTATTTTATAAATGTTGTGTTTCTGAAATCGTTATGAAACAAGCTATCTAGTGTATGTACACATTAATACAATTATACTGGAAATATGTTATTAATTCTATGTTGAAATGTATTTTTGAACTTTTTGACAGTTCTATGAAAACCCAAAGGCAGCTCGAGTAGGTACAACTAGGGTGATAGATTTTGATTAAAAAGTTAGCCAGGCGGATTTGAAAAAAGTCCTACCACCACAACAAACTGGTCTCAAATGTGTGTTTTTGGCACGATTTCATCGCACTGCGATCGACAATAGTCGATTTGAAGACGTTGGGAAAATTTATATTATATACACATAACATACAGGCTACGTATGGAACGTATGAAATCAATATTCATAAAAATTTCAATTTCAATTTCAATTTAAAATTGTTTATTGCTTGTCACATTACATTAAATACATACGGTGGATGGTATAACATAGGTCTACATGTGACGCCCTGCAAGGGCATTGCAATTTAATAATATTATATGGTTGCATTTACAATACAATTATTAATATTCTAAAAACGAAATGAAACCCCTAATCATGTCACTTACCATTCTCACTATCGTTAAAAAACTCTTGTATATTATAATAGCATTTGCTTATGAGATATGATTTTAATGTTTGGATATATATTGTCACGTTTTCATTATTTTTTATGTAATTAGGTATATGGTTATAAATTTTTATCAACATATTGTGGGGACTGGACGACACTAATTCTAATGTGGAGAATGGAACTTTTAGTTTATTTAAATTTCTGTTATTTCGTTTTACGTTATTTAAGGTACAATAAAAATGTGGATGTTTCCTTATAAATTTACATGCTTGCAATATATAAATAGATGTAAGGGTAAGTATTTTTTGTGCGGTGAAATGGGTTCTACACGATTCCATATGGTCTATGTTGGTCAAAATTCTGAGACACTTCTTTTGCAAAATAAAGAGTTTGTTAACATGGCACGAGTTTCCCCACAGAACAATTCCATACGTTAGTCTGGAGTGCGCGTAAGCGTAGTATGCCGTAAGAGCAGTTTTAAAATCTGTTACTCTTTTAAGATGTTGTAAGGCATAAATAAAGGAAGACATTTTATGTAATAAGTTTTGAATGTGATGTTTCCAGTTTAAATGGGTATCTAAGTCAATGCCTAACAAAGTAGCAGTATCAACAGTTTCTAGTTTTACATTTTTAAAGGTATATGCAATTTGAAAGCTAGTTTTTTGGTACGGTTTAAATTGAATGATTTTAGTTTTGTTAAGGTTAAGTTGCAGATTATGTATATCTAGCCAATTTAATATCTTTTCTAATGTGTTATTTAATTTAGTTTCTAATTCTTTATTGTTTGAGCAGGGAATCAAAATGGAGATATCATCGGCGAAGAGAGTACAATCTTCGTCCAGTACGCTTGGTAGATCGTTTATATATATCAAAAATAGCAAGCATCCTAAAACGCTACCTTGAGGAATAGAGCCAGTTACAAGTATTTTGTCTGATCTTGTATTTGTTATTTTTCCGGTGTTATAGTCTATATATTCTATTTGAAAATTACTTTTGCCACCAACTGTACTCAAAAATATCGATACATCTAATTAAATCGATTGTTGAAGCATCGATTACACGCGGTCGGCTGCTTCTCGGCGGGGCACTTTCGATGCTAGCTTGACATTCGTTAAAAAAAGCAAAAAAAGCGCGCAGTACCGGTAGCCAGTAAAATACATATCGGTCAGTTCTTGGAATCGGAACTGATTTATTTGGTGAAAACGATCGTACCTCATCTTTGGACCAATGCTCGACGGGCAAATGGGGTTTTGGGTTTCTGGCGTTATGGTGCACTGTAATTTGGAGTGGTAGTACCACTTACTTGTTGGTTTTTAGCCAGTCAGTTAAGTTCGCTTCAATACGCACATGCATACCTACATATATCTTCTTAGGAATGTAGTCGGTACTATACATAAATCACCGTAGGCAAAGATGAATTAACACCCACGTTACGCCAATTATGTTAAGTACCATGTAATAGGGCCCGAGCCTATTGCCATCTATCGATCTTCTCCCAGTGCCTGCAACTAGTGAAGGCGAGGTTGAAAAGCTCCGATTCAGGTCCCTTCTTGGATATTGCGCAGACACAACTTCTTCCTACGTCTCTTCTTCCGGCTCTATTGGTCATGTATATCTATGTAGTTCGTGCAACAGCATATAATATCTATGAACACCCTGGAATGCCCTACTGTCCAATTTCTTAGGGTGCATGAACAAAATGTTTAACAGATTAAAATCATAATTTAATTGAATCATTTGTGTAGACGCAAAAAAGGGCGAAAATGAAAAAAAAACTTAATTACGTTATAATTATTTACGCTCATGCGATAGACATTCATCACTACTGTTTCATTGTATTTATGAAACAGCTCCGAATTCACCAGTAAATAATTAAGCCTGAAATGTTTAAAGTATTCAAGCAAATTTCGTTTGTATCCCGGCCAACTTTTTGATTGATGACACAATAATAACTCACCGTGGAAATAGATATAAAAAGGCACGACGAAAATGTACGAAATATTCCTGTGCAGTGTACGGGCCGCCTTATTCTGCGCAGGGCTGTGCGTTGTGTAAAAAAAAATCATTTTAAAAAATAGATTATTAGATTGCCAATTTGATTCATTTTTTATTTATTAAGTTTGGCAATAGAAAGAAAAGAAAGAAAGAAATACATTTATTGAAAGAATGCAATAAGAGAAATGTGTGGTTTGTAAGAAAATGTAATCACAAGAGTTAAGAAAAGGATGCTCGAATGCTTTGGTCAGTAGGCAGGATGAATGAAAGGACAGTGACAAAAATAATGTATATGTCTTAAATGAACGGAGGAAACAACAGAAGAAGGTTTAGGTGGATCATTGGTAATAAAATTGGAAGCGTATCCGAAACATACCCGAAACTGACATGACATGAGGATAAAATGAGATTGAATGAAGCGAAAGAAGTATGTTAGAATCGTTGCAAGTGAAAAGAAGCCATTTCTGCCTACCCCTGTGGGATAAAAGCCTGACTTATGAACGTATATTATATATTTAAATCACAATTGTCATCAAAAAAAATTTATTATATAAATATAATTTTTATGACCTCTTTAAAATTGCCTAATCTTAGATGATCCTATTATAAAAAAAATCTGTACGTATGAGACAATAACCAATTAGATAATGAAACCTAGTTTTCTTTTCATTCTACAAACTGCCTGTGGGTAAGAAAAGCATGAGTGATTGTACAAACTCCAAAGTTTGCTATTTAAGTTCAATAGGATTAGTTTCCTCAAAGAATCAACCAAGTGGCAACCCTAGCTCAAAGTAAACACCCCTCCCCGTCGCTGCATGGTACGACCCGGAAGACTAGTATCGACCCTATGCTAATTCATACCCTGCCATATTGATGGGAAATTGGTGCTCCCTTGTACAGTCGACCACAGATACAGCTTAACACTCCACCGTCAACAGCAACCTTATTCCTTGCACACAAGAATCAGTTCTGTAATAAAAAGTCCGATTTCGCGTGTGGTTGCCTGTATTAACTTTATAGGCTCTGTTATATGCTGGAAAATAGTTCACTCTTTATCTAAATAGTCTATTGTGTAGATTTATCGGTTGGTGCCGGTATCAGTGAGTACTTTCTTTAAGACACTTTTGATACCGACTAACTTCACAATGTATAGGGATTGAAATTTAATAGTCATTAGATTATTGGTTGCAGTTATTTTGGGCTAAATTGAACTCTGTCTAGTTTGGTCAAATAGCCCAGTATAACAATAAAATTGCCGGTGACGACAGACAAGATTGCAATTGTCACCACTCTTGCCTCTCTCATGGGTGTCGTACAAGGCGACTAACTGCCGCACTCAGGCACGTCAATTAACCTAAAGTTAAGTACCTACTTAATTTCAAAAATGACAATTCAAAACTAGTCACTATTCTTGCCGCTAATTACTGCGATTCAAGTTCCCGGTGAATGGCAATAGACTCGCACCCTATTATGTGGGACCTGAGATAAGCCAGTGAACCACGGGTGTTAAAGAAACATCTCCCAACCCCTTAGAAAAAAGCGTGAAGTTATACTTTACAATATTAAAAAAAATGGGGAAATGGAGGAAATAGATTTTTGAATCCAGAGCAAACTCCTTATTTCTGGAAGTTTTGAGCTGAGACCTTTTGGGACCTTGTTTGCATGCCTAATAATTTTATTGTATATTTTATATTGTCTCAATAAACGTTTTTCTTGTTTCTTTCTTTTCTTTTTCATTTCACCATGGACTCGTGTCACCCGACCGAAACACCATAACTAAATTTCCTCACCGGCAATTTAGATGCCAAGATAAACCCGAGTTAGTTAGCTGTGTAACTAACTACAAAATAACTAAATCAATACAGCTCCCAAATTTACTACCCCATTATTATTCACTGAGCGAATGGAACGAAAAGGTGAAACATTGGAAAATTCTCGACTAATTACGATTCTGAGCAATATTTTCATTGGGAAACTCGATAAATAGGGGCGACCTCCACCATGCGATTCTGTGTTTTATCCCGCAAGCCTTAAGACCGCGATTGGCTATTAGCGGTGTGGCTTTGTTGTACATAATAAACCAAATTATACTTTATAAAAAAGGTATTAAAAGTTAATTCGGTTTGGGGTGAGTCAGCGGCGCGCGGCTCATACATAATTGATCTGATAAGGACGCAAGGTAAAAACGCTTCGGTTTGTGCGAGCCACGGGTTTGGTTTAAAGGTGATTGCTAAATGTAAAGTTGGAAAACACCTTATTTGCGAACTTGTGAAAACATGGTAGTTTTATCAAATTCACTGCTTATTGTAGTAACTAGCTGTGCCCGCGACTTCGGTCGTAGCGTGATGTTATATAGCTTTCCTCGATAATGGACTATTATACAACACAGAAAGAATTTTTCAACTTGAATCGTAGTTCCTGGGATTAACGCGTTCATCCAAACAAACAGACAAACCCTTCAGCTTTATAATATTATTTAGATTAGAGATTTCATAATACTAGTACAGATTAAATATTTAACTACCCCACCCACCATCTCTCCTGCAAATGTTGAGTAAGGGTAAAGATAGCGATGAGTAACGAGCATTTCTTTATACCACCTAGCAATATACTGCAATATATGTACCCGATAGATGGCAACAGGCTCACCTCATGGGACCTAACATAACTGACCAAAATTGGGTGTTTAATTCACCTCGGCCTGCCCCTTCCGGGATATAGGTGTGATTTATGTATGTATGTATGCTTTTCGATTCTATGCTGGCCTGGGAGCGAACAAATAACGTAGAATAGGCCAGCCCTGACTCATCCAATGGGTGTCGTAAAATTCGACTAAGGGAGATTGCCCGGTGTAGACCAATGAGCACCTTGGAGCACCCGAATGGTGGAGGGCAAACCACCAACAACAGCATACCCAAAGAGGGTTGGTGTCAGGCAGGCGGCCGGCTGTAAAACGTAAGCCAAAACCTTGAGCAGTATGGATTGGAATATTGTCATATTCCAATCACTCTCTCCGTTCATAGGTCTCTCGACATGGTCCGTTTCGTCTCTTTTCTATGCATTCATTAATCACTAGCACCTTTACGGTGTGATGGACGATATGAATCAAAAGGGCGTGGATGGCTTGATGACGTCTGACCGATGTGAATGGAAGAGGAAACATACTGCGCCGACCCCAGATAGACTGGGAACAGGGCAGGGAGAAGAAGAAGAAGAAGAAGTATGCTTTTCGATTAAAAATGGCGCCACCGAACTCCGTTTTGCATCGGCTATTGCACCATCGACATCGAATTAAGCCGAGGCCTGGAAACGTCATTTCCCCGCCAAGCTTATGGAAACATGATGGATTACCAGCCTTATCGGAGATTATTGTTTTTCGTAAGCCGTCGTAGAGCATAGTTACCTAGCTACGGGCGGGGGGGAAAATACTAATTTGTCACTTCGAAATCATTAGCTTATCGGCACGAAATTGTTTTTAAAATCACGAAGGAACGTTTCTGTGTGGAAGTGCGACAATCAATTATTAATTGCGAGGAAAATGTACTGTCGAGAACGAGTTGGGCTAGACAAGAATTCGTTTTTCGTGTTATATTCATTTTAATAGGTTCTTGTAAAATAGTTTTTCTTAATTTCTGGTTTTAAATATGAAGTAAGAGATTATTTTAAAGGGAGAGTAGGGCTTCTTAGCACAGGCATTAACGCTCAAAAAGAACCTCACAACACACAACCTAAAAAAGAAAAGAAAGTTCTAATAAACTACTTCCATTAGACACCATATCAGTTCGAGTCTGATATATGGTTTCTATTTATTTTTCGTGCAGTTCTTTAACAACGCAACGTCGAAACACTAGTACGAAAGGGCAACAGAGCGAGCCACTCTTCGCTGTACATAATATAAAGCATAAATCATAACCAATTTCCACGGCCCCCAATCTAAAAAATCGCGGCAATGTAACTGCGCTTGGGCACAATAAAAAAATCTTTTCAAAGTCATCCGACCAATGGTGCAGTCTCCCCTCTGGTACTGCCCTAGCACGGGGCCGTGGACAAGTCGCCCTCCACCACTTGACAGTGTTTTGTCTCGTGATTTAGCGGTGGTTAGAACGAGAGGAAAAGATTTTCTGTCCCCCCGAGGAGATGTGTCCACGTCCCGTGCTACGGGGGCAGGGGTATTACTTGGGGCAGAAATTCGCCGCTCAGGGGAGGCAGGGGGAACAACCCTTAATGGCGGCATCGCGTGACAAACTTTCGGCGGACTAGCTTGTGAAAGTGAAAATATTTACGCAGAGCTGCTAACACGATATTTGCTATTAATTTTCCCTAAGACGCGAAAAATCCGTAACTGTTGCAAATATAACAAAGCAGTCATGTTATTTGTACATACAAACTCAACATGTTAATACTGAAGGGTTATTAGTAATATAAGAAACATTTCTATAATAATCAAATCATAACTGAATGGTTAATCTATTTGATTTTAATTTTAACATTATATAAATGTTAGAAAAATTAGTACAAAGATTTTAGTGGTTAGAAAAAGAATTTCGAAAAATTATGATCTTGAGGCGGGAATCGAACCCGCGTCCGCTGCTATCCGGGCAGGTGCCTGACCGCTCGGCCACCCAAGATACTTATTAACTTGCCGAAATTCTTCTAACGTTTACACTTCACGTTGTAAGCCAACGGGTACCCTCGCAATGTAGAAATAAATTTCAAACATTCCAAAGCAGATATTTTTACAAATACCGTGCGTTTGGTTAAGCTTGGGTTTGCTTTATAAACTATTTGATTTTAATTTTAACATTATATAAATGTTAGAAAAATTAGTACAAAGATTTTAGTGGTTAGAAAAAGAATTTCGAAAAAAAATTCTTTTTCTAACCACTAAAATCTTTGAATGGTTAATCATTATATCTCGTTTCCTCCGTGCTTCTTCTATTACACGTTAAGCCGTTACTCCCAGCTACATCTGAAATTATACCTTACCCATCTCATAGATAGGCAAGGCCTCTACCCCAAGCAGTATTAAATGGTTGGTGATATAACCAGTATACTCAAGTGCGTGCCAGTTATACTAATATAGAAGAGCCCAAGCAAACACAATCAAATTCTTACTTTAAGAACCCGCAAATATGCAATCAGTTCTCAAACGAAGTCCCAAAATGGACAGTGATGATGATGAAATAATTATAATAATAAGCAATTATACCGAAAGAGGAAAAAAAACAAATTATGTCGAAGCATGTCTGCCAACATATCCTATTACAGTTCAAATGAATTTAATTTAGCAAATAACGCAGAGCGGTGTTGTCAGCTCTCTGTCGTTCCCCGACGTTTCACGAACCACGGAAAATTTTATTATAACCAAATTGTGAGCAATATTTTCGTAAATATTTTGAAATGAAACTTGTTTGTGTACCGCTACGTTTCACAAACAGACATAAACACAAACCACATTCCGAATAGATACCTGTAATATAACTCGGGCTTTTGTTACGGCGACACAAAGGCTATAGAGATAAACGAATATAACTAGACTTTCTTTAGAGACAATCTGTACAATAATTCTATCAAACATTTTGATTTTATTATTAAGTATCGTTATGTACACCCTGTAAGGGTGTCATGTTGACATTTAAATCTATTGTATGAATAAAACAGGCAGTTGCGCATTTGGCCAAATGGAGACCGGTCGTTTCACGCGGCTCCCACGAATTGGTGACCCCGACGTAATACAGTAAGCGTGGATTATATTGAGAATTCTCTTCTTCTTTCTGCCCCTATCCCGCTCTATGCGGGCTCGGCACAACCTGTCTCTCATCCACTCTTCTCACTATCATAGCCTCCTTAACATAATCCATCCATATTTTCTTTGGTCTTCATCGCCTTCCACGTTCATATCTAACTTTGTTCTGACAACATAGCTTTCATCTTTCGCATAACATGACCAAACCATCCCATAATAAATAAGTCTTTGAGATTCATTACCAATTATTATTTGGTAATGAATCTCAATACTACACTCGTGGAACTCTTAATACAGTTAGGATGATTATTATGATGTTGAGGTTCACTATCAATTATTATTAAATTCTCCTTAACATCCAATTAAATATAACTACACCTCATGAATAATCAAAATCATTGCATAATTGTAAATTAGTACCGATTTCTAATTATATCTTTGTAATTGGCATCACTAATATTTAGAAGGGCCTTGATGCAGAAATCATTGTTTAGTTAGCTGTACATGATTAATTTGATGCAAAAAATACGTCCTTATCCTAAAAATCGGTCTAAACACATTTTGAGTGTGAGTGAATGGGTGGGTAGAGCAGAATATAATTGTCACAACCGACTCCCATGGGTGTCATAAGAGACTTCCGATAGCTATAAGTCTTCCTATTCCCCTGTAATAGAAAAATAGGTAGACAAGACACATACATAAATCACGCCTATATCCCTGAAGGGGCAGACAGGGGTGAACTACCCACGCTTCGCCAATTATGTTAGGTCCCATGTAACAAGTGGCGAGCCTATTGCCATTTATCGGGCACAAAAATCGCATTCTCACAACAAGACACATTTCTCGTAAAATAATTCTTTAACAATAGTTGTACGACATTCACGGGAGAGATTGGGGATGATGACAATTGTATTCTTCTCTGGCAACATTTCGGTTGATATTTGTATTGCAATATTTGCTTTATGCACCTTTTCAATGTGACTGACAATCATGAAAACAATTCGACTAATCCAATCAAAGCCAATACGTATTTATTAATTACACAACAATAACTTGCTTAAGTGTGGTGTAATATTAAATATATGTATGTAGGATTCCTCGGATCATATTTATTAAATGGCAGCTACAAGCCTGGCATCAACACAAGCCGATATTGTCATTATAATTGATCATGGGAATGGAATGGCATACAAAAGAACATAAAAATTAATTGGCGTCATATGAACAATGAGAAAACAGTGAATACTTCCTTGATGACTTTGAGTGAATACTGATAATTGGTTGGCTGATTGCGAATAATTATTTTGATAAGATGTTATTGATTGTTTATTTTGATAAGACGTATTAATATACATCAGTGATGGTACGAATAACCCGTCTCTTCCGCGGGTATCCCACAAAGCGAGTAAGGGTAAAGAAAGCAACGAGTAATATGCAGCAGTGTTCCTATTATGCCACCTAGCAATATACTGCGATTTTTTATGCCCACTAGATGGCAATAGCATCACTCCCTATAACATAGGACAGTACACTGCTAGATGGTATGAGAGTAATGCTGCTGCCCATTACTCATTGCTTTCTTTCACGACACCCGCAGGACAGATGGGGGTGGTGACAATTTTATTGTATTCTGCTCTGCTGTCACAACATGGCTACATCACTGCCGTCATAAAATTGCATATACTTCTTTAAGATGTAAAGTTTTCTGAGGTCTATTATTTACATATTAGCTGCTATCAATTAACCGTATATATATGGTAGACATAGATCGGCTTAAACGACTACCACATTTAAGACTTATCAATCATATCCCACCCGCCTGTCCTGAGTCGTAGTTAAAACAATAACTCATATCATTTGTCCTTGACTGAATATGTAATGGAAACCGTTTTTAATAGCAACGTCAATTACAGTAGTTTCTTATGCTGTATTCGATGTTGGTGCCGATTAAATTTTTATTGCGCCAATATTTCAAAAAACTACTTCGTGATTTGTTGAATCTAAGCTTTATGATAATCATATACTTAGGTTGCCGTGTGGTGACGGCAGAGTAGAATACAATTGTCACCACCCCAAATCTCTCCCGTGGGTGTCGTACAAGGCGACTAAGGATAAATCAGTGATGACGAATGGGCAGCAGCGTTCCTCTTGTACCACCTAGCAATAGCAATGTACTGCGACTTTTGTGCCCGATAAATGGCAATAGGCTCGCCACCTATTACATGGGACCTAACATAACTGGCGAAACGTGGGTGCTAGTTCACCTCTGCCTACCCCTTCGGGGATATAGGCGTGATTTATGTATGTATGTATATACTTAGGTCCGGTTGCTCGTACGTTACGGTAAAGTATAGTAAAAATTTTACTATTGTCAATTTTGACATTGGTAAAAAAAGTGACGTCGGTTATATCGCGGTTTTATTTTATCGAGTTTTACCTCTCGTTAAAGTTAGCGTTGTTAGCAACGTTTTTTAAGTTACCCCGCCGGTAAATTTTACTTTTACCATAACTTGACCCTTCAGTTGACGTAACCGAGTTTCGAGTAAATGGGGCTTAGTGCACCTTAAAAGATGTATTAATAAAAATATTATTATTATGTTTGTTATTAGAATATACGAAATGTTATATATTATTACAAATTATAATATATAAAAATTACTGAAAAAAATAATTGAGAACACTTTTACCCGCATGGATTTTTTATAATGTATAGACATTGCACATTAAGAAAAATCCATGTTCTTACGCAGTTTAATTATTTGAACCTTTTGAATTTGAATCACAAAAATGTCCTATTCAGCCCTGAAATGCCAAATGGTATCTCAAGTAAAGTAAATTCCAAAAATTAATTATCTAAATGTTGTATTTTTAGAAAATTAATTGATAGTCTGTTCTGTGTCACAAGTTACTTAGTAATTCTGTATTCAATTGAGAGACTTATTGGGCTTTCTATACTATTTTAAAGATTTAACCTATGTGTTAAATCTTTAAAAAAAAGTATAGCATAACATAGCCCATTAAATAGATAATTAATTAAACTACCGCACACTACAAAAATCAGAAAAAGGGATTCTTGCGATAGGTACAGCTTTTTGGCTTATGGGAGCAGTATAGAACACAGTGTGTAATGAGATTGATAAGCACTGTCATACACGACGTAACATGACATTTTTACATCCATATCATCAACAATATCATCATTATGATTACTCTGCTCTCTTTCCATTTGCCGCTGCATTAACATTTCCTTCGTCGTTTCGTTAGTGGTGTAGTGATTTACGCTCTATATTTTAATGCCAATGAAATACGGGTTACAGGATAAAAGTAGAGCTATTGTGAAAATTAATTAACCAACCCACAAAAGAGAAACTTCAGTGGCCTGCCGTTTTTGCCCATTTCCATAATTCAAACCCCAACATTGACATAGATATACCCTCAATTAGGGGTGCAGCCTTAGATAATATATTTTTACGACATATTAAAGTAATTTATATCCACGGAGGTAACAGTAATGAGTTTATGCTAAACAGTAAAATGACACGGGCTGCGAAGTAGTACATACGTACGGAATTACTGCTGGATATGATAAATTACTTGTATTTTTGCAATTTGTTATAGGTGAAGTATGTAAAAAATGACAGGTGAGGTGGTCTATTATACCGTAATTACTTAAGTGGGCCGCCCAAAGCAGTAAAATATGGATTTTAAATTTGCTGCATTGAAGTGAGACTGCTAATCGAAAATGAATCTTGTATCGATCTACTCAAGATATATTTTAGTATAAGCGCTTAGTTTTATCGCTTTTTATATGTAGCGTTTAAGCAAATAGAGACATGAATATACCAAGCCCTTAAGATCGCTTCAATTTAATCTCCAACGATGTCAAAAGCCCACAGCATAAACTAAGATTTTTCGACAAAATATTCTTCTTCTTCGGCCTGCCCTGCTCCCAGTTTATCTGGGGTCGGCGCAGTATATTTGATCTTCCATTATAAGCTGATAAAACTGACATTCAGAAGTTAGCAGGCTATCCACTCTCTTTTGATTTATAATTATCATTCATCAGACATGAAAGGTGCTAGTGATGATTGAATGTATAGAGAACGGAGAGAGAGATTGGTATGACAATCCATACTGCTCAAGGTTTAGTTTTAGGTTTTACAGCCTGACACCAACCCTCTTAGGGTGTTCGATAAAATATTAATTTCGATTTATATTCTGTGCGTATCTGAATTCAAAGATCATATAGCAAGTAATCAATTTTATACTATATTTGGTACACGGACACTAAATAACCTGGTGTTTATAACTTTTTGCGCGTACCTTTAATATGATACGTTGGCGACTTTATTAATTACTGCGCGCGCATCTACAGTTATATGATTAATGTTGAAGCCGCTTTATGCTTTGCATTATTAACTGGGGTTAAGCGGTTTGATAAATTACGCAAAACAAGAAATGGTTTCGTGTCTGGTTGGTTAGGCAGGTAGGCTTTTTCAAAAGAATGAGAATGAGACATTAAATACGTAGACTTCTTTGCATCAACCTGTTTCTTATTAATTAGTTCATCAAAATTATCACCAGCATACATGTTGTTATAACAGTTAACCACTTTTCTTTAATCCGGAGGTTTCGTTGCATAAATAAACAAAACATTACAAATCGTCTTAGAATGCTTAATAATCAAAACAATGTTATTTAATAAGAAAAATCTGTCTTAAACTAACAGCACCAATTTTCCGGTGCGTTCGTATGCCCGTTTAGTGGTAATTAGTGGACGCGTGAAGCCATAACGAGGCGCCCTGATGGCTTACTTAGATGAATCTCGTATCAGTTTCACTAGAGAATATACGTTGGACAGGGATTAAAACTAGAGACCCTAGTTTACCTATTTGAATGCAAGACAATTTTTTTTACAATAATAAAGAGTTTCTTGGAAAACGTACACTTAAAATGCGTCAAGCAGCAAAATATTAAAAGAGAGCATAAAATATGTGAAAATGATTTTCGCGAAGAAACCTAAATCAATAAAATACTGCGGTGTCTAATTTAAGCCACTATTTTCCTAGCCTACAAGACAACTTCTTCATCTAATAATATATCTGACAACTATTTGACTTTTAAATATTCTAAGCATAGTGAATTCACGAAAGCCTTTGACACTGTTCATGATACAAACCTCTTCGGGTATAAAATAGTATGAGGTAGGTATAAGGCTGTACAATTACTGTATTTCGACGGCCGCCTTGGTCGAATGCTCAGATTGCTGGGTATTGGCCAAGAGGTCCCGGGTTCGAATCCTGGTAGGGGCAAACTTTGTGATGACCACAAATGTTTGTTTCCGAGTCATGGTTGTGTATATGTTTATGTAGTATATTTTCATCATTTATATACATAATTATATTAAAAATATGTCCGTCATCTAGTATCCATAACACAAGTGCTTAGGCTACTTACTTTGGGCTAGATGATAGGTGTGAGTGTAAAAATATTTATTTATTATTTATTTATTTATTTATAATTACGACTATTTTACTACTATTATCATTTAAGTATAAAATGATTATCTACTAAAACGTATAATACTATTAACCTGTTTACATAAGACCCACCCGCCGACACTTACTTATGGTATGCCACAGGGCTCCGTATTGGGGTCCCCTATTGTTAGCATAAGCCATCAATGATCTGTTGCAGCATAAATAGGTTACAGATATTTTCGCCTCGTCTGTGTTTGTTAAGCAAAATCAATAAAATAAAAACATATACAAATTTGATGCCGAAATTCATACATACATAAATCACGCCTATGTCCGTCCCCTAAGGGGTAGGCCGAGTTGAATTAACGAGCCTATTACCATCTATCGGGTACATTAAATGCAGTAAATTGATAGGTGGTACAAGAGGTACCCATTACTCATTGCTGTTTTAACCATTAGCTGAAATTCACTTAAACAAAATATTTTTGTAACAGGCTTTTATTTTGATAAAGTGAAAACATTTTATTATTAGAAAGGCATTTCTTTCAAAATTGAAAGAGCGTAACAGTTGAATGAATTACGTAATTACTTGGTTAACTTCGATATGTTCTATGCTTCGGCT
Organism: Cataclysta lemnata; assembly: GCA_963931975.1. Lineage (NCBI taxonomy): Eukaryota > Metazoa > Arthropoda > Insecta > Lepidoptera > Crambidae > Cataclysta > Cataclysta lemnata. Next base: position 1,562,135 of record OZ008358.1, read on the forward strand.
ATTGCTGTGATTGTTAGTAATGTCGGATAATTATTTTTTTTCTTGTATACGTTTTTCATTAAGAGCAGCAACGTCTGTAGCAATTAAACTAGAAAGTATTGTGAGGGAAACCGGCCTGTATGGATACAATTATGCAACTATGCGTTTCATTATCTATCGGTGCAGTGGTTTGTTTGCTTCGTAAACAAATATGTGGCCACGGTCGACCATAAGATTTCTCTTTTTATATAAAAACAATACATAAGTATTATGGAATGTACGTACAGTCCATTCAATTACCATCCGTTCTAATTTTCTTAGAAAACGAATTAATTTATTTTTTAAAACGCACTATACTGTTAAATTCATAATTATTGGAGTGAAATAATCACAAGAAAAAAATATGCAGGTAAAACTGTCTTAATTTTATTATTTAAGCGAAAGTATCTAAAGAATGTAACAATGAGATAATTTTGTACACAGTGTACAAGGCGACACTACTGCTAAAGCCTAGGCAGCCTAGGCAGGCATGAGACCAACAGGAGACTTACTTTTATTAATTTTAGGGGAGTTTATTTTTTCCATTTTATTTTTATGACATTTCTAACATTCACACATAGTTGAAATAACACAGTTCTTGTAAACATATCTGTTGCCGATATCAGAAATTCAGATCTAATAGCTTGAGAACTTACGGAACTTCAGTGGTATAGGCAGGATTGGGCACAACGCTATGAACATTAACTGGCATTAACTATAGTATAATGACATTGATTTTTCAAAAGTATTGTTCTTTATTAGGTTTTTCTGACATCTATCTACAACAGTTCTACAAATAAAATTATTAATCTAAAGATTTTTTACATCTGCCCGATAAAAACGCAAATGCTCTAGCCATAATAGTAATTTAATAACGTAAATATACACAAGGAGTAAACGACCATTTTCTCATAAGCATAATGACTAAATTCACACATCAACGGAATGATTTATAGTGACAGGGTTTTTTAAATGGCCACAATAAAATATTACGAAATGGCGTTATCAATATTCATTCACTTTTCTTTCTTTAACTATTGTTATTCATACACATTCAAAGTATGTTCGTGTGTTCTGCACAAAGTGAAATGTATTCCGATAAGTTACCTTATAGGTTGCGTATTAATAATTAATAAACATGTATCGAGTCTTGAATAAAAACAAGTTGCTTGGTACACAAACTGTTTGTTACTGAAGACGTTCTAGCATTTATTGTTTTTGCTTATTTTTTTCATTCTACTTATTTTCACAATAAGTTATGAAATTGTTGAATTGACATTTTTAATAAGGTCCGTCTTGTAGCAATCGTCCGTTTGATAGTAAAACGAAAAAAAAGGAATAAGAAGGGTGATAATTAAAAAAAAAATTCTGTCCAGAATCATCTTCTGCCCGCCCTCTTCCCAGTCTATTTGGGGTCGGCGGCGTATTTTTCCTCTTCCATTCATATCGGTCAGGCGTCATCAAGCCTTCCACTCATAACTTCCATCACACCAGAAAAGTGTTAGTGATGAATAAATGTATAGAAAATAGACGGAACTGACCGTGTCGAGAGACCGATTGGGATAGCAACATTCCAATCCATACTGCTCAAGGTTTTGGCTTAGGTTTTACAGCCGGCCGCCTGATACCAACCCTCTTTGGGTATGCTGGTGGTTTGCCCTCCGCCATTCGGGTGCCCCAAGGGACTTATTGGTAGCGCCATCTATAGTGTCAAGTTACAAAACAAGTGCATTCGTTATCATGGCAACATAATATAAATAAATGGAAAATGATTCAACCAAGTCTTCTCGATTTTATCCCCCAGTTTTTCCCCAAATCCTGGACGACGATAACACAGTCTTTCTCCTATTTTTCCAAATCCTTATTTTAAATGTTAAGGCCTTAAGTTCAAACCAATTTCCGTACCACACACGAAGATGTCGGATCAACCGTAACATTGTAACTTTTTTTAATGGGACGCTAACTTCTATAAGCTGCGTTTGCGCGTCGTTCAACGCAATCACTTCCACAATTAGCATATGCAAAACGTTTCGGTTTCATTATTTTAACTACAAATGTATCGTTTCAACGACTTGCCGTTATGGTTATAAATATGAGATATCGATAGAAGGCCGCCCAGTCTACAATGCTGGCCTGGGAGCGAAAAAGTAACGTAGAACGTGCCAACTGCCAGCCCCGATTCATATCAAGGGTGTCGTAAAAGTCGACTGAGGGAGATTGCCCGGTGTAGACCAATAAGCTCCTTGGGACACCAGAATGGTGGAGGGCAAACTACCAACAAACTACAAACGAGGATTGGTGTCAGTCAGTCGGCTGTAAGACCTAAACCAAGACCTTTGGAATGTTGTCATCCCAATCACTCTTTCCTTTCATCGGTCTCTCGATAAGGTCCTTTCCGTCTCTTTTTCGTGCACGGTGTGATGGATGACACAAATTAATGGATAGCTTGATGACGTCTCACTGATATGAATGGAAGAGGAAACATACTGCGCGGACTCCAAGTAGTCTATGAACCGGGGAGGGAGAAGAAGAAGACTTTCCTTGTCATTTGTCATGTCACTTGTTTCTGTCTGCAACTGATATTCTTTGAAATTACATTATTATTTAAATGTCACTTTTAAAATACGATTTTTATAATTTTCTAATACATGCCACGCTCTGTAGTTATCATTTGGCCGTACGCGTGCACTGCTGAGGCGTTGTACGTCGAACAAAACACAAAGTTCTCAAATCACACACTTGTAATAATAGTACGCCCGTATAACGTAAAGGCGTGCGGCTCGAACGGGCGCTGCGCGGGCGCAGTCGATCACAATCGGCCGCATTCAAATGAGCCACGAATTTATGACTTCGACACCAGATGAGTAAGACATTCTGCGAGCTTACGAATTTCTTAGAGCTGGCGAAAAATAACTTTTTTCGAAGCTGAACACATATCATAAAAAGTATTCGAAGTATATCGAAGACTTTTTATGATAATTTGCTGCATTAGGTTACAGTGATCATCTACTGTATATTTTACGATGGTACTTTAAATGTGAATATTCAATTGAGTTTATTAATCATTTATGTATTAATTTATTTTATAGTTGATCCCACTGCCATTATATTATAATTCTGTGATTATAATTACTTTCATTTCTTTACCTAGGTTGCCTGGATTACTAGTAGCACTAGAATAAATCTGACTATTGTAAGTTTGTCGTTTTTTATTAGACTAAGCTTTTTCACCACACGTCAATAGCACGTTGTTGTTGAGGAAAACTTACAGCTAACTACGTCTAGATTAATAAATAAATAGACACGTTTTCTAAAATATATAAAAAAAAGTAGCTAATAGTGTTGATCAAGCAAAACTTCACGAACTGAATGCCAATTAAATTGTCTTTCTCGTCCGTGCCACCTCTAGACGTTTCTCAGCTCTGTGCCTACAGTTGTATCCCATATTTAACAGGTAGCCGCACCAACATTGTCACTGATAACTGGAATTAAATAAGCCGTGCGATGGTGCCTAATGGCGTTTTATAATGGCCGTGCCTTGTGATGTACTCTCACTGAATTATTGCCCAGTCCTTAAGTAAGGAAAACTTGATTTGCTTCTGCGTCATTGTCTTACTAATCATTCAATAAAAGCTAATTGGTTTTATTGGTGAGACCTATCATTACTCTTTTTTATCGATAGGTACCTGTCGATAAGAAAGAATGGTTAACATGAATGTGACGGATGGAGGTTAAGAAGAAGACCGCAGAAGAGATGGATGAATAGAGTGGGATATGACTTGAATGCGAATGGAGTGAATGAGGAGATGGCAAGTAACAGGAGTGAATGTAACGAAAAAACATGAAATGGGATGAGTGATACATGCTGACAGCTGAAACGAACAAAACCCATACATAAAGTACTCGCGCGGGCAGCATGCACGAGTAGCTTGCTTGAAGCCAGCGTCTTTGTCTATGCACTGATCAACTAACTTGAGCATGCTACTTGCGCAAATAGCTCGCGCCTTTACTTGCTCCAGCTACATCTACACGGTAGATGCACCATAAGAGAAGCACTTCGTTAATACACAAAGTGTTTTTTTTGTTTGTTGCCTACAAATTTTCACGTCGTCTAACCTTACCGTCAAATTGGTGTTATTTAACTGCACTTCGTACCGTGGAAGGTTCACGCCACTAAAATTGAATCAAATTGTTTCCATTATATTATTATGCACATGAGAGTTGTTGCACTCGTAACTTAATATTCTTCATACTTAAGTGAAATTATATTCTTCTTCTTCTTCCTGCACTGTTCCCAGTATTATCTGTGATGTGATAAAACAGGAAACAGTGATGAGGAATGAGCAGCGTTTCTATTGTACCACTTATTAATATACTGCGATTGAGGTGCCTGATATATGGCAATAGGCTCACCCACTACTACATGCATTGGCGTAACGATGGTGTTAATTCACCTCCGCCTACCCCTCCGGGGATGGATGGGCGTGGTTTATGTATGTGTGTAAACACAAATTCTCAAGATCCAAATCAAACCACGCATACCACACCGCAACGCCTCCCATTTATGCGCAGAGAACAAAACCAAAGGCGAACCTCGAAAAAAACGCACAGTGCCTCTAGCACGAACTTTTAGAAGTATCGCAACGTAATCGTATCGACAAAGCTTTAAATGTATGAACGGTTTCAATGATCACTTTCATGTTTGAAAGTTGAATTTGTATAACTTTCATGTTTGAAAGATGAATGAATTTTTTTTAGGGTAAGGACGCAAGTTTTCTCTCCCACAAATTTTACCTGACAAAACTTTCGCATTCCTCTTTAAGGTCAACCTCCATTAGTTTCGATGCCAAAGGTCGACAAACAAAAGACACACGGAAAGCGGTCATAAGCCAAACAAATCTTTATTATGATCAATAAATATTTATTTATTTTCATCATCTATTAAAGTTGATTTTATTTTAATTAAAAGAATTGAATACATAGTAAATATGTGCCGTGTCGTGACGGCAGAGTAGAATACAATTGTCACCACCCCAAATCTCTCCCGTGGGTGTCGTACAAGGCGACTAAGGATACAACAGTGATGAGGATTGGGCAGCAGCGTTCCTCTTATACCACCTAGCAATAGTTCTGCGACTTTTGTGCCCGATAAATGGCAATAGGTTCGCCACCTATGACATGGGACCAGCCATAATTGGCGAAACGTGGGTGCTAGTTCACCTCTGCCTACCCCTTCGGGGATATAGGCGTGGTTTGTGTATGTATGTATGTAAATATGTGTACACGTTCTACACTGGAACGTGTGTCGAAGGCGGCTCTCACAGAATCTTACCAAATATGGCTGGGCAGAGAGAGGAGTCGAGGTGGCAACGGTGAGTGTTGTGAAGGGGCCCCGTAAACCTACACCTGGGTCACAAGTTCCAAGCGCTGCCACTGACTTCCCCCTCCGCCACATTATTGGCCCGGCACGGTGAATCCATGGAATGCCAAGTTGTTGTCATCATCATCATCATCATCATTCAGCCTCGAGACGCCCACTGTTGGGCACAGGCCTCCCCCGCGGATCTCCAAACCGGTCGGTTCTGCGCTGCCCGCATCCAGCGGCTTCCCGCGACCTTCACCAGATCGTCGGTCCACCTCGTGGGGGGCCTGTACCAACGCCATTCTCGGACCTTTCCGCCCCAACGGCCGTCAGTCCTCCTCGCAATGTGCCCTGCCCACTGCCACTTAAGGTCCGCAATTCTTCGGGCTATGTCGGCGACCTTAGTTCTCCTGCGGATCTCATCATTTCTGATATGATCACGCAGGGAAACACCGAGCATAGCCCTCTCCATTGCCCTTTGGGTGACTTTGAGTCTTCTTATAAGGCCCATTGTAAGCGGCCACGTTTCGGTGCCGTAAGTCATCACTGGCAACACACACGCATTGAAGACCTTTGTCTTTAAAAAGTTTTTGTCACTAAATATTAATTTAATATAATTACCAAAAAAATATTGATAATTTTCGATTTAAAATTTTGAATTCATTTTATAGTGCTTTCTCGATACGATACGAATCTTCGAAAGGTTCGTGCTCGGGGCACAGAGCGCACGACTAGTGGTGTCGGTGACAAAACGTTTTTACGCCTCGGCTCTCGCGCTTATGTTTTATTTTTCCCTTGCACCAATCTTATAAGGATTTTAATTAACTTTTAATTTTATCTCGCCGCTTCTGTTGTTTAATTGAGAGGCTTTTCGGTTGAAATCCATCTTGGTAGCGGCGGAAGAAATATGGACCTTTCTTTGAGTGTTTGTTTGGTCTTGTTTCGTTTTGTTTGCTTATGCAAGAGGCGTCGTGTTGTGGGATAAAGACGTTAATGAGTGTTCTTTCAAATGACAACGCATGTGATTTTAGTTGGGAGTCAACCAAGGTCTTTTTTACATTTATACATACATAAATCACGCCTATATCCTCGATGGGGTAGGCAAAGGTAAATTAAGACCCACGTTTCGCCAATTATGTTAGGTCCCATTAGGTGGCGAGCCTACTCCATTTATCGGGCACGGAAAACGCAGTACATTGCTAGGTGGTATAAGAGGAACGCTGCTGCCCATTCCTCATCACTGATTTATCCTTAGTCGCCTTGTACGAAACCCGCGGGAGAGATTTGGGGTGGTGACAGTTGTATTCTGCTCTGCCGTCACCACACGGCTCTCTTATGATTTTTTACCGAAAAGATATTTTATGTTCGAAATTGTTTTGACACATATATAATGTTCTACTTCTTGTCCTGTTCCCGATCTATCTGGGGTCGGCGCAGTATGTTTCCCCTTCCGTTCATATCGGTCAGACATCATCAAACCGTCCCTTTTGATTAACATCATCATTCGCACCGCAAAGGTGCTAGTGATGAATGGATTAATAGAAAAAAGGCAGTTCGGACAGAACACCCTCGATATGTCATTGACACGATTGAGTTTCTTCTAATTGAGCAACGCAAACTCTGTCGTAATATTTTCTGAGGAACCAGCAACGATGGAAATATCACCGGATACCGCCGATATAATTATGTGAACTCTAGTTATTACGGAGACTATTTTCTATCTCTAATATTGTAATTACGTTGGCACTGCATTCGCAAAGAAAATAACTATTATTACTTGGTCTATGCCATAACAAAAAAAAATACTACAATACTTAATAATTTTGAAGACAGTCAAAATCAACAGTTTCTAAACTAGGAAAAAACATTTTGTCATTTTGTTTGAAACGTGCGTACAGAGTAATATATTCCTTTATTATTGATATATCATCCCATTTCATTTAGGGTCGGCGCATGGAACATGTTTTTTTCTTCCACTCACTCCTGTTAGCTGACATCTCTTCATTCAAAATTTACCTATTCTAATAAGAAATCTAATCAAACGATAAAATAACAACCAACTTGTTGAAGCCGGGTCATTTAAAGATATCTGAACATCTGGGACTGGTAGTTTCTAATTATTATTGAGTAGATATTGAATTTAATACAAAATGACAATTAAAGAGATTTACGACTTTCATTAGGCCTGTTAAAAAGGTTTCGCCCTACCAGGATTCGAACCTCTTGGCCGATCTGTTTATGTCTCTTACCTTAGAGACAATCTCCCCGTGTCACGCAGTAATATTGGAGTATCGATCGTGAATCTTTTGCGAATGTGCGAATATTTCCGTCAAACTTGAGCTATAGCAAATAAACGGCCATAATCAAGCGCAACGAGATTTAAACAAGGCGGCCCTTGAGCGCGCGCAGTATTTACGACTGACGTACGCTAGGGCTGCCACCTGTGTGTAAATAAAAAATATTTAAAATAAAATATTTTCAGATCAAGGAGCCCATAGCACAATCATGCATGCATATGTCACGCCTTTCTCCCACAGGGGTAGGCAGAGATCACTTGCTACGATAGGATCCTTACATACTTCTTTCGCTTCATACATACATACATAAATCACGCCTATATCCCCGAATGGGCTTGCCACCTATTACATGGGACCTTACATAACTGGCGAAACGTGGGTGGTGGCTCGCCTCTGCCTACCCCTTCGGGGATATACACATACATAAATCACGCCTATATCAACGAAGGGGTAGGCAGAGGTGAACTAGCACCCAAGTTTCGCCAATTATGTTAGGTCCCTTGTAATAGGTGGCGACGAGCCTATTGCCATTTATCGGGCACAAAAGTCGCAGTAGGTACATAGCTAGATGGTATAGCTAGATGGTATATGAGGAACGCTGCTGCCCATTCCTCATCACTGATTTATCCTAAGTCGCCTTGTACGACACCCACGGGAGAGATTTGGGGTGGTGAGGGTGGTGGCTGGTGATGATGATGATGATGATGAAGTAGAAGGAGACATTAAATAAATGATCTAAAGGAGTTGGGGCGGATTCATATCGGCTAATGTTGTTGCCAACCCTAATGGCTATAGATGCAGCAATCAATGAGAGCGATATTTTGACGTTTCATTATATCGACCGACATCTTCATATCTGACCGGGGGTTATTTATGCGCGCGACTGAACCCGCGGGCGGTTGGTTTACGGCCGCCATGCGCTGCTCTATGGCGGCAACACACTGGGTGTACTGGCTACACTATACTGCTATTCTGTAGGCTGTGCGTTCCAATCGATTGCAATATCAATTGCATATATACAAAAATCACGCCCATATCCCCGAAGGGGTAGGCAGAGGTGAATTGAAACCAACGTTTTGCCAATTAATTTAGGTCCCATGTGGTGTGCCTGTGAATAGGTGGCGAGCCTGTTGCCATTTATCGGGCACGGAAATCGCAGTACATTGCTAGGTGGTATAAGAGTTACGCTGCCCATTACTTATTGCTGTTTTAACCCTTACTGCCGCACTCAGAGATGTCAAATATCGTTAATGTGTACTTAACGTAAAAAAATGACAATTCAAAACTAGACGCTATTCTTGTCGGGTCTATGGTCTAGATTTGAATGAAAATTTTTGATATTAAATACTCATTAAAGTTAATTGACGTCTCTGAGTGCGGCAGTTAGTCGCCTTAAGTACGAACCTCGGCGTGGACACAATTTTATTCCACTCTGCCGTCACCACAATCTATTAACTTTAAATAATCTATTACTGACTATCTTATCACAAATTGAGGGAAAACAATAATTCTGTAACATTATTATTATGTTGTTTATTTTCACTATAAAATGTGATTGGAGGATGGCTTATCCATTGTGTAGTATATTAGACTAATGAGGTTTTTTTTTATAAAAATAGACGGGTCGAATTAAAGATAAAAATAAGATACAATTCAATTCTGAAGTCCATTAACACTTATTTATTTACTTAACTATTTACCTACTTTAACACTTTACGCGATTCTCTAAAATATAGTATAATAACTGTCACAGACCCAGAAAAAGTTATGGCTGGTATCCTTAATGAAATAAAAAATTAGCTTCGTACCGCTAAATATATTATCTCGCCTTAGTGTGAAAGCCAGTACAATAAATAACCCTTCTACGGCGCACATGAAATTAAATATTCAATTAATACACTTAATTACTGTACTTGCAGACACATTCGTAAATTTAAAACTCCTACCGACGCGACACCCCGCTGCGATTCCAATGTGCGCCAACCCTTACCTAGAATATGACGCATAAATAAACAATGGCGTTTTGAAAAATTTATTCCATTTTGTTTTTCGATCTAGAAAATAGTTCAGTAAGGGTTGACTAGTCTATGTTAGCGCTATCGAATAACCTTTTAAATATGGTTTTATCGGTCTAACAGTGTAAACACTATATTCAAACTCATTTAGAACCTAAAATACTAACATTTCAATTAACACAATCACAACGATTTAATAGCGTTCATGTATTCAATAAACCAAAAACGTAAAACTTAATTACGCTTCCTTACTGCTAAATTTATTCTTTATATGCAAATACAATTGAACCTTATTTCAAAAGCCATAAAACATACTATGCTATAATATGTTATTTAAAAAGAAAGCCGAACCATTTATGCGTCAATACAACAACGGTTAAACAATTCGCACGATTTTTGCATAAAACTTTTACTGAAAAAAATGCCATGATAATATCCGAGTGGAAAATCGCAGCTGGTCGGTCTCACGCGCCATTATCGATTGTAATCGATTAAATCGATTCCAATCGTAATTGATTGAGCGCACGAGTCGAATTCGTGAAAAAAACCGTTTCTTTTTGTGGAGTCCAGTACAAAATTGTATAATTTTAAAAGTTATTTTGTGGCATCGATATTTTTTTCATAATAATGTAATGTAAAGAACAGGATGTGATTTTATCTGTATTTCTCCGTAGTAATTAAAATGATTGATTAGTTGCAATTATTATTACCTCTATATCTACACTCTTGAATACTCGAGAAAACAATATGTTAAATATCCTAAATACACGTTTTGCTCGGTATATATTGCCCTATGTTAAATAAATACGCAATAGCAAAATGAATACAATCAAAATAATGGCATAAGCAAACAAAAAGAAATTTTTCAGTAAAACGAATTCGCAATTACCTCTGCGCTTCAATAAAGGTACCTAAAGTACGGATCGTCATTATATTCCTGGCCTATTCCCAAGTTGTCTGTTTTCGGTGCAGTATGTTCATTCAGCCATAACAAAAGTGATGCAAAGGAATAAAAAAAACTATGTAGAGAAACTGATGAACGTAGTTAGTTTGGCATCAATCAAATCCATGCTGCTCTATGTGTCTGGCTTAAGCTTTACACTCAGCTGCCTGTCTTACACTGACCTTCATTGGGTATTGATACCTGGGTACATTGTTAAACACCCGCTTATACCTAAAGGAGTAGGCAGACGTGTATTAAAACCCACATTTCGCCTACTGTGTTAAGTCAACAATGTCTAAGAATATTTCAATTATAATTATTTTCTTTTAATACTGTCATCCTCTGCAGTTTTTCCATGACATACTTCATTATGATCATCCGTCATAACAATGGATAAATTGCATAGAAATCGCAAGTATTTTTAGAATCATTGCCGATACAGCATAAAGTAAAGTCCATAAAATATTCTTAAAAGTTGATGATATCTGTTTTGGCTGTTAAAAAAGTTTATCTGATAACGGCAAACGGACCATATTATACGGACCCCTAAAACTAGTCTAAAAGCGAATCGACATTTAACGACCACAGCAATATCTGTACGAAAGTCGCGCGTAAAATCTGCTAATTGAGTCGTTATTGCGCAATAAAAGTCGATTTTACGTCCACGTGACTAACTTAGATCGTTTGTGACAAACAGTCATCGGGAATGCTCCGTTCCTTTGTCATTAGCAACTTGACCACTTATCTTATGTAGCCGCTAAGCAATTGATCCTCTTTCTACCATTTGATAATGTTAGGGCCAATCGACAATATTTCGGTAACAACTTAGTATATTACTTACAGGCCATCGTTTTTAGCCATTAGTTTTCATCCAAACTAAGCAATGTTCACTAACGGCGGTCATTGGATAAGCAAAAATTTATTATCTCGAGTTCCTCCGTGCTTCGGAAGGCACGTTTTGATCCCAGATGCATCTGCAGTCGTTAATACCCACCACCTTACACGGGGCCAGCGTGGTAGGCTATGGCCCAATCTCCCAATATTATTCCATCCATAGGGAAGACCCGTATCCCAGTAGTGGGGACGTTAAAGGGCTGGTGATGTGTTAATAAAAACAATATTATAATTCTAAGCGACATTGCTGGACCTGTGCATACTTCATCACAGGGGTTCTTCGTGCTGAGGCGAGTACACCTAAAACCTACATAGAATCTATATCCAAAGACAAAGGGGTCATTATTGTATCAAAAAATTACTGTCCTAATACGGGAATCTAAATCCACTCAAATCCTAAGCAAGCAACCTAACAGCGAACTCATTAAAACACCAAAACACAGGTACGTCAATAAAACACACTATAATGAGACCAGTGATTCCCTAAAAGAAATAAACGGTTGACAAGAGCGTTTAAGAGATATATCTTTTATGGAAAAAATAAAGGGTAACAACTCCCTGGCCAGAAGTGAATCAGATATAGGTTTGTTTTAATTGAGCCGATGTGCTTTCTGATTTATGAGCGGGCCCCGCCAAAAGTTATTCTCATTTCGCGCCTGACGCTCGCTGCGCACGGATCTCTGGTGCGGCCAACTTAGCCGAGCAATATGTTCGGGGCTTATAAAATAATTCAAGCGTATTATTAGTTGTATCAAAATTCATCTGCATACAATGTTCGGTAAACTTGTTGCAACGAAAAATTTGTTATAGCATTTACGAAAAATTACACTCCGCCACATGAAAAGAAAGAAACGGCTTTATGAAGTTTTTGAAGATATATTTAGCTTGTATGTACCTACTATAACATTATAGGATTTTTTTTATGTAAACTCTTCGTAACAGCTGAGTTGTCTTCGAAAACGAAAAACGAACTCATTGTACATATTTACTATTATAATACAACACAATATGAATAATGTAAAAAGTATTATGAAATTCTATGCACATTTAAAATATTATTAAAAGGCAATATTAAACAACCAACAAATATCTTTGTCCATAGAATCGCTCGCTAAAAATGCTCGCAATTTTATTGGGCCGTGTGTCTCCACTCAGAGATCTTCACAACTGATACAAAGCTGGTACTTCCAGCCTCTTTTACAGTTTATTTTATTATTCATTTTAACATCGGCGTAAAATATAATTTCATCTCGATTGAATTTTCATCACTTCAGCAGGCGTGAGGGTTGTATATCACGAGGACAACTTTGTCAGTGTGGAGTTCTTGCCGGGCTTATGCCGTGGGGTAAGAGCCAATATTGAACTGGCAATGTCTTGCTTGATGTGTTCTTCTCTGTACATTACAAGGACAGCCACCGAAAGCCATTTATTCGTGTAATTAAAGGCGATTCGGTTAATGATATCACACCCGATATCGGACCATCAAATTGTTCCTGTAATAACTGGAATTGATTAATGTTTCAATTCAATGTCGGATCTAGGTTGAGATAGCAATAAATACATATTTCGATCGATAAGTGAGGAATCTCACTGTTCAGCTTCCAGTCTTATTGCGATGCTGGTTGCTACTTAAATGATAGCAGAAAACTATTTGAAGAAGGTTGCTTCCAAGGTTTATATTTGCCCGTCATATCCTTCTTTTACTAACCAACGAATATCTGAAGAATATATCACGTCTCTACAAATAAAAGTTATTCTCTGAAATGACCATCTTTCTGTTAACCAGGGGTGGACGTATATGAATGAATGAATTTGCAGAAAAATGATGGAAAGGACCATTTCCTTATACCGATGAATGGAGAAAGTTATTGATTTGACAACATTCCAAACCTGAAACTGATATTGCTCAAGTTGGATTTTGGGCCAAATCTGCCACCACTATTTGGGTTGTCGCATCACATAACCGCAGTTAAGGGCTACTGCGGATTCCAAAATAGCCTAATAGGTAAATAATTTAGTAACGAGCTAGGAAAATGATGATGCCGCTTATTCCTCAAGGATTTGGCAGCGGTGTGTAAACCAAAATAAGTGTAATTTGGTGTAAGTTATGCCATATATTTATAATTGTTATTCTGCAAGTTATTATTCTTGGCAATGTTTTGATTTTGTATAATAATAACTTCTTCTTCTTCTTCCTGCCCTGTTCCCAGTCTATCTGGGGTCGGCGCAGTATGTTTCCTCTTCCATTCATATGTCAGACGTCATCAAGCCCTCCACTCCCTTTTGATTCATATCATCCATCCCACCGTAAAGGTGCTAGTGATGAATGAATGTATAGAAAAGAGACGGAACGGACCATGTCGAGAGACCCATGAACGGAGAGAGTGATTAGAATGACAACATTCCAATCCATACTGCTCAAGGTTTTGGCTTAGGTTTTACAGCCGGCCGCCTGCCTGACACCAACCCTCCTTGGGTACGCTGTTGTTGGTGGTTTGCCCTCCACCATTCGGGTGCCCCAAGGTGCTTATTGGTCTACACCGGGCAATCTCCCTTAGTCGACTTTTACGACAGCCATGGGATGAGTTGGGGCTGGCCTATTCTACGTTATTTGTTCGCTCCCAGGCCAGCATAGAAGGTAAGGTATATATATATAATAATAACTACAGCAGTCAATTCTTAAATAAATTCTCAAGCCCCTCGTTACGTTAGCAAAGATATTAGATTGACACATTTTATTTTTAAGTTTGTTATCTAGCTATTTTTCATGCTGTCTGTACATATAATTTTTTACTTTTTTTAATAGCCTGTAAGATCCCACTGCTAGGCAAAGGCCTCCCCGTAACCCTTTAGAGCGATCCCGAGCCAATTCCGTCCATGTTCTTGCAGTCTGCCTCCAGATCTTTTAGAGTCGAGATACATAAATCACATCAGTAGACCTTTCTATAATATTCATCAAAATGTAGTTGTAGCTTTAGGTTCTTACATAAATCGGCCTGAATGGAATGGGCATTGCACGAATTGCCTAGTCTAAATTGAATCCATACACACGAACCTGTTGTGTCGGCCATCAGCTTAAACATAGCTTCCGCTTGTGACGGTTTATTTTCACCAGAGCCGGCGTGACCCGTCGGAGACTTCTGTGCGTAAGGGTTGGCTTACATGACGCATGTTGAACTAAAACCCACTTTTGCCAATAATATATTTGACCATGCAACAATTCCGGATAACATAACATAAGAAAACAAGAGGATAGGCGGGCAACATAGAAAAGTTACCCAATGATACTATTCATAATAATATTTTAGGTAAATATTTCGTAGTATCCGCATTTTGATCATATTCTAATAAACATCGCCTTGCGCACTAAATCCATCCAGTCCACCTTTCCGAATGGTGGAGAGCAAAGCATCAACAACAGCGCACCCAAAAACAGTTGATCCTAAACAGGCGGTTGATTGTAAGCCAAGAGCCCTAGGACATAAATCTTGAGCAGTATGGATTGAAATGTGTCATTACAATCGACCAAGTCGTGCCAGCTTCAAATCTTGGTAGGTACAAAATGTTTGTGATCAACTTAGACGTTTGGAGTTGTTGAGTCATGATTGTTTATATGTTTATGTAGTATAAATAAATATTAATATTATCATTATTTTTATTAACATAATCTGTCATCTAGTAACCATGACACAAGTGCTTATCCAACTTGCTTTGGGTCTATCCCTAGATTGTAGGTACGAGTGTAAGAAATATTTATTTATTATCAATAAAATAATAATAAAAACTGTTTATTTGCATGAATTTGTATTCATGCAAATAAACAGTTTTTTTATTTTTAGGAATCTTAAAAGTAGGTATAATTGTCATAGTATTCAGCCTGCTAACAGGCGTGCAAAATTTTGTCATAACATTTTATTAGTACAATTATTTATCATTTACGATTCTACTAATTCTACAATATTTCAGATTATAATTTTACATGTCAATAAAAATTGTCAATAAATTCTGTCATGTCCTTAATTTATTAATCTTTAATATTTAGGTACACTTTTCTGTAATATTACTATTTTTAATATTCTCTGACTAAAACATTTTTTTTTTCCAACCAATCGTCTAATACTCTTTGGAATTAGTCCCTCCAATGCTTTTATATTTTCAGGCAATTTGTTGTATGTGTATGTTTGTTTGTTAGGCAATTTGTTGTTTGTTATTTGTTGAATTATGTATGTATACATACATAATTCACGCCAATATCCCCGAAGGGGTAGGCAGAGGTGAACTAGCACCCACGCTTCGCCAATTAGGCTAGGTCCCATGTAATAGATGGCGAGCCTATTGCCATTTATCGGGCACAAAAGTCGCAGTACTTTGCTAGTTGGTAGGTATAAGAGGAATGCTGCTGCCCATTCCTCATCACTGATTTATCCTTATTTGTTGTATGTGTGGTAATACAATATTATAGACATTATTTTTGTATATGTAGGTATGGGCAAGGAGGTTGTTGCAATAGATGTTTTTATTGTGCCCTGATCGGTCTAGAGGCAGTTTCTGAAAGTTTTTTTTAAATTTTCGAAAAACACTTTTCGAATTTGCATACATCTCTAATATACATACAAGGCAAGGAAATAATCTCTAATTATCGAAAAAGAGGCTGGCAACTGTCCCTAAACCATGCGTTGCATATCGCCCTAATGCATTTTTTCTGTATTTTAAATGCTCTGTCAACTTCTACCGAGTTTCCCCAGACAATCAACCCATAGCTTAGGACAGATGACACATAACCGTAGTAGGCTGTAAGAGCTGCTTGCACAAAAACGGTTTCCCTCAACAACTCAATTAGGTGTTTCACGGTCGGAGGAGTTGTTGCTTTTATATCGTGAAAGCAATTTTTGCATTTCCAGTCTGTTTTGTTGCGTTTATCCATTAATATAAATCGTTTATATGATAGATTTGTACATTGTAAATGATACGAATTTTTACAGATCGAGCAATTTAGGATTTTTTTTCAGTAATAATGTCTTTACATTTTGAGCAAGTTGCAGTATTTTTTTTTTTGGTTAAGTATAAATTGGGTACCTAATTTATGTTTGTTAGTGTGTTAGCGTCCTCTGTCGAAACACTTTGTAATTGTAGCAATCTTATTCCGTTTGTCCCTTGTTGTTAATCAATATCATTTCTTTAACCCATGTAAGCCCAGCACCTGCAGCCGCGGTGTGAAATCAGTATTGTGATAAGCTAACGACCGTTTCTTGCTCGGGACTCGCCACGAACCGTATCAATTAAACACGAGACACAATCTGCGCGGCTTAAATTGAATCCCCATGTGTTTGAACTTTTTAAATTAATGACTCGGCTGCCTCCGTAAATCGGGCACTGTTTGATTTGCGGTTTCGATGTCTTGGAGCGTTCGGCTTTGCAAGGGCATGGTTGCTTGTAGGACCTATAGTAGGGCTTTGTGAGTTCACTTGAGTTGCTGGCTTTAGTAGAAATTACTAGTTATCCTTATTAAAAATATAATTTACATATTTTTATTAAGGATAAATGGCCGTGTGGTGACGGCAGAGTAGAATACAATTGTCACCACCCCAAATCTCTCCCGTGGGTGTCGTACAAGGCGACTAAGGATAAATCAGTGATGAGGAATGGGCAGCAGCGTTCCTCTTATACCTACCACCTAGAAAAGTACTGCGACTTTTGTGCCCGATAAATGGCAATAGGCTCGCCACCTATTTATATGGGACCTAGCATAATTGGCGAAAAGTGGGTGCTAGTTCACCTCTGCCTACCCCTTCGGGGATATAGGCGTGAATTATGTATATGTATGTATGTATAAATAGACGTTCGGGGATATAAATAATATCATGCCTATCTATCCCCAATAATATATTACCAATATAATAATATTTTTTTTATGCTCTATCCAGATAAATTGGCGTGATTTATCTAATGTAATGTAAATTAATTAAGCCAGCATGTCAAATTGAAATTTAATTGATAATAGGCCGTCTTCCATCCGCATTTTTGTTGCAATCCATCGAGAAAGTAAGTGCAACAATTTGATTAATTTCAATCTAGAATTATTAGCAAAGATATCAACGCTGTATGCTGTTGTTGGTGGTTTTTCCTCCACCATCCGGGTACTCCAAGGTGCTTATTTCTTATCCACGCCCAGGCTAGCATGTAAGAAAACATAGACACAACCCTTAAAATACCTTAAGCAGTACAATTTTTATAAGAGAACTTCAAGTATTCATTTATTTTATTTCGTTCGCCAACTATACTGATTCGGAGATTAAGCATAGCGTTCCTAGACACCGGCTGTAGCTAAATAAACAATTGACACTCTGACGCGCCCACATCCGCACCGTACGGCTGCCAGTTATCAAATGAATATATCTCATGATTAGTTGGCTCCTGCGTTCCGTTTTACGCACCTGACATTCGTGACAGTTGGTGCTGAATTTAATAATAATATAATCTGCGATATTGTTGGTTTGTCTGTGTTTAATTTAAAGTAATAGTAGTAGGTAGTAGTAAAGATAGTCCATGTCGAGAGACCGATGAACGGAGAAATCGGGATGACAACATACTGCTCCAGGTTTTGACATAGGTTTTACAGCCGGCCGCCTGCCTGACACCAACCCTCTTTGGGTATGGTATTGGTGGTTTTCCCTCCAGCACAACTTCAGTGGACAAAAACGGATAGTTTTTTTAAAAAGGTAAAATCAAAGTAGAAGATAATCACGTTTTTCATAATCTCAAAACCTTTACAAGCACAAGACAAATACGAGAATGAACCATTTGCTTTACTCATTGAATAACAATAGGTACCCCGATTTCCAATTAAAAATTAACAAACAACATTTATTACGATGTTTCCCAAATATCTATAAACACTAGAGACCAATAATGCTGCGCATACTTCTCGAGTATTCGAGGCATTTACAAAATTGTAATTTTAAATTTAGAATAAAGGCTCCTATAACTCTTCGGAGTTCCCACAGGGAACGCTGACAACTAATGATTTAGGACCTCTTTGCTGCCTAATTAATACGGCACTGAGAAACTACGTCGTCCCTCTCTAACACGTACAATTCCGACGACCCAATACGCCTCTGTCTCTCTTCCCCAAGCAAAATTGCTTTGAAGAATATTGAGACATCTTCCTTGGGACTGATTTATTCGTTGTCGGTAAGAAATTTTATCGATTTGTTTACTTTAGGAATTAGTGGTAACTAAGGCGCGTTTAGCGATTTATGTCGGCATGTTAATTTGATATCACATGCTTAGCGTTGACTTATGAGTTTAAAAAAGGTTGGTTACGGGTTCGGCTTGGTAGTGTGCCGATAATAGATTGTACGGTATTAGTGATACTTTTCGTTCAATTATAATCCTCAACACAAAGTGACTTGGAATATTCAAAAATGTTGTACTTGGAAGACGTGAATTTTGACTTAAAAATCTTTAGGGGAAAGCTAAAGTGACCGATTTGATAATTATGTTAAAATTGTTTAAACTGGCAGACGTGAATTTTAATTTGAAGATCTTCTGTGACGCTAGAGTAGAATACATGTCACCCCCTGACTTGGAAGTGGGATTTTCCGTACACCTAACGGACGAAAAAGCCCACTTTATGGTCAGGTGTGACATTAACATAATTAAATGACCCACAAACTGACGCCATTTGGGAAAAATATTATATTACCCATAAACGCCGGTGAAGTACCTACGCGGCCCACGGGAATAATCCGATTATTTATCTATTAAAAATTAACTTACGCCTTTTTTACAGCCACGCAACACGATATGTTTTACCACATTACCTACGTACACATACCTAGTGTGTCGCATTAGTAACTAGTGACCCAATTTGTTTATGACTTCATAAAGCGCGTATTTAAGGTCTCTGCACACGTAACTCACGGCCGTGTGGTGACGGCAGAGTAGAATACAATTGTCACCATCCCAAATCTCTCCCGTGGGTGTCGTACAAGGCGACTAAGGATATATCAGTGATGAGGAATGGGCAGCAGCGTTCCTCTTATACCTACCACCTAGCAAAGTACTGCGACTTTTGTGCCCGATAAATGGCAATAGGCTCACCACCTATTACATGGGACCTAGCATAATTGGCGAAGAGTGTGTGCTAGTTCACATCTGCCTACCCCTTCGGGGATATAGGCGTGAATTATGTATGTATGTATGTATGCGCACGTAACGGGAAAACACCTCGGACGGGACGTGAAATGGACGGGTCGTGACTCCTCGTTCAAAACGCCCCGTCCGTGACTCCGTTTGACACGATATTTCTTCTTCTAACTTAGCAACCGGTCCCGTTCATATAAAACCCGTCACGTATGCAGAGACCTTTAAGCGTTACACAGAAGAATCAATACTAATATTATGAAGCTTGTTTGTTTGTTGGTTTGGTTGGTTGGTTAAACGCGCTAATCTCAGAAACTCCTGGTTCAAATTGAAAAATTATTTTTGTGTTGGATAGTCCATTTATCGAGGAAGGTGACATTAGCGCAAGCGAAGTCGCGGGCGACCACTAGTGTTCCATATTTTGGTAACTGGTCACCGCCCTAGTGTTTCCGCCCCACAGTGTGATATTTGACCTCGAAAACGGACGTCCTACATTTTAGCCGATTTTCTTATAGGTCTTACTGAAATAAATATTTCAGTAAAACTCCCGCATTTTTATCTTCATTAATCACAGATATAAATGACTCCAAAAATTGGGTAATTTTTTTACTCCCTTACCAAAAATGTAACCTTACTGAACACTGCGACTATGGATTAAGCATTGACATTTCACACCTCAGTCGAAGCACAAGTCACTGTTGGACATAAACAGAATTTTGATATTAGCAGCAATAGCGATTATGACACTAACAAAGAATCACTGATACAATGATTTATAACAATAACTTAGGATAAGGAGATTCGTTTATATAGTTACTTGTTATCAGCTTATACTTGTAATTGATATTTATTTAATAAAAATAAAAGTAGAAAACTTAGCAATCCGCCATATTTACTAAAACGCCGCGTGACGTCATTATTTAGTTATCTCCATTTTGACATTTTATTTGCCAATCAAATTCACTAATTTTAGCCTTAGCCTTTTTACGGAATAGTGACGTCACATAGACGCCATTGCTATTTTGGCGTTTTGGTGTAAATTTTAAATTGCATTATTCAAAACATGTTTTTTCTATCAAAATCGAAAGTTTTTATCATTATCATTAGTTATCATGCCTATTAGAAGATGCGATGTGTGCTCGGAGTGCCGTGTGGTGACAGCAGATCAAAATTCAATTTTCACCCCCATCTCTCCCGTGAGTGTCATACATAAGTCACACTGAAAGTTTCCGGAACTGGCCACTTACTTAAACGATATATAAAAAGTAATCCTACAACATTTGAAAATGGAACTACCCACTACCTAGACTGTACGGGCACGGGGCATCGCCTCCATCTTGTTTCCACGATATCACTCAGTAATAAATCAGCAACTATATTAGACGGTCGTTTCATTGATTCCCGACACTTCACTGGCGACGAGGATGGGATTGTTATTTACATAGATATCAATGTATAGTGGCTTATAATTTACATACCTTAAGTTATACATTCTACACCCTACTTTGGATTGATATGTATCTATATACCTACCCACTACCTAGACTGTACGGGCACGGGGCATCGCCTCCATCTTGTTTCCACGATATCACTCAGTAATAAATCAGCAACTATATTAGACGGTCGTTTCATTGATTCCCGACACTTCACTTTGGCTGTAGAAAGCAGTTTGTTTCCTCTGTCAATTTTTTTTACACTGTGGCGCCATTTTAAAAATTGCGTGTCTACATTAACTTGGATTTAACTCGGGAAAATTTTCGTAGTTCGATTTTCTACGGTTTTAAATGTAATTTGACAATTCAACAGAGCATCGCTCGGCTTCAATCTGCCTTTTGCGATGAAACACCATGCAAGACGAGACGACTATTTATAGCTAGTATGCAGATTTCAGCGTTCGTGTCAATCTCAGTGACAAATCTCGCCTATATCCCCGAAGGAGTAGGCAGAGGTTAATTAATACCCACTTTTCGCCAGGTACCATGTAATAGGTGGCGAGCCTATTGCCATCTATGGAGCACTAAATCGCAGTCTATTATTAAGTGTTACAAGAGGACTGCTGGTGTCCATTACTCATTGCTGTCTTTACCCGTATGTGTATCGTCTTTGATAATAACCACCTCTCACTATACTTACTTGGGCTTGAGACAAAATGGAAACAATCTTCATATGTCTCTTTATCTACGAAACGCTCTTAAAACAAAAAACGTGTATTCTAAAATACATCATCAATTTATTATAGACAAACAAAACTCTAAGCTGCTTAGAAATGTTGGTGTTACACATTTTTTATTTTGTTTTTTAATATAAAAAGACACATCAAGATTGTTTACATTTTGTCTCAAGCCCAAGTGAATGGGGTATAGGAGGCGAGAAGATTGCGTGACCCACCCAATATGAGGGTATAATACATTTTTATATAAGCTGGCCCATTTGCACCTGAATTTTATAATGTTTGTCGTAAATTAGGTGAAAAGGTGGGCGTGCTATTACGTGAGGGTACATGGTTAACTTTTTTAGGACCGGGAGGTAACTGTATCAGGTGATTACGCCTTATTTTAACTATAAACCGCGGATTAGCGCGGTCAGCTCAATGTTATTGTTAATTGGCACGATAGGCGACTTGGGGGTAGCATAGTAGTATAGTTTGTAACATAGTAGGTACTATGCCATACTTTTTTTTATTTGTAGGAATGGAAAAAGGAAAATTAATTTGTGTCTGCAATATAATGATCTAAGAGCGAGATGAAACCGAACCAAACGACATAGGGTCCACCCTTGATTGGTATAACAACTGTTGATGTAATGTTACTAATTCTAAAAACGTTTATGAAAATAATCACTTTGCATAATATTGATTAACATAATTTTCATTTCATCGAATGTTTATTTGCGATAACAACATTTGCGATGTTGATCAAAAAGTATTATGTTCAATTGATGTATTGCTCTTTTCGTATAACGTTCCCTTCATATAATTAACATTTTTACTAATTTCTACTTTAGGGCAAATCCGACTGTGCAGACCCCGACTCCACGTGGTACTTGTCTGCCCTACCCCTAGAGTGTAATTTAAATTCGCGTTTAAATTCGGGCGAGACGGCCCGCGAGTTGCAGAGCAGGTGGTTGTAAGGCTCGCCGCCGCGGCTGAGGCTGGCCGGCATAGCCAGTCGGCCGGCAAGCCGAAGCTGCGGTGTTGAGCTTTAGACCATCTGCGATGATAAGCTCGCGTGGTACCACCGGTAGCGCCGGAGCCGTGACAGAAACCATGCCTGCTGCATGTTTGTATGGTGCATGATAGCATGCATGCTTGCATACATGCTGCATGCTTGCTTGCTTGAATTCAGAAGGTGAATGAAGAATGTGAGTAAACGATTTATTACTGAACTGAATATTCGATACACTCTTTCGACTAAATCATTATTAGTCTAGTTAAACATTAGGTTAAATAAAATTAGTGCATTTGAAAATTTGGTAAAATGGCATTATTACAAACAAATAAATATGCTAAATAAAATTTTACCAATAAAATATTCGGTCAAAAGAATAATTATGCGAAATGACTTTATTATAACTAAAATTAGCCGAAGCGATTTTCGACTAAACGTTGTTATACCAATCAAGAGTAAACCACGACAAAGTACGTGTTTGAATTTTAACACCCACATTTCGTCAATTAGATTAATAGGTGGCGAGCCTATTGCCACATCTATTGGGCACGGTAATCGCAGTATATTGCTAGGTGGTATAAGAGGAACGCTGCTGCCCATTCCTCATCACTGATTTATCCTTAGTCGCCTTATACGACACCCGCTGGAGAGATTAGGGTGGTGACAATTGTATTCTGCTCTACCATCACCACAAAACTTAATCAGCTAATTAAAAAGCTGATGAGCTGACTATACATTCACCGACAACCCCATAGTCCATACATCTTTCTGCCCCATTCTAAGTTCATAACTGTCTAAGGCTAATCAAACAAACCAATAATACAATTGTTTTTTTTTTGTTATAAAAAGATCCCCACCGTTACTATTCCCTGCTTGGTTGGTCATTATGGGCAGTGCGGCACCGTGCCATATTGTCCGACGGTTGGCAACAGATGGTATACTTTAATATACGTTTTTAATTGTCTCAGTGCCATTAGGTGGGTCAGATGGTCGGTCACGGTCCTTTGTTTGGCGGAGATAAGTGCGCGGTTGTAATTAGTGGATTATGTAAACAAATGATCAGCGATTGATAAATTTACGAATGAACTTCTGTTGGAATGCAATTTGTCACCACCCCCATCTCCGTACAAGGCGACTAAGGGTAAAGACAGCTAAAAGTAATGGGCTGCAGCATTTTTCTTATACCGTCTAGCAATATACTGCGATTTATAAGCATCTATTGCTGTGCAATACACAGTAATCAACTGTACGCGCACGGTATCGCGTCTATCTTGTTTCCACGGTATTACTTTGTAATAAATTAGCAACTTTATTAGACGGTCGTTTCATTGATTCCCGACACTTCACCTATACATAGCAATAGGCTCGCCATGTATTACACGAGACCTAACTGAATTAGCGAAAACAGGGTGTTAATCCACCTCTGCCTACCCTTTCGGGGATATAGGCTTAACAAGACAAACTTAACGTATTGTTTATAGAAGCTGCTTTCAATATTATAAAAACATATTTAACATCGCAATCTGTAATACCATTTAGAGCTGAATGCTCCATAAATTTTTGTCTATTTGGTTAAACATTACAGATACAGGCCTACCCATAGAATCAACTCGGTGGTCCGTAGCTACACACGTCCGTTGTAGTTTACATTAGCATATCGAGCCATTTTTATAATTTTTATGTGCTCAGGAGACTTTAAATGGCTCGCGGGCTGTTAATATTGCTTGCACCTTTGGAAATTAATGCTGATGAGAGATATATATGAGGCGAATGCAAATAGTATTGGATTCGATGACCAACTGGCGCCCTATGCACTTTGACATAAGACCTAAAATACGTACAACGCTAAACTATGTAGATTCCTTGATTGTTTTACTTGTATAATTGATTGAAGTATTCAAGAAAAAAATGTTTATTTATGTCTGTAAAAAAATGTGTTAATAGCAACATTAAAGTGCCAATTGTGGATATTGATAATGAAACTAATGAGCTTTTATGTTAAATTAATATTTCACTTGACAAATACAATTTAGAATAGTATTATACGAATTCCAGGAACTTTATTTCACTTCTAACTAATCTAACGGTACATTGTTTTGCAAAAACTATATAAGTCGACTTCCATTGGATTTTCATTGGAAAAAAAATTATTTAAGGCAACACACGGATATCAACATGGGATACATTGTAATATTCCGATATAATACACTTGTAAACAATCAGTACAAGATTGTATTCATGAATGTGCGTATAAACTTTTTAGAAACCAGATTAACCAACGAAGCTTGGTCCTTCGCGCCGGATAGACAAAGCGAAACCGTGTACGCTAGTCGTAAAAATCCGCAATTTATTTCCGCAAAAGCAAAAAACCGCCTCCCAATTACTGTATCGAAATAGTGGGCGCTCTCTTTGCAATTACCAACCACTTAACCATACACAGTCTCGTAAAAACTCGGCATCAGTCACATAACTCACCATTACCATTGGAGATATTCCAAACACAAGCCAACCGTGTCTTACGTAGAACCGATAATAATAACCTTAATATGCCGCTCTTTTATTAATACCTGCTAATTGTATTTGCATCTTAATCGTTCACTTTACATGGAGTACAGTTAGAAATCACAAGAAAACCGCACTATTTTCTGTTGCTTTCACCGCTGCTCAATCTTGGTGATCATCTAAACTGCATTCAGCGCCATCTAGGTGATAGCACTCGTAAACTCTATCAGTAAATTGTATCTGACGTAATTACCGTGGTTTGATGTAAAACATCTTAATTAATGAGGCATCATTTACTATGGTTAATACTTTTTTCACTTCTCATGCTCTGTAAGTGCTCATTTGTGCAGGATATAGGCTGCACAAAATCGAATTTTGTGCTCTAGAGCATTAACGTATCTACTCATAAATGTGTCTATATTAAGGCAAAGAAGATGAGCCATGCAGCCAAACACAATGAGAAATTCAGAGAGAATTTGTTATATTTAAATATTTACTTAAATTTATTTGCCTAATGTGTTTTTTAAGATATAAAAGATATTAAAATTTTAATTCAAGTAGGTACGGTAGGTTATTAAAATAATTTACTAAAATTATTATTTCAAAATTAATTTAATACTTGGCTGTATAGGCCAAACCTAATATCACTGGGAAAAACTTTTCCTTCGGTATCCAAAACTGTACTAATTTTAGTTTGAATTTTAAGAAATGTTATGATAAACTACTGTTTTATTTCCTCGCAATCGAAGTGACAAGCAGAGTTTCTACCTCGTCCACAAAACCATTTTTATCCTCGACATTACTATCAGCCCTCGCCTTCGGCTCGGGCTGCTAAAAGTCTCGGACAAAAATGATTCGTTTTGTGCACTTGATGGAAAATCTACTATTTTATGTTTAATCACTTATAATAATTGCCTACCTTATAATATTTTACCTTAAATTGAGAGAGCTTGTGACTTGCTTAGTAAAAACTCAATTTTATTAACGTTAAATGCTCGTCACTAGATCGCAAAGAGCGATGGAATTAATTATGGAATTCCCAACAATAATTATTAGAATTATTAATAGTTTACTATCTTATCCGAGAATAGCATATTCATTTATAGAGAAAATATTTTTCTATTCATAAAAAACTGAATGCACATTAAAATAATTACTGAATGTACTACCAACAAGAGTCATAACAGTTACAGTAGTACAGGGGTGAAGAAATTCAAAACATAATAATCCGAAAGTTATAATAAACAGTTATAATAAACAAATATTTTTTTTTAAAAAATAAATATTTTTACACGCATACCTATCATCCAGCCCAAAGTAAGTAGCCTAAGCACTTGTGTTATGGACACTAAATGACGGACATATTTTTAATATAATTATTTATATAAATGGTGAAAAATACACAACCACAATAAGTAACCATGACTCGGAAACAAACATTTGTGGTCATCACAAAGTTTGCCCCTACCAGGATTCGAACCCGGGACCTCTCGGCCAATACCCAGCAATTTGAGCATTCGACCAAAGCGGCCGTTAATATATCTGCCTTTTGCTTAGAGCGCGACTTCAAAGTATACACCAAACTAGAGCAAACATTCACAGTAAAAGAAACTGATCCAATAAAATAATTAAATAATTTTAACGCCCCAAGGAAAGTTGACAAAAAATAACCAAACTCCGCGGGCCACGGGCCTTAATGACGATCATAAAGGGTGATAAAACCGCCGCTCGTACGATTAGTGACGTGCGGAATGACGTTATCGATATATCGAGTCGATTGCCCGCTATCTCGATCGCCTTGCAAAACAATAACTCGAGTTCATTTCATGAAAAGAGTCGAGATTGGAATCGAGCGAGAATTTATGGTTAGTTCTTTGTTTATCTAAATTGTTTGGTGTTTTAATTGGTTGAGGTGTGGCTATTGCCTCGTGCTATCTCCGTTCTGAATTAGAACACGGCTTTATTTGAAATGATTAGTTATAATTGGAGTTTAGGTTCCTAGTTGCTGGGTCAAAGGTCAAAGGTCACACGCAGATACTATAGAAGTAAATACTTAGCTATGTTCGTTAAAATAAGTCTTGATAATTTAGTATCTAAAATACATTTTGACAACTTATTATAGGAAACATACCTATTCATAAAACTTCATATCTTAATCATTTTAATAACTTATACCATAATAATATGACATTTAATTTAAAATAATATAACCAAAGTACAATTTACATCTTGGCCGTGTGGTGACGGCTGAGCAGAATACAATTGTCACCCCTAATCTCTCGCAGGTGTCGTATAAGGCAACTAAAGATAAAGACTGTGATGAGTGATGGGCAGCAGCGTTCCTATTATACTACCTAGCATTAAACTGCGATTTAAGTGTCCAATGGATAGCAATAGGCTCGCCACCTATTACATGGGACACACAATTGGCGAAAGGTGGTATCAATACACATTTGCTTACCTCTTCGGAAATAAATATGCGCTATTTATGTGGGTACGATTTTAATAGAACCTCCTTAAAAGTTAAATGTAGTTGAATAATAATAACAACACAAATTAAAATTCTGAAGCCTCCTTAAGCGATATGGAAAAACAACCTTATGCTTCGCTATTTAAAGTTCGCAAAATTTAGTTTGATCGCTGTGACAGCAAGCAACAAATATCAAACTGCTATAAGTGCAAAAAGGATAGACAGAAAAGAGTATGACAGCTATCATATCAATCTTCCTATATTTTACAAACTATAAGTTTATCGACTCCTATTGACTAGTGTTGGGAGGGTGGCCAACACTAGTGCGGCCACATGGCGTTACTCACGTGTCCGTAATTGGCCCGCTCGGACCCAGCGCCATATTGCCCGCTGCTCGTGACATTTGCTAAGCCAGGTATCAGCACGGATCTTCACGGCCCTCGGTTTAATAAGCAACGAGACCAGTCGAAAGTTCTCTGTCAGTTCGATGAGTGAATCATGAATCATCATCGGTTAATGTTAACATCATTATTGTGCTCCGACAATGTGTGATAAGATAGCCAGCCCCTCTGTGATTGAGGGTTCCAGGTGAAGCTCGATTCCATCTTCAGCCCTAATCGTCACTTATCATCAGAATCATAAAAAAATGAAAGTCTACAGCTGAGTAGTCAACTCGGAAGGTAATAAAAAAAATTCTAGGTGTTTTAAGAAATACCTAACTAGCTATTGGCCGCGAGGCCTTTACAGCATCTACCGGGTTTTTCGGGGAAGGCAAAGTCGAAGTCAAAATTAGTTTATTCATATCTGGTATGATAAGAATACACTTATGAATCGTCAAGACGTAAGACATCGAAAACGTGTGTGTCCAAGGGAGTGCGCAGTATGCCACAGTTTGTAATGATAGGTTTCCAAAACCTACCCACACTCCGATCTGCCAACAAAACGCTGATTGGGGATATAAGCGTGAATTATGTTTGTATGAGTGTTTCTAATAATTTACCAACGATTCTATATGATTTTGAGCAATATCCAATATGAACAAATGAAATAACAAGTACCTACTAAATGGTCTCTTCACACTATTCAATTAGGTGGTATACCAATCAATCACTTAGAAAACAACACGAAAACTATATATAATTACTTACTTTAAAATAATTATAACATACAAAACGTTTGAAAGACAGCCAATTACAATCTTATACTGAATGTGATAGAGTCTCAATTCTTCCAATGTACAAAGCAAAGTTTAATTCGAATCATGGCATTCAAATATCGACATTAAATTTGCTTGGTTAAGGCTAAAATTGGCACAGCAACAAATTTATGAACTGAAAATATTGACTCAGAGGCACGTGTAATTAGAACCTTTCCATCTAGAAGGTTAAAAGTTAGAAATGCTTCATTAGCAGTCGTTAACCTTTCGCTGGATAATGTGTTCATGTATAATTTCATTTCTCCACTTGTGCATTGAGTTTGTTACAATGTAGCTTATATTAATTTTCCTCACTTGTGTATTATAAATAATAAGAGTAAGTGTAAGTAGTATAAATAATATATATTACTTACACTTACTCTTATCATCTAGCGTAAAGTAAGTAGCATAAGCCCTTGTTTTATTGATACCTACTATATGACGGATATACACGTAATTTAATTTATAAAAATCCTATGTCACAGTGTTTGTTATAGAACTCTACCGAAACGCTTGACCGATTTTTTTTTTTTGCATATATTTGATAGGGCGTAGGCTATACGATAATGACAAATCAATATTTGTGACCCCACAGCTAGTAATTTAATTATATTATATAAATATTGAAATGAAAATATACTACACAGACATATAAACAACCTTGACTCGGGCACAAATATCTGTGTTCATCACCAAATTTGCAGGATTTTACCAGGATTCGAACCCGGGACCTCTTGGCCGATAGCCAGCGATTGATCATTCGACCAAACCAACACACCATTCTAGAAGGCGATTGCATGAATTAATTGTACCCTTGCAATGCAAAAACATCGCATCGAAGCGTGTTCTGTAAGCAATAAATCACATCGTAGTAAACTTCTTGTATTGTAACTACGAGGAATTATAACTCGATTTAATTCTTCACTTTTTATCCATTCAGTCTCAGCATTGACTGCTGCGAATTTCTAAATCATAATAATAATTATGATTTGTCGTTGACAATTCTATTTATTATACGGAAATGTCGGTTGAAAAACTTAAATTTTTCTGCCTAGAAAACCTCTATACAAAAGACGTCAACGGTCGTCGCGATATAAAACCAAAAACGTCATAACTCGTATGTAAAAGTCCCTTATTGAGAGTCCTACATTTAATAATATACTTTATGCACGTGATTATAGGAGTACTATTCGCTTAGCCAGTTCCCTTGACGCAGCATCCCTTGTACAACTGCGCGATGTGATTTGTCGCGCTGCAAACTCCGCCTTCCGTTTCATTAGACACAGTAACTATGTAGACACTTCAATTGTGTCACTTCATTTGAACCTTAGCGGGGTGAAATAAGAACTATTCTTGCTCTGAGTGGATCTAGGAGTGCACACCAAAAGAATCGAAAGATGGACGGCATAGATGTAGTTGCCAAAACGAACTCACAAAAATATAAAAACCTGCTTCTATGCTGTTATAGATCCCCATGTATGAAAAAGCAGCTATACTGCCATAGATATACGTGATAAATGGCAATAGCCTCGCCTGCTACATAGATCCAAATTTAAATGTGGTTACATCCCTGCCTTACCCTTCGGGAATAAACAGGCGTAAATTATCTATTTATGCTATTTCCAGATTATTTACAGATTATATGTATAATATTACTATGTAATTTACAGAATTATCTATGTATGTAATTTTAAGGCCCGAGTTCACCAACACTTAAATTGGCTCCAATTTTCGCCGTTGGACCTGACAATTCGTTGGCACCATAGCAAAGGAATCCAAAAGCCAACATTATATAATATAATGAAAATAAAACGATAAATAAAGTAGCTATTGCTCTAGAATACAATTTCTTGACAACTAAATAAATAATGATAGACATAAAACTGAACGTAGTGCCTAATAAAAAGCAGGTGGCATGCCACTTTGCAGTTTTTATGTCACATAAAGCCGCGGCTACAAACACATCGTCAGTTTATTGGCGGACTCTGAGCGAAAAGCTTCTTAAGTGTTCACACCCTATTCTCAATTAAAGGGTTCTTCGTAACAGAAAACAGAACGAAATCACTTCTGAATAAAGGCTTCCTGAACATACGAAACGTAACTAAATCCTGTGGATTAGACTTTTTTACTGCCGCACTCAGAGACGGCAATTAACGTTAATGAGTGCTTGATGTCGAAAAATTACAAATAAAAAATTGTCGCTATTCTTGCTGGTTCTATTGTCTTGATTTAAATGGTTTTTTTGACATTAAGTACCTACTCAAGTTAATTGACATTTTTGAATGCTGCAGTAAAGATAATTATTTAAAAAAAAACTATCATTTACCGAAACATTATCATCATAATAACCTTCTTCTTCCTGCTTCTTCTTCCTTTATTTGGGGTCGGCACAGTATGTTTCCTGTTCCATTATTATCAGCAACCCATTCACTTCCTTTTATTCATATAATCCATCACACCGGAAAGGTGCTGGTGATGAATGAGTGTATAGAAAAGCGATGGAAAGGACCATGTCGAGAGACCGATGAACGGGGAGAGTGATGGGGAAGACATCGTTCCAATCAATATACTGCTCAAAGTTTTATTTTCACATAATATTATTGATAATGTACTCAATTACAGTCACCATAACATTTACTTAAATAAATTTGAACTTACTTAAATTTTTCACCTTCTCATTAATACATTTTCTCACAGTCCGTCCATTCTATTTGAAGTCATCCACTAGATTTTTCTTGTATCGGTTTTTCCAATTTCTGTGTTCGCTTATAGAAAAATATTATACATAGCACTTTACGTTTAATGCGTAGCTGCATATAATCGTAATGCCCTCGAATGATTCAATTATAAAGTGAAATTAATCAATATTAAAGTGATTGAATTACGATTATAAAGGATTAAAGTAATAATTGCCTTTAATGGTTGACCTTTTATAGTTTATTTATAAACTGTTATTCGAAGAAGATCCAAACAGCGCCGTTACCATAGATTAAGTGTTAATTAGACCAATTAGGTGGCAGTTAGCCATATTTGTGCCGGTGGATTAATTGTCTTTTTATTATTATATCTTTATAAGGCGAATATTGAATGTGGTTAAACGCTTTAAGCTTCTTGTGGTCAGAATGTTATGTGGTCGGTTGGAATCCCTCTGTCTCAAACAACCTAAATTATTTCACATTCTCTCTTATAATGGTACATTCAATTGTAGGTCACGCAATTTACATTTCTAAAATAGAATTTCAACCTTTTATAATTATGTTAATTGCAATATTCAAAATCTAATGCAAAAAATACTGTTTAAGGAAATCTTGTATGTACCTAATGTTAACTGCAGACAACGCTGCTTACACAAGAAATACATTTATATAATTTTACTTCCATTAAAAAAAAAAATTTGAAGAACAAAGAAAAATAGCTCAGACACAGTCCGAAAAATTTTTGCCCTGCTGGGAATTGAACTCGCGTCCTCCTTCAATTTTTTTAAAATTATTCTAAGCTGATTTTTTTTTATATAAATTTTTTCTTACATTTTTTTATGTCCCAATTACAAATCAAATAAAACTGATTTGAAGAATGTTATAATTAATCTTTATATATTTATTATACTATAAAATCCACAGTTCTTGTTTTCAACATTTTATCAAACATAATAACACAATTAAATCTTAATAGTAAATTATAACAACAAAGACACAGACAAGAAGGAAACGGGCACACGTCCGAAATACACAAAAAAAATATAAATTTTATGCACAATTTATCAGTTAATTAAGTTGAATTTCGATTGTTTCAGTGGTCATGCACAAAGACAAGGAAGACATCCACGGGCACAGACGGGATCACTCGCCGTACGACCACGCGATGCCGGACGGTGAAATGTTCCTTCAGGTACGACACTTACCATAGTTTTTGCTTACATTTCTGATATAATTTATCTGTATTTATGTGTATTATTGTGTTTTGGGGTTCCGAGACGGTCAAGCACTTAGATGATAGCTTGCTTGAATAATTTTGGACGGCTACAACGAGTCAAGCATTTACCGGCTTTTTATATTTGTTTGATTTGTTTGACCTAGCAACAGAACAGAAACACACAGAAAAGCACCATACTTGACGTTGGGCCGTCTCGGAACCCCATATTGTTTTATTCTTTAAAAACTACAGAGTACCTACACTGGTGTTTCACTTATAAAATTTCCATTATTTACTTAAAATAGAATTTGTATGACTAAACTAAATCAAATAAGTTGTTATCAACAATGATTATGTTAATTTCTCTATTTCGTTTAATTTTTTGGATACATAATGACAAGGATTGAGAAAGGGATGCTCGCATGGTTTGGTCACGTCGAAAGAATGGATGAAAGGAGAATAACAAAAAGAATTTACATGGCGAAAGTGAATGGAGAAATGGGAAGGGGAAGGCCTAGGCGGATCTTTCAAATTGAAAGTTTATTAAAAAGGGCCAGGTCAAGAGTACCTGAAACCGACGGGCATACATGAAGAGATTGATGAGATTGGATGAAGCGAAAGAAGTATGTAAGGATCGTAGCAAGTGGAAAGAAGTGATCTCTGCCTACCCCTGTGGGAGAAAGGCGTGACATATGTATGTATGTATGTATGTATAATCTGAAGTGGCATAATTTTGTTTACTGTCGTATTAGAATCATAACTACATGTCACTGTGAGTATGTCACACCTCACGTTACCTGTACAAAGTGGATTAGGATAATAATAGCCTCATTAAAACTTATCAAATCGAACGAGTTCATAAATATGAAATTGCTCTTTCGACAATATATCAATGAAACCGAGGCAGCTATAAATATGGCTGGCTTTGTAACCGTATTTCATAATTTACGTATTAGACTTGGCAAAGTGAGCAAAGGTTTCCACTGTCATGCACGACAATGCTTTCAGTTGACGAATATTAAACTTAAAACATAAATGTGTAATTGACATACTGTTTACTGTTGTGCACAGTAAACAGTGTGATTGAAACGCCTGTCAAGAGGCTTGACCATAGATAATGAGCTTGATACGCGCTTGATGTGATTTTAAATGTATGTATAGCCTATGGCCAATCACACTGTTTAGCAAGCACAACAGACAATCAATGTGATTGCCGCGAAGCCGCTTGACCGTCTCGGAGGCGCATTAGAGGCCTTTTATTTCCCATTCCTGAACTATAGTAGTCCTCTATGGATTGTAAATACAGACAATTTTTAATCGCAATGTATGGGCGACCAGCTAAAGATATATATGCGATGGCCAAATTCTAAAAGCATTGCTATGTCTGTGGGGATAGGGGTCATAGGTTAGCCCAAGCGAGACAAAGTGAATCACCGAGATCTTTAACTTTGTATACAAGTTAATCTTCGACTGAAAGTTAAGTAATGTAATAATTTTGACGATAACAGATGATTGCGATAGATGACAACAGAAAATAACAGACAAGGTGATATGTTGACAACCGTAAAATGAAAGACTAGGTATTATTTAAAGAGCGTATTCGAAGGGTACGTTAATGAATCAACAAGCGATATAGATTTCGTAAAAACACCTTGCCACCACCACTCCCTAAGTTATTCACCGCACTCAATGGAAACAAACCTCGGCCCGGTATTTCTAGAGCCACGTGCATAACTCAGCGGGTGACGTCGTTCGGTTTGGACAGGGTGAAAATTTCAGTTCTGTGCCTTGGCAGTAGTGCAAGATTCAATATTCGTATACGCAAACAGCCAAGCCTAAAATAAATGTATTCAATATTTTTTTTGTGTTGATAACATTTAAAAAAATAATTACATAAAACTATGGCAGTAGTTCAGAAAATCAACAAGTCCTAGAACCAATAAATAGAACAAACATGAGTATTAATTCGATTGGAACCCTTCTTTGGCATTTAATTCAGTGGATCTGGATCTTGTCATGTTTAGGTGATTAAATAGAACATTTTAAAATCGATATTCTTCATGAAAATAAGCCGAAATAAATGACAAAATAGTTATGTTAAATACTTTATTGAACATAAAGGATATGAACATATCTCCTTTATGACAGAGGTGTGTCTCAGGGTAGCATTCTTGACTAAAAGATTTTTAAGCAAATACCACCACACAACATATTGATAGCACTTGAACCGTAGTACTGGTTAATAAAATTACACACGAGCAATTGATTTATGTTATTTAAGCATTATTGATTTATGCTATCATTACATTATATTGCAGGCCCTCAACGGTTTCCTGATGATCCTCACTTGCGAAGGCGAGGTGTTCTTTGCGACGCACAGCATCGAAAGTTACCTAGGCTTCCATCAGGTAAGTCCCTTTGAAGAATTTTAGTTATTATTATTGATGAGTTTAAGATAAGATAGATATGAAAGTAAGAATAAATTGAAAATCTATTTAGATGATGATAAAGTTATTAGAATTTAATTTTTTTGTTTTGCAAACTGATAATTCTAATAGTCAGTAAAGATAGGCCTTGTGCCTAATCTAGATACTCTAGTCTAGTCTACCGACAGGTTATATTAAATTCAGAAGATAATGAGTGTTTACATTCGAAAAGTCCTCTAAAACATTTTTGTTCTTTAAAAAAACAATTATAGTCACAAAAACACGTACAGGAACAAAAATATCGTGAATGCAGGATTATAATTTGAGTTTATTAAAGTCTCCTTTGGAAAGTCACCGAAAAAGTCCAGGCTATTAATCAAAAAAGGCACATGATAAGGTGCCTGGCGCCCAATTTAATTATTCGGCACCGTTGATTATTGTATGAAAATATTAATTACTCACGATAAGTGAACTCGAGGGTCTGGCGTTATTAAAAGCGTGGTAACTGGATTAGCATTAATTATTTGACGGTCAACAACCCCGACTGTAAAGCTTGGGCCTAGAAATAATTTTAGGTTTCATTTCTGTTATGTGCCATTGGTACTTTCAAGACAAGCTTATATGTTAAGCGGAATAATATTAAAACCAATAAAAAAATGGGCACTCCAAACTTATAATGAACAATTTACAAAAGACATTTCCGAATTCAATTTGGTACTTCGAAGTATGGAGTATATATTATATCTAGATAATACATTTTATTGCCACCTATCCGATTGCTGACTTTGCTGACGTTGATCATCTTACGAAGTTATAGTTTTTGTAATTAATTAGAATTATTAACTATTGACGAAGAGAGAAAGTATGTCCACTTCAAATCGGATTGGTCAAATTATAATGAAGAAAAATAAACGACTGAAACGAAATGTGCTTTCTTAAATAAAAATTCTGGCAAAAATATTATACGCACCTTTTATAATATTTTGTCCACAGTGTTGCTTAACTGAACGTGCTGTCGAGGGTACCTCGCGTTTTTATAAAAAAAATGATTGAACGTAATCAAACGGCTTGCGTTCCCAACTATTCCCGGCGTGTCCTAATCGGCTGCGACAAAAAAGCTCGCATTAAAAGCCCCGTTAATAAATGCCGCGAGCATTACAGCTAATAAAGGCCCCGTGAAATATTGCCATTGGAGGAGGAGGAGGTCCGGATTCGGAACCGCACGGCCCGCCTTATAAAA
This sequence comes from Cataclysta lemnata, assembly GCA_963931975.1. Taxonomy (NCBI): domain Eukaryota; kingdom Metazoa; phylum Arthropoda; class Insecta; order Lepidoptera; family Crambidae; genus Cataclysta; species Cataclysta lemnata. The sequence goes on from OZ008358.1 coordinate 1,598,721, forward strand.
CTTTCAGTTGCAACCGTTGTATATTTATAATATGTTGTGGATAAATTTTAGATCTATCACCATTATCGACAATCACACCGTCGTTGATTTTGTTGCCATAACTACTACATAACATAGTACTTTTCCGATTGGTGACAGCAGAGCAGATAGCAATAGTCACTACCCCCTATTTCTCTCGCGGACAAAAAATTGTATGAGTTATAAATTTTAAATCAACATCACCATTTATTTTAAATTTCGTATTCTGTATAGAGCTGAAATCCTGGTCTTGCATTTGCGAAAACTAACCAATGATTGTTAAGGTCAGTTATTGGGTAGGTGACTAAAAATTAACTCTCCCATCTTGTTTACTCTCTCGTTTACTAACTTATCTCGAGTTCCTCTGTGATTCGGAACGTACGTTAAGGGCCGGTAGGTCAGCGTAAATAGGTATTAGTATTTATTTAATAGGTATTATAGGCTGTTAGTCCCAGCTGCATCTATAATCGTAAATACCTACCAATCCACACTGGGCCATGATATGAACGGCAGTCGTAAGATTTGTGATCCATCCTCCATGTACTCTGTTATTTTATAGGGAAGGCCTATGCCGAAGCAGTGGGGCATTAAAAGCTAACAATTTCTTCTATAATTTCATAGATTTCAAACATCAATTAAAATTCAGCTGTTATATCACCAATATACGGTTAAAACACTGCCATTTGTCCCCTCTGAGTCAGTAACTATTCTTCATAAATGCCGGTTTTATGGAGGGGTGGTTTGCGATTAAACAAATCGATTTGGGAATCATTAAATCGAGCCGGGTACTTGCTACTTCCTGGCATTTCAGACACGTGCCGCCCGAAGGGAGACTGCGTTCGTAAATGGCATACGGACCCACCTGGAAATCAGAACCGAATCGAATTCAATCGATTTTGGGATAAATCAAACGGAGGGCATTAATTTTATTTCAAAATCGTTACAATTGTTTTTCTTTAAAGTATATTATTTCTGTTTCAATATTTCGTGATTCTTCATGTTAACATAACATCTTAATATAAACAGCAACATTAATAGTAGTAGAAGAAACCCTTGATAGTTACTCTTTGTAAGAATCTTTAGTTAGTTCGATTAATTTAAATGAAACAACCGTAGATAGCTTATTGGCTACAGGATACTGATGATGCAAGATACTGAAAATAATCTACCAGGGTTATTGTATAGGCAAGATTAGATATGTCGCGAACTTTTTGATCGGATCTTGTACCTACTTTTTGACAATCTAATACTGTTGTATATATTCGTAGCTACATGCATACATACTATAAAACCTTTAGCACTCCATATAATATGCTGGACAGCTGCAGTAAATTTTATTAAAGAGATGAACATTTACGAAAATACATTTATACTTCAGACGGGAAAGAACGGAGTTAGAACCATTATAATTTTATCTAAGCAACTTTTAATATCTAGTCTAAGTATTCGATTTTTAATTTTAACATTATATAAATGTTAGAAAAATTAGTACAAAAATTTTGGTGGTTAGAAAAAGAATTTCGAAAAATTATGACCGGACGCGGGTTCGGTTCCCGCCTCAAGATCATAATTTTTCGAAATTCTTTTTCCAACCACCAAAATCTTTGTATCTAGTCTAAGTTTTCAAAGAAACATGTTCAAATAAAAAAAAATTTCAACCACTTTCTCTCATGAAAAGCAGTACTTGATTATCATAGTTTCAGCAATTAATATTTCGCTCTAAAAGCCATCTAAAATATCAGTATCCAATCAACATAATTCATATTCATTGTTTCTATTATCCAAGGTTCGAGGGCAGTGAATAGATTAACTCGAAGCGTACACACCAGGTGGCCGCGTATTGATCCATCCACATCACCCGCCTAATGCTTTAATGTTGCTATAACCTTTATAAATGGACCTGTAATTACGAAGGGAGCGTATTTTGACTGCACCTTAAATCTCGTATTGTGACATATTGCAGTCAGATTTCGTACACAATAATAGCTTATCTTTTGTCTATGGTGTTCATGAAATGTTAGTCTTTGCATTTTTAATGTATCAAGAATGTTATAACTAGTAGGTACCTATTGTTATTGTTAATTTTGAAATTACATTTTGAGACCCTTGGTTGATCTTAGAAAACATAGATTATTATAGGTGTTGATTCAATTGTTTCTATTACACCTAAAAAATATTAACGTTATTACAAGTTTCAAGAAGACCCTGATTATTTTCTAAGTTAATACTGGTGATTATTTTGTATTATTTTTATAATTTACTAACAATAGTTTCCAAGGAAACATTTCATAAAGACCCTTATTAAAACGCGCGTAAAATCATAAAAACTTGCCAAAACAAAGGATTATCAACAAAACATCTAACTGTATCGTAGCAACCTTACCCTAACCCCAAATAGAGAACAAAAAGCAATTACCTAACAAATCATCCTCTGACGTTTTATGCCATCGCAATATGTTCCGACTCACATCGTACGGTTCCAAGGAACCCCATTTCCAACCCACCTTTGCCGTATATTTTGGCGTACCCATGATTCATTTACATGTCAACAATTGTAAAGCAGGGGCCCCAATGTACTGCCTTGGGCAACCCCATTGATTATCAATTAGTTTTGTGCATGCATCATCTGCTGTTGGCGCATTATCCACACTGTTTACATGGTTGTTTACTATATGACGCGTTAGGAAAGAATACGCCCTCAATGACAGGCTAAATTCTACTTTAATTCTTCCAGTTAACGCTGTCAATAGCTTGTATCACTTTTGGAATTAACTTGTCCATCTTCGTTACAGATGATGTTTTAATGATCGTATTTGAATCGATTTTAGGGTTATCGGCGGTTTATTGATTTATAGCCTGTTTGATGACTTGTGTTTTCTATTGATCATTATTTATCTGTTTTGATTTAATTAGCTCGTTATCGTGGCATCGTTGTATAATTTCATGTTAACATGGTTATTGATTTATTTTGATACATATTTTTTTTACTATACGCGATGAAGTTGTGCGAATAATAGAAAAACTATCTGAAGAGTATAAAATATCACTTATTGCCCTATTTCTTGCGTGCCAATTTATTTATAATGTGCGCAAAACACCTAATAAATAATTTTGTTTTAGTTAAAATATGGTTTGTAACCGATATAGGAGTAGATAATATAGCAAAATTACCTACGCAAGACAATGTATTAAAAAGGATAACCAAAACTAATGCGGATACTTAGAGTAGTAATAATATTATGTAGTCTGTTGCAACATAGTATAAATAATAATATGTAAGTATTTCTTTCTTGTTTCAGTCGGATATAGTGCATCAGTCTGTTTACGAGCTGGTGCACTCTGAAGACCGAGAGGAGCTCCAGAGGCAACTGCTCTGGAACTCCTTTCTTCCTCCCGAAGTTAGCAACTTAACTCTACAGGACGTCCTGAGGCCAGACAGGACGCACCTCCTCGAAAGAAGCTTCACCGTTCGGTTTAGATGTCTACTTGACAATACTTCCGGTTTCTTGGTAAGCGAAATCACTTTCTAGCATTATATGATTATTCTTGGAGTCATGGTATTTGAAAAGCATAGAGAATACTTTCCTACCAAATTTTGTTTTCACTGTAACGCTGATGATAGGGAAAGGATGATAGGGCTTCTCCTATAATCAGCCCAAAGAGGAAAAACTGCCTAAAGCGGATATTCTTGTGTATTTTCCAATACGCAAAGGCTAATTTTAGTTCCCTCATGTATTTAGGGATTAGTCAACGAGGCTCGCGAGCTTATATCTATTTTCAAAATGATTCTCGAGGGTCCGCTTTAAGCAGTATACCCGCTCTTTCCATACACTCTTCACCAACACTTAAAGCATTATAGTACTCGTAGGTAGTACACTTGGTGGCCTTGCCCCAAGTATAACATATCAAACCGTTCTCTTTTATGGTGTTCCAGAGGCTAGACATCCGGGGTCGGATAAAAGTGCTCCACGGTCAGAACAAGAAGACGGAGGACCCTCCCCTGGCGCTGTTCGCGATCTGCGCGCCCTTCGGCCCACCGAGCTTGCTCGAGATACCACAGAAAGAAGTCATGTTCAAGAGCAAGCATAAGCTCGATCTTTCTCTAGTCTCCATGGATCAAAGGTGAATTAAATGTAGACACTGCAAGCATGCTTGCTTATATTCTCCATCCATAAAGGCCCGTGCCCACATCAGTGGGGACATTAAAGGGCCTGTGATGATGATGATGATAATGACTGCTTGCTTGGAAAGCTCATTCCTTCCTTTCGTTTATTTATTAATTACGTATGGTAAAATTCGACTAAGGGCGATTCCGGGATTATGCCAACAATCGCTTTGAGGCATCCGGATGTTGAAAGCCAAGCAAGCATTTCCGAAGAAAGTTGGTGTCAGGCAGTCGGTCGGCTGTAAAACCTAAACTAAAAACTTGAGCATTTTAATTAACATTAAACACACTCTGTCTGTTAATCAGTGCCTAATCATGGTCCTCCAATATTCTATACATTCATTCATCACTAGTACCTTTCTCGAATGATGGATGATATGACTTTTGCTACAAGAACTGTATTAAGAACCAAAACCATTGGAACGTCACACACGAAATCCACGATTTCCACTTTGATATTTGCAGAATCAAACCCGTGAAGACAGTAGTGGTTGTGTATTGATATAAAAATTTTCGTAGTCACTAAAATTTATTTATGTTTATTGTATTTCAGGGGTAAAATGCTACTAGGATACACCGATGCAGAGTTAGCAAATATGGGTGGTTATGATTTAGTCCATTATGATGATTTGGCGTACGTGGCGAGTGCTCATCAAGAATGTAAGTAATTCCGTAAAAGAATAACTTTTTTTTTATTTAATATTTGTCTGCCCTATAAACACCAGAACTATGGACACTTAATATTGTTCTTTAGTTGATATACAGTTGTTTTATGGTATTGGTGACACAGCTAGGACACACTAATAAAAATGGATGGATGCTAAATAAATAATAAAATAAATTAAACAATATCGGGAGATACTATTAGTTTGTGTAGTGTGATTTGAACACTACATAAATGATTTCGAATTTTTTGCTGTCCCATTGAAATATCAATTTCACTTTAGTTTTTCAGCAATGTCCAAACTTATAAATGCAATGTAACTATTTTTATTACCTTTATTTTTTTACTCAGTAACAGTCTCTATGTTGTGGTCAGATCATCAAATTCAGTATAAATTTTGCCTGATTATGTCATTAATAAGAGGAACTAAACATGTTATTTTTCTGGTTTGATATAATTATCATAATTATGTATTTATTCTCTTGCAGTATTAAAAACAGGTGCTTCCGGCATGATCGCGTACCGCTTCCAGACGAAGGATGGCCAATGGCAGTGGCTGCAGACGTCCTCGAGGCTCGTCTACAAGAACTCTAAGCCAGATTTCGTCATTAGTACGCATCGCCCGCTCATGTAAGTGCATCATTTGAATTTATTATAACATCGTCCAAATAATATTATGACTTCATGGAAAATAATTATAGTTTTAGCATTAGCCCTCTAACTGTTACCAATAAAGACATTAGAAGCGCCTTAAGACTTACAGTCATCAAAATTGAGTATGTCTTCATTTCGAAGCAGACAGAATCTCGACTAGTTTCAAAGTCAAATTTTAAGAAAATGTCTGCATACACCTTGTTGTTCTCAGAATACGTTACATGTATTTCTAACATTGTTTTATTCCAACGTAAGCATGTCTATTAGAATATTATTTGTCATGAAAAAAACAATATTTTGTTTTAGGGAGGAAGAAGGCAGGGATCTTCTAGGTAAAAGAACAATGGATTTCAAAGTCAGTTACCTTGACACTGGCCTTACTAGCTTGTACTTCTCTGAAACAGAACAGCTGTCAGGTTGTGAAACGACCGTCACCACGCCCCCCAGAGCCGCAAGGAGATACAAGACTCAGCTACGAGACTTTTTGTCGACTTGCAGAAACAAGAGAAGAGTCCCAACCACGCCGGCACCACCTCCAGTTGATTATTTGGCCGCGGACGCGGTAGCGGCAGCGTATACGAACCTAAATGGAGCTTATACGGCGCCCTACGGGGAATATCCCCCTGCTCCAACACTTCACTACGCACCGCCACCTTTGGACGACAGATTTCTGGCAGCAGACAACCTCTTCCACCAATACAAGCCACTGTCGTATCATTACACGCCTTATGCGCCTAACGGGTTTTTGGAACCAGCGCCGCCGCCCGGATATGAAGTCGCGCCGGCTTACCATAGGCCACCGTCCAGGGAGTACGCGTACGTGGACTCTGGTGGGAGATACGTGAGTCCTGTAGGGCAGGAGCGACGCTCGCCTGGGGTGGCGGGCCCCAGCCCTGGCTCCAGTGGATCAGCAGAGCCCGACCGGCTGCAGGCACCGCCGGAGGCACCTCGGCAGACAGTCCTCATGTGGGGAGCTGGTGGCTCAGCCCAAGAGGTCCCCCTCGAATACTCCCCTCCTCAGGTTTGGCGCTACCACCCCTCGCATTATCACACCGCTGAGGCAACCCAATGATAGCTTTAGCTTTTCTTTTTGTGCAATCAAAAGTATTTTTTAGTATTCCTGGTCCGATTTCGAACGTATGTTGATTTGAGTCGAGTAGGTAATCAAATAGGCCAGAATCCACTACGACTAGTTTGTTACTTTATTTTTAGTAAATGGTTCTAGGCATGCATATAGGTACTATGCAGTTGTTACCAGATATAATTTTACTTTCTGAAATCCTAATCGATACCTCGCTCAGTGGTTTTTGTTGCAGTGTGGCTACACTGGAACGTCGTCGGACCTTACTAGGATTAACTTTAGGTCTTGTTAAAACAGGGTCTTTCCATAATCTCCATTGTAGATAATGAATCGATAATGTACATTGTAAGAATCGAGAAATTCTATCCAAATATTTTAAATTGATAGTCGATTTGTAGTTAATTTATAGTTTTATCACGCAATGCAATGTTACACATAATAGAATTAGTTTTTGTAAATATTTATATTTTTTCATAGTTTGAAAGCTTTGGCTTTGTGTTGAGGTTTGAAGCTTAGTGAGTTCACTTATATGTCATATCAAATAATGTTTAATGAAGCAAAGCGAAAGCATAAGCATATCAGAATCTATGACTTCTTTCATTAAATTATTTCAGCACTGCCAAAACTATTCTCCATCAGATTGATTGAATGATACCAGCATTTTAATTTCGCTTGGCTTCATTACATATGAGTTTCCAAACAAGAGATCTGATATACGAGAATGTGAGCATGCATACCTTTATAGTCTGTTTATCAATAGAGACGTTCCTATGAAACACATGGCTGTATATCAACTTACATGATTATCGTTAGTTTCTTATTTAGTACATATTACTTCATATTTCGTGAATATTCTAATACAAAGCAAAAATAAAATGTAATACCAATTCACTGTTAAGTGTTTCAAAAGCCTGACTTAAATCTATATTTATTTACAAACTTATCCTTATCAACAATTATAAATTAAAATTCATCATCGTTGTTTTTATTATTGTTTTCTGTTAGAATTAATCTATTTCTTCCGCTCTGATTAGATCGAATGCACAATCATGGGACCGTCTCATCCGCACTGCCGAGCCAACGTAACGCAGCACTTGTAAATACACTCCGCGTGCCTTCTTCACCCTCTTAGCCTTCCATGAATTTGTTTATAAAATAAATAATTTAAATAACTATAATTTCGTTGCTGCAGTGACCACCGTTGGCAAGGCATGGCGGATTATTGAGAATGTATCTTCCGTCGTCGAGCTAGTTTTAAGCATTAGTGTAATAATCCTTAGATTTACGAATGACACTGTTTTGATATTTGATTACTATTTAGTAACGCTAACTTTTACTGCCCAGTCAGCATATCGCATGTCTAGGTAATGAGTAGAGTAACTGAAAATGTTTTTTTTTGTTTCTTGGCAAATAGGAATTTTCGGCGCAAAGTCCAATAATTGCAATTAGTCGACTTGGGACTACTTCGAGTTGCGCTACATTTTTATCTAGATGTGTGATATCATGATAAACAATTCCATTTACAAGAGCTATGTTACTGTTATCATCAATGTTACTGTTAATATCAGTCTCATCTACTTGGTTGAATATCACAAACAGTGTTATTTGTAGCAAAGTAAAAAGTCTCTGTCTTCTTAAAGAATTGTTCTACAAGAAACTATTTTGTCACTAGGTACTTTTGTAATGTATCGAGTCACGGTTGATCTTCTTCCATTGTTATACATGCTGTATTTTCGTCTCCTTATTTTATGTTGAGTGTTTTGTGAAACACACGACATCCGAATTTCATGTCTTTATTTTTCTGTAAGAAAAATACTCTACATGATAAAAAAACATTGCAGAAACATGTTTTAGTGGAAAGGGGCTCAAGCCGGACGTACTGCCTAAAGTGGGTAGTCTCGTGAGGACCCATACACCGATGTATACCCGTTAGCCTTATTGGCCTGTCCTGTTGGATGTATGTAAAATTTAAAACAAATTTATACACAAAATTGCCCGAATTAGGCAGTATGCCCAGTTGGGGTCCCTTCCTCTACCAATTGTATCTCCGAATCAGGTAGAACCTTACAACACTGTTCAAAATTTTCATGAATTAAATCGTTTGTAAATGCGCTTCCCACATTTTAATTAAAAATAAATTTTATTTTATTTCAAGCTCTTGGTAAAAATTTATATTTGATAAATATTATAATTACCTACCGTTTGTACTTCATATAATAAGTCACATCAGTTAATTTTAAATATCAACAGTAATATATTCACTGGTTTGTAAATAAATTAATATATAGGTTAGACGCTTTTATGTATTATTGATAATTATCCAATATTATTTAAATGAACATAATAATTATAAATAAGATGAAAATATCCGAACAATTTCTGTATTTATTTTAGCATAGCATAATAATGTAATTAAAAGAAAATCAAATAAATTTTTCATGCCACTGATACTGACATTTTTATTTATTTGTTATGTACAGTCAACAGCACGTAAGGCTACCACAAAATGACAAATTTTCTCAATCGACTTCGTGCCTTACTACAAAAAAAGTTAAGGTTGACAATCGATTGAGGAAATTCGACAGTATTGGGTGGTCTGAAGTGCCGTTGTACGTACTTACATAAAGAATACTACACATTGTAGCGCCAAATAAAACAGTTAACTGTTGGTCTTTACTCATGTAACGTAAGTATTATTATAATATTTAGATTGTAAGATCATGCAAATAGATAGGTAGGTACTGTATTGTCCAGAATTCATAGTATTTTTTTTAAACAGTTGGACATAATAATAAAATATATATAATGTAATAAATATTACTTTTCATCCCACCAACACGGAAAAAGCGTTTTTGCTCTTCGATATCTGAGCATGCAAAAGCCGTTTTTATCCTCTAGAGGTTAAAGTAAATTTGAATTAAGAACATCGTGTGCAATGAGTTTGTGAATTCAAAACATCATTAAACCTATTTATTTCTACCTCCATGGTGCCGAAATTATCATGCAACCTATTTTAATTTGTTAAAAACTCAGACTCGGAACCTTCTTGGTGTACTTTTTTTGTAATTTGCTTTCCGCGCGCCATTTTCTTTTCACGTCATAAATTTGTTAAAACCTAGGAGTTCCGTGACGGTCAATCAGCTTGGCGTCAATCTTGCTTTAAACATTTTGATCGTCTACAATGCTTGCTTGATGCTTGAGTCAAGCATTTAAAAGCTTTTTAGGTTTGTTTGATTTGTTTACGCTAGCAACGGAACAAAAACATACAGAAAATCAACGTGCTTGACTCAAGCTGATTGACCGTCTCGGAACTCCATTAGGGACGGTAATTTTTATTAGGTACTTACAGGTGTGTCTGGATAAATTTTGCGGGTGTGGCTGGGTGGATGGCTCACCCATTTTGCAGGTGTGTCTGGGTGAATGGGTGTTTTGTGGGTGTGTCTAGGTAAATGGGTGTTTTGTGGGTGTGTCTGGGTGAATGGGTGTTTTGTGGGTGTGTCTGAATGGATGGGTGAGTATTGTGGGTGTGACTGGGTGGAAGTTGTGGGTGTCTGAATGAATGTTGTGGGTGTGTCTGGGTGATTCGACATTTTGTGGGTGTTTCTGGGTGAATGGGTGTTTTGTGGGTGTTTCTGGGTGAATGGGTGTTTTGTGGGTGTTTCTGGGTAAATGGGTGTTTTGTGTGTGTTTCTGGGTGAATGGGTGTTTTGTGGGTGTTTCTGGGTAAATGGGTGTTTTGTGTGTGTTTCTGGGTGAATGGGTGTTTCTGGGTAAATGGGTGTTTTGTGGGTGTTTCTGGGTGAATGGGTGTTTTGTGGGTGTTTCTGGGTGAATGGGTGTTTTTTGGGTGTGTCTGAGTGGATGGGTATTGCGGGTGTGAATGTTGTTTCTGGTGTTTCTGGGTGGGTGTTGAGAGTGTGTTTGGGTTAATGGGAGGGTGTTGTGGAAGTTTCTGGGTGAAAACAGAAACTGTTGTGATTGTATTTTTTTTGTATTTTGCAATTTCCTCGTTGGGGGGGATGAAAAGTTACGTGTTGCACTCGAGTGCAAAGATTTTTCACCTTGTGCTCTTTTGATTCCCTCGCAATCGCTCAGGATTCTAATTTTTGAATCCTTCGCTAGCTCGGTCATCAAAATTGAGCACGCGGTTAAAAAACAACTTTGCACTCACGTACAACAAATAACTATTTTGTAGGATACACAATTTTTTCTCATTACATCGCTACAAGAACAGGCGTCGTCGTAAAACTTAAAAACCGATCAAGTGCGAGTCGGACTCAGGCACGTCCCATTATAAAACGAGCAAAAAAATCACGTTTATTGTATGGGAGCCCCCTTATATGTTTAATTTATTATTTTTATTAGTTTGTTGTTATAGCGGCAACAGAAATACATCATCTGTGAAAATTTCAACTAACTATCACGGTTTATGAGATACCGCCTGGTGACAGGCGGACCGACAGACGGAACAGCGGAGTCTTATTAGTATGGTACCGTTTAACCCTTTGGGTACGAAACCCTAAAAAGTACCTAAGCGCTATGAACATAGATACTAAATATTTTATACTTACACTTCAAATAAAATAACGTTCTCAATTACATAAAAGAACCAGTCTGGATGATTGTTTTGTTTTACAATACTTAGGTACCTACCTAGGAAGAATCCTGAATAATTTTTAAGGAAAAAATGCTAGTTGCCCCGGGTGCACCACGTGGAGGTCTCGGAACTTCGAACCCCATAATTATAGATGCACCTACGTAGGTAGCAAAGACAGCCCTAGCATTTTTTCTATTCACTCTATATGCCGTTTCTATTGACCCCAAACCCCGGATGAATAGAAATCACCTATATTTTCACGAATTATGAATTTCGGATAGCAGCGGACGCGGGTTCGATTCCCGCCTCAAGATCATAATTTTTCGAAATTCTTTTTCTAACCCCAAAATCTTTGAATTATGAATTTATTATAAAAAGAACCTGGTTTTTCATTATGTGGGTTTACAGATCCTACTTCGAGACATGATATAAATTCATCTAACAGTATGGTTGTGTTCCAACTAAATAAAAAATGAGTAAAGTTCCAAATCGTGTATATTCACCCCGTTTTACGGTACCTACCTACCTATCTACCCAAACTTTTAAAAGGCAAAATTCCGAAAGCGCCATCTACCATCGTCTGTCAATACTAGGCCGAAAAACGTGCTGCTCTATAAAACGCACACTGCTTACGTTACAGGTTTAGTAAAAATAATTCTCAATGTCAACAGATGGCGTAGCAAAAAAAGGGGCGAATAAAAAGGCAGGGGTGAATAGATACAAAACAGAAAAGTTTTTCTACATAGCCAAATATTTTTAAAGGAAAAAATCAATTTTATTGAAATATCAAAACTGAATTGATTTTAGGATTGGCAAACATAATAAAAAAGGTCTTGAAGTGAACCCCTCAAATGCAGGTAAAACGAGGTCCTGAAAACTTTCCTGTCTTATCACGATTAATCCAATGGGAGCGAGCATATACTGAGCATACACGGACGACAGCATTCTTGCTCAAAAATGTTGTCGTCCGTGTGACAGAATACTAAAGTGTTCCTCTGTTGTGACCCTGACTTGCCCCGTTCCTAGTTTATGTTGGGTAGGTACATTATTATCAGGGGAACTTTGAAGGTAGCACCAGTGACTGCCAGTGACAAGCTGTGACGTTCAATATTTTGTTTTTATTTGATTTCTTACTTAGTACTAAAATCAAACAACTGTGATTTTTTAATAAATCAGTTTAACCAAGCTATGGCATATATTTTTCTCCCTAGACACTTTTGTTCAGGAATGTACAAATATTTCAAATAATGCAATACATTTTACCTTTTTTTTTTCAAGCGGAATGAGTATACTAAAGAAACATAATAAAAATATGTATGTGAACAACTGATCCCGCGGGATAAGTTTTGAGCGGGATCAGTTGACCAAAGCCTCATCTCTCCCGCGGGTGTCGTACAAGGAGTCTACCTATTTAACGGTTAAAACAATGATGAGGAATTGGCAGCAACATTCGTTTTATACCACCTAGCAATGTACTGCGACTTTTGTGCCCGATAAATGGCAAGAGGCTCGCCACCTATTACATGTGACCTGACATTGTTGGTGAAGAGTGGGTGCTGGTTCGCTTCTGCTTACCCCTTCGGGCATATAGGCGTGATTTATGTATGTATGTATGAAAGACAAAATAATGTTAGGTATGCCCGTGGACGGACGTAGAAGGAGAGGAACACCAAAGAAGAGATGGGATTGTGTAAAGGATGATAAATGATAGCGAGAGGAGTGGAAGAGAAGTTGGTGAAGGATAGGGTGGAGTGGAAGAAGAAAACATGTTGTGCCGACCCCGCCTAGAGCGGGATAAGAGAGGAAAAAGAAGAAGGAATAATTTAAGCAAAGGAATAATATTCCTCCTACATTGAGATCGGTAAGACGTTAGGTAGATACCAAGCCATTCATTCCCTTTCGTGAATCATAAGGGAGTGTAATCGAACCCGGGTATTTACGTTCGGACGTTTAGTGCTACCATCTTGGGTTGGCCGAGTGGTAACCGCCCGGATTGCGGAGGACCCGGGTTCGATTCCCGCATAGGTCAATAATTTTTCGAAAATTTTCTGACCGCACTCTCTTTATAAGTAAGTAGTAATAATACTACAAGTAAAATAAAAAAAATGTCACACTACACTACACATTGTTTGACTGTTTGAATGAAATATGCTTCTGAATTGAACCTTAGTAATTGTTACCAATGAATTGTTTTATTGTATACAGTCAATATACAGATAAACAAATAAACAAGATGTGAGAGTGGGTGACGCGTGCGCAACTAGGCAGGGGGACATAAAAGAGAGCTGTTAATACCCATGCCGCGCCGAGTGGTGACGGCAGAGCAGAAGACAATAATTATCACCCACGAGAGAGATGGGGGTCCATCTCCTGTGGGTGTCGTACAAGGCAACTAAGAGTTAAAACTATATAATTATGCCAGTAGGGTCGTCCCCTCTACATGGGACCTGAAGTGAGCTGCCGAAACGCGGGTGTTGAAACACCTCTGCCTACCTTTTGTGTTATTAAGGTAACCTCGGTGTTATTAAGAATTGACACAATATTATACATAAAAATTATAGTTATACGGTCAGTAAATGCATGGAAAACACCAAAATTAATTTTAGAATTATGAATTTTGAAATAAGTCATCACCATGTTTTTTTTAAAACTAAATTAGCATGGGTAGTGTACATTATTTCTGTTACCTGTTTGTTACATGTTGTATGTATAATGTTCGAATAAAAATCTATACTAATATTAACAAGTTAAAGAGTTTTTTGTTTGGTTGGTTGGTTAAACGTGCTAATCTAAGAAACTACTTGTTCAAATTGAAAAATAATTTTTATGTTGGATAGTCCATTTATCGAGGAAGGCTATAGGCTATATATAATAACTGACATTAACGGGAGCGAAGCCGCGGGCGACCACTAGTGATTGAATAAAAATGAAATATAAAGTACATACATACATAAATCACGCCTATATCCCCGAAGGGGTAGACAGAGGTGAACTAGCACCCGCGTTTCGCCAATTATGTTTAGTCTCATGTTATTCCTCCCCTCTTGCTATTTATCGGGCACAAAAACCGTAGTGCATTGCTAGGTGGTATAAGAGGAACGCTGCTGCACATTCCTCATCAGTGATTTATCCTTAGTCGCCTTGTACGACACCCACGGGACAGATTTGGGGTGGTGACAATTGTATTCTACTCTGTGGTGACCACACGGCGAATATAAAGTACGGTGTGGTATTATCCACTCTCTGAGCTCCAGTCACAGTCGGCCAGGCAAGAGTCATCCAACATCACAGTGCACTAGCCGCGGAGCTTTCGCGCCGTACGCACTCGTGGAAACAGAGCAAGAAAATTAAATCATTAACTCGAGTAACGACGAAGTGTGTGACAATGAGAATAGGAGACTTGGCGGGCTGCGTGTTGTTGACGGTGAGTCTAACGTTTATTTTAGAGGAAGTTTACTTTAAAATAACAATTTAAAATCACTTATTTTTTCTTACAATACGTAAGTTGTATTTATATACACTCATTGTCCTATACTCCCGGTAATATTCCATCCATAACATGATATGATAACATGATTCCTAGTTCTTTTCGTTCGTTTTACCTTATTTTCAGCAGCGTTCCTCTTATACCTAACCGAACTTTACCATATTATGTTTGTTATTGTGATTTACATGCCCAATAGATGGCAAAGGGCTCGCTACATTACATAGGACCCAACATAATCCGCGAAACGTGGGTGTTATACACCTCCATCCACCCTTCGGGGACAGATAAGTGTGTTTTATATATGTGTATGAATGTAATTTTTATCTAAGTCCACGGTTAGAATATAATTTGTGTGAAAACAATACTGTACAGGTATTAAAGCGATCAATTACTATCTCATGAACGTTTACGGCCGGCGTTTAGATGTCATTATGCAAAACGAATAATTACATGTGACTCTAGATGTGCATGTGCGTGCTTTCTGAAGATATTACAATTTACAATGCAAATATAGGCGAACCTAACTGCACGGAGCAAGCTGTTTTAAATAAATAATTAGTATGATTAAATTAAAAAATGTGTGTGACGGTAGAGCAGAATGCAATCGTCACCAATCCCCATTCATTATTCCTTGACGGCCGCCTTGGTCGAATGCTCAGATTGCTGGGTATTGGCCAAGAGGTCCCGGGTTCGAATCCTGGTAGGGGCAAACTTTGTGGTGACCACAAATGTTTGTTTCCGAGTCATGGTTGTATACATGTTTATGTAGTATATTTTCAATATTTATATACATAATTATATTAAAAATATGTCCGTCATCTAGAATCCATAACACAAGTGCTTAGGCTACTTACTTTGGGCTAGATGATAGGTGTGAGTGTAAAAAAAAATAGGACAGGGAAGCTCTTAACCTTCATCTCACCAGATAGGAAGTGACAAGGGACCAAGATAGAGTCGAGTTTCACCTGAAAACCTCAACCACAGAGGGGCTGGTGGCTAGCTTATCACACACATCACGCCGGAACACAATAATTCTGATAACATTATTATTATGGCGACAGATTTTGATAAAATGCTGGTAGCTAGCCAGGCGGACTTGTAAAAAGTCCTACCACCAAGAAAACCTATAAATGGGTGTGTGGATCTTAATTCCGGTGGGTGAAATACTAGACACGGAAGCTATTAGCTTTATGCAGGTATACGACTGTAAATCCACCAGATTATTACTGTCTACATCTCTGAGTGAATCACTTTTGTGTTGTTAAACTGAGAGCGTACCATCCATTGAACCTTATAACTCAATGGTACCATCAAGTATTAGTGCGATCCAAACAAAACGGGACGCCGCTCTACTCGGCTTATAGCGTTGTCTCACTTTAACAATGGGAATTAACCCCCGAATACAGAAACGCTGCTCAAATTTTGGGGACTGCATATCAAGTTAAGTGGACAGTACCTGTCAGAATTTGTATGGGAAAACGTCAATTTTGACAATAATAAAATGTTAAGCAGGTCTCAAACTTTGATTAGCGTTTTTGTATTCGGGGGTTAGTCTCGTATAGAGGCCCCTGTTCCTTCTTTCTTTCCTCAAACATGTTCACGTCGGCTTTCAGGTGAGGTTCAAAAAGCAAATCCGTGATGACCCCCGTAATGTGAGGAGCAATGAATCGCAACCTGCGATTAAAGTTGCTTTCGCGCCATTATAAACGTTTAGAGCTTCGCTTCAGCAGTGCTGATGATTTATAATTGCTCGTAGCACATAGGACATCTATTGTTGAGCATGAGCACACACAACAGACTGCGAATTGGCTTCGTTACGCAGAAAACTACAAAGTAAATTGCTGCCATACGATTTGGTGCGGCAAGGTGGTGAAACAATGAAGAATCAAATTGAAGGAATGCGCGATGTAAATCAATTCGCAATTTCTTGCGACGCGGCGAGATTTTTACAATGCGACGTCGCATCGCAGTTTTGTGTACAAGCCTCGAAAGAGCAGAGAAAATAAATACTCTAAGGGTGTATACCCTTGCATAGCTCTTTATAGTTTTGAGGCCGGTTTGGTCGAATGGTTGGGGTCTATCGGCCAAGAGGTCCCGGATTCGAATCTTTGTAGGGGCAAATCTGGGTGATGAACACAGACATTCGTTTTCAAGTTATGGTTTTTCGAGTCATTATTATGTATATTTGGCACATTCTACGCTATTTATTCATTCCTAGGCCTGCATAAAAGTACCGCATATTGTAAGGATTTCGTAGCGTATTTTGTTCTGGTTCAAATATGCCTCTAGATATTTTTTCCGTATTTCATTATCTGTCTGCAGGTCCCTATTTTACTGTCTTAAGTAGAATATTATGCACTCCCACAATACTAGTAACGCAATCGATAAATTACATACATACATAAATCACGTCTATATCCCCGAAGGGGTAGGCAGAGGTGAACTAGCACCCACGTTTCGCCAATTTTGTTTGGTCCCATGTAATAGGTGGCGAGCCCATTGCCATTTATCGGGCACAAAAGCAGCAGTACACTACTAGGTGATATAAGAGTAACGCTGCTCGCCATTCCTCATCACCGATTTATCCTTAGCCGCCTTGTACGACACCCACGGAAGAGATTTGGGGTGGTGACAATTGTATTCTACTCTGCCGTCACCACACGGCAATCGATAAATTATCATCTATTATTAAATCGATATAAATTATCACCACTTTTGAATCTGTAAGTTATGATTTCAGAGAGCGCAATGATTTGAATCGCGTGCGGAGCGTAATCGCTAATTTAGGCATTGTATTAGATAACTGCTTAAGAGAAAATGAAAAATAGACTATGGATTCATTTCGACGCATCTTTATACGCAATGAAATAACAAAAAGATAGAAAGATCAATCATTCCTTTAACTGTGTTGCCGTATAATTGTAATACCGTTAGATTATTATATCTATCTCGCAAGATTAGCACCTACCATCTACTTAATAAGCTACCACCATCTTATCAAAATCTGTGGCCATAATAATAATGTTAAAATAGTTCCGACAATGTGTGATAAGATAGCCAGCCCCTCTGTGGGTGAGGGTTCCAGGTGAAGTTCGATTCCATCTTGGCCCTTATCGTCACTTACCATCAGGTGAGATGAAGGCCAAGGGCTTCCCAGTCTAGCCTACAAAATAAAACATATTTTGAAAGGTGATAAGAAGAGGTGGACAATTTCCAATGCCGTCACCATGTGGCATACCATTTTGAATCAATCATCGATTTCGGTTCCGAATCTTAATTACTAAGAATTAGCGATGCGAGAAATTCGCTAAAGGTCTCCGCTTTTCCTACCGCTAAATGTTCAATGAACTGCCTATTAAAGGAAATATACGAACCGGTTCTAATCCAGTTATAACTAGTAACAGAGATTCCTATCCGAGTGAAACTGCGATCCCTCCCTTTCTTGTTTTTGTCGTCTTTTGGCGAGTGGTTTCCCAGGTTCATTATTCATTGCCACCTTTGGTTGATGATGCAAAAAATATTTGAAGTTTTATTTGTGATTGCAATGCTTCTCAGAAACTAAAATCTTTGTACTAATTTTTCTAACATTTATATAATGCTAAAATTAAAATCGAATAGTTTATAAAGCAAACCCAAGCTTAACCGAACGCACGGTATTTGTAAAAATATCTGCTTTGGAATGTTTGAAATTTATTTCTACATTGCGAGGGTACACATTGGCTTACAACGTGAAGTGTAAAGGTTATAAGAATTTCGGCAAGTTAGTTAGTGTCTTGGGTGGCCGAGCGGTCAGGCACCTGCCCGGATAGCAGCGGACGCGGGTTCGATTCCCGCCTCAAGATCATAATTTTTCGAAATTCTTTTTCTAACCACTGAAATCTTTGTAGTCTGTCTGTAGCTCTTTTATGTCCCAATCTGCCAACAACATTGTACTGAATGTCACTACCCCATCTCACTCTCATCTTTTCTCATCTCTCTCCCGACTAAGGGTAAAGACAGCTAAGAGAATTGAGCAGTAACGTTCCTCTAATACCACCTATCAATATACTGTGATTTGCGAACAGTGGGTGTTATTCAGCTCTGCCTACCCTTCGGGGATATAGGCGTGATTTAGATATGTGTATAAAAACAAATTAGGTCCGCACGAAGAAGTGTCTAAGCAGAAAAATAACTTTTTCATTCCCCGTCACTACATTTACCGCATTACACTAATTTTCGAGTCCATTGCGACCCATCTCGTGTGACAAACGCACTAAACGCCAAAAGCGGACTAACTGCAACCATTCAAACCTAACGCCGTTGGTAATAAGAGCAAAAATGCGGGAGGAACTCGACCACTTTACTGTTTAGGCCAAGCGCGCACTACGAAAATTATTCGTTGCGATTTTCATAGTGCGATATAAAATCGCAAACGACGGTAATTCCTGCGCGCATTACGATTAACGATAAGGATAAATCAGTGATGAGGAATGGGCAGCAGCGTTCCTCTTATACGACTTTTGTGCCCGATAAATGGCAATAGGCTCGCCACCTATTACATGGGATTTGACATAATTGGCGAAACATGGGTGCTAGTTCACCTCTGCCTACCCCTTCGGGGATATAGGCGTGATTTATGTATGTATGTATGCATTACGATTTATTGTCGTCTGCGAAATACCTACCTACCTCCTGGATGCCGAAGACTGTTTTAGTCATAAGCCTAAAACAGTTATACTCAATAAATAAATAAAGACGGGAGTTTATTTGCAATGCGCGGAGCTCGGAACCGCTTCAAAGGGTACAATAATTACATACATACATACATAAATCACGCCCATATCCCCGAAGGGGTAGGCAGAGGTGAATTCTCACCCGCGTTTCGCCAATTATGTTAAGTCCCATGTAATATGTGGCGAGCCTATTGCCATTTATCGGGCACAAAAGTCGCAGTACATTGTCAGGACGGTAGTATAAGAGGAACGCTGCTGCCCATTCCTCATCACTGATTTATCCTTAGTCGCCTTGTACGACACCCACGGGAGAGATTTGGGATGGTGACAATTGTATTCTACTCTGCCGTCACCACACGGCATCGGGTACGGGTACGGCACGGGTACAATAATTATCTGTAAGATTTCGCATCTACAATTTTAAAACGCAAACGATTTTTTTCGCAGTGCGCGGATTTAATGATTTGATTTAATTTGATTTGATTTAATTGTATTTGTGTTGTTCACATACTAGCGTCTTCTTTTCGCAACGAATCATTTTCTTAGTGCGCGCTTAGCCTAAAACTTAGTCGCTCGCTACCATACGACATAAGTCACATTTTCAACTTTCAAGGCTATAAAAGATAATGAAAGTATTTTTCACTCTCGTTACAATGCCTAAGAGCCGTTAACAAGAAATCGGCGACATGTTCGCATTTTAGTGTCAACCGTAATAGTAGTGTCTAGGGGAAGGTAGCCCAAAACGGGCTTACTGGCTTAGAGCCCGTACACATATATACATACATAATTCACGCCAATATCCCAGAAGGGGTAGGCAGAGGTGAACTAGCACCCACGCTTCGCCAATTATGCTAGGTCCCATGTAGGTGGCGAGCCTATTGCCATTTATCAGGCACAAAAGTCGCAGTAGTTTGCTAGGTGGTAGGTATAAGAGGAAAGCTGCTGCCCATTCCTCATCACTGATTTATCCTTAGTCGCCTTGTACGACACCCACTGGAGAGATTTGGGGTGGTGACAATTGTATTCTACTCTGCCGTCACCACACGGCCCGTACACATAACTGCGAATTGGCGCGATGCGAATTCGCAACGCTGAAATCTGCGGTGCGATTTGGTGCGTGATTTATTTGGCAAAGTGCGCCTAGCGGGTAACTGCACCTACCAAAATAATTAAATGTCTCAAAAACTATCGATAGAATACTAATATGACACCGTTTATCGACGCTAAAATAAATTTAAAGCTTTAATGTGAAGCTTTATGTTAAGTTACGGTACAATAAGTTTTCGAGATATTTGAGGGAGGTAGGCGTACTTTGCCACCTTAACCTTATAGAGAAAATTATTATTGTGGTTAGAAAAAGTCCGTAAAATTATGATAAAGCCAAGACGGCCGATACTTCTTGGGCGTGCCAGTCCCATTGAAGCCCATTAACCAAACCAAACGTATATTAGCAAGAAAACCACTAACTAACACCATAATAATTACAAGGGACTTCCTCTAGAAAAACCGATATCTCCACTTGCCCGGACCCCGTGATCATATAGAAAAGCTTTTTCTGGAAAAACAACCTTTAACGTGCTATAATTATTGGTAACTTTCGCTTTCTACAAGGGGTTTACTATGAGTTAGGATGTCATTACACCAATAGCAATCGATTTATGTGTTAAATGATCACGCCGTAGTCGATGGATATCGATCGAACATTTTTTTCTTTTGCATCATTGCTACAATGCATCATCATACCCTGCCCTTATTCCATTCTAATTGGAGTCGGCGCAGTATGTCGTCTTTCTCCACCCTCTTTTATTACTCATCGTCCCACCCACACCCACACCCAACACCTTCATACACACCCAACATTCCTGCTTTCATCTTTCTTCATATTCAACATTAATTATTATCCATAACTTTTTTAGGTACCTATATATTCATTTCATCGTGTCTCATAACATGCCCATACCAAGCTCAACTTTTCTGTCACTAGCACCATCACTTATTCTTTATCTTATATTATTAATTTTTGGCACTCTGGACATCCATCTCAATATTATCTCTGTCTGTTAATTTTCTTTCATCCGTCTTTTTCGCAGCCCAACATTCCGATCCATTCATGACGATAGGTCTCATAATAACATGCTTGTAGATCTTTGCTTCGATTAAACTGATTAAATGGATAGAGAATGGTAAGAATAGAGCATCATTAATTACTTAAGATCTTTAAAAGCATCTCGGTGAATGCACTTGAATCTGAGATTTATAGAAACGGTAACGAATTCTTTCTCAATTACAACTTGGTTATGAACTTGTACTCCGAATAGTGCGAAGTTCAATACATTCTCATAATTAGGCTATTAGCTTTGACTATGATTTACAGTTACTGTGGGAATTGACGAGAGCTGTTACTCAAGCTCTTTTTGTTTCATAATCATATAATTAAGAGCCAGTTCGGATAAATTCCTGCAGACCAGAATCCAATTACTGGTATTTTATATTATACCAGTAATTGCATTCTGTATTTTTTTATATTTTCTGCTTTTGGTTTTGTTTTAGATTAGTTTAGTTTTATTATTTTAAGCTTCAACGTATTATTATTCATTGATGTTAATTCAGAGCCGTGCTTTACGATCTGATTATAAAATGACGCTATGTACGTTTATATTGTATGTATGTATGTATATACTGTATTGTGCTAATTGTTAATATGTTTATATTTGGAACTTTGGGACTGTAATCTGTAAAAATAAAAAACTCTCACCCCCCGACAAGGCAACTAAGGTATATAAAGCGATACGTAATGGGCTGTACAGTTCCTCTTATACCACCTAGCAGTATACTGCAATTTATTTTAATCTGTGCCCGTTAGTTGGCAATAGACTCGCCAATTATGTTAAATCCCAATTATGTTAATCCTATTACCTTGGGGATAAATAGTCGTAATTTATTTACGAGTATACGTAAATGAGTACACGTAACCAAACTGCATGTAGGAATAAAGAAGAAATTACCTTAACCAACCAATAGTATTGTCTAAGGAAACTTGACTTTCGGCAGTCCTTAACTGTAAAACTACAAAACGAAACATGAGCGACAAAAAATTGCTGACTCACGTCATTTTAAGGCCACTCCGAAGACATTAACATACAGAAACCAGTGGAACAAGTGACGGTCTAAAAAGAGGCGGATTTCTTCTTGAGTCCGTACAAACAGAGTCTGCAAACGGTGGTGAGCATTTTTGACATACTTACCGACAATACAACTATATGTCCATAGCGATCACGAGTTGAATGCCAATGTTGTAAGGGAATATCTGCGATCTTCAATGCTGGCCTGGGAGCGAAAAAATTACGTAGAATGTGCCAGTCCGATTTACCCCAGGGTGTAGTAAAAGCCGACTAAGGGAGATTGCCCGGTGGTCACCAATAAGCACCTTGGGGCACCCGACTGGTGGAGGGAACCACCAACAAAACCATATCCAAAGAGGTTTGGCGTCAGGCAGGCGCTCGGCTGCAAAACCCAAGCAAAAACCTTGAGCAGTATGGATTGGAATGTCATTCCAATCACTCTCTCCGTTTATCGGTCTCTCGACATGGTCTATTATTATGATTATCCATCACGCCGGGAAGGTGGTAGTGATTAGGTAATGACTGTATAGAAAAGAGACGGAAAGGACCATGGCGAGAGACCGATGGACGGAGAGAGTGGTTGGACACAATTCCAATTCATACCTACTGCTCTAGGTTTTGGCTTAGATTTTGCAGCCGGCCTTTGGGTATGCTGTTGTTGGTGATTTGTCCTCCGCCTTAGGGGTTCTCCAGTGTGCTAATTTGTATACACCGGGCAATTTTCCTTCATAGTCGACTTTTACGACATCCCTGGGATGAGTGGGGGCAATCAATAATCGAACTGTATCAATCGAAAAGTTGTCGTTGGTCATCAATACTCGTAATTATGTGTCTAGGCTAATTAGGTACCTACCTACCTTTATTGGATAGCAGGCTCGAAACTTTTCACCTTCGAAAGTGCGATTGGTAATTAGCGTCTGTTTGTTCGCTTTCGACAATGATAACATGGTGTGTGGCCTGTGTGGTATATGTAGTTGACTTACGCATTGTAGTTAGTACCTACCTACTTTAGTTTTTTATATTTGCATACATTTACATATACATACATACATACATAAATCACGCCTATATCCCCGAAGGCTACCCCTTCGAGCAGAGGAGAATTAACACCCACTTTTCGTCAATTATGTTCGGTCCCATGTAAGTGGTGGCGAGC
Organism: Cataclysta lemnata; assembly: GCA_963931975.1. NCBI lineage: Eukaryota > Metazoa > Arthropoda > Insecta > Lepidoptera > Crambidae > Cataclysta > Cataclysta lemnata. The sequence continues at coordinate 1,622,377 of OZ008358.1, forward strand.
CTATTGCCATATATAGGGGACATAAATCGCAGTACAAATTTATATTGCTAGTTGGTATGAGAGAAATGCTGCTGTCCATTACTCATTGCTGTCTTTACCCTTAGTCGCCTTGTACGACACCCACGGGATAGATGGGGGTGGTGACAATTGTATTCTGCTCTGCCATCACCACACGCCCATTTAAATATATCCGATTTGATAAAAATCATACGGCATCATCTTTACTTTTATAATTTTTAATTTTCATTAGATAATGAATCATTAGATGATGAACCGGAATCGTTAATCCAAATATTGTTTGTGTCCCTAAATACTATCCTATAACTTATTGGTAGTGTAGCCGCTTACATTTTACACCTCGATCGGCAATCCAAGCATCTTAGTAGTTGCCCCAAGTCCTATTAAGCATGTAAATTAATATCTTCAAGGTAAACTTAATCTGAGAGACAGTTTCGACCCAGTTGGGCAGCGGTGCCCGACCGTGTAAACAATAACATGTGGTTTCTTGACGCCACGAATATAATATAATATTTGATGTTAATGATGTGAGCTGAAATGTAACACCCGATGACCAGTGGAATCAGGAGCTAGATAAATATGTATATTTACACACACTTAACTACGTTTTTATCTATTGCTTTAAAACAGACATTCATTGTTTAACAATTTATTATTGACAATTTACTATGGGTAAATTAAGCAAGTGGTGTGCTCTCGACTGCTCGATCACTGTCTACAACACCGACTTAACACCGACTCAAGCTGTATCCTTAGAAGATGTCGATATAATGTTACTCAGAAATCCCCGTGGGCTATTTTCATAGCAAATAAAAAACAATATGGCATCGATAACTATATTTTAATGTTAACTCGCTGAATAATTGAACCTTATTAGGTTATTATCAATTTTGGTACTTGTGATTAATAGTAGCCCATTGAAACGGCAGTTACTTTAATGAGTGACAAGGGAGACTGGCAAATCATGCGCTAACGACAAATTGACTCAAAAGTATCCGCATAAGCATGTGATTGAAGTGGCATAGTAGGTATGACAACCGAAAAAGTGCCTACGTTATTGAAGAAAAGAAAGAGGAAGAAGAAAGGGAGCTTAATAAAGCTCAAGAACAGATTGTATCGAAATTGTGAATCGCTACCTGTGGTGTAAAATTAAATCAGAATTAACTGAACAAATCATTTTCGGAGTTTCGAAATTTACTGGGTCAATTCCACAGCGAATTTATCTTTTAGCGGCTATTAAAAATCGATCAGGGGCCTTAACACCAACTCTAAACGCGACTCAATTGCCATTGTTAAAGTGAGTCAACGCTTTAAGCCTAGTAGAGCGACGTCCCGTTTTATCAGCCGCGTTTGGGTCGCACTAATACTTCATGGCACGGCCACAGATCTAACTTTTAAGTGGGCTATTTAGTTGCAATCAGTTCCGTTCTTTAAAAAATTAACTGGTAATTCACCCAATTCAATTATTATTAACTAATCTTATGGACTTATAACCATCGATGTCACAAAAAGAAAGGGCATAGAATTTTCGGACACTTATATCCTGATGAAACGACCGGATTTCACGCCTGAGGATATTTAGAAAAATACTTGTAATTGAATATTTTTTTTAATAAGTAATAATATCAATATCAAACAAACTACAATTTATTGTGTATCGTCACATCATAACGCAATTTCAAGGCGAGGCTGCGTGCGTGAAGCGATTTGTAAATAAAAACGATTCAGCTTGGCTATCTCTAGAAGGAATTTGAAATGGAAACATTGACGCTAGTTACTTAGGAGAGATTATATCCACTGAATGACTCTATATTAATAATATTTTTGAGTTCATAAAAAAAAAAATATGAATTGCATAAACAAAGCCGTGTGGTGATGGCAGAGTAGAATACAATTGTCACCACCCCAAATCTCTCCCGCGAGTGTCGTACAAGGCGACTAAGGATAAAACAGTGTTGAGGAAAAGGCAGCAGCGTTCCTCTAATGCCACCTTGCACAAGAGGAACGCTGATAATATGTGACTTCTATGCTTTATGTGGTCATTTATGCCTTGCGTTCGTAAAAGGGTTAAGTAAAGTACACAAAGATTTTGGGGTTAGAAAGATTTTGGGGTTAGAAAAAGAATTTCGAAAAATTATGATCTTGAGGCGGGAATCGAACCCGCGTCCGTACACAATCAGAAAACTAGCTCCTAAATGTAAGCGGGAAATACCGCTACCCTCTCATTCTTCTATCGGCTTACGTAAATACTAATACTGTATACAAATGTCACAGGTTAACCGACTGACGCCGTAGCTCTGCGGTTAGCGACTTCCTAGAGAGCGTCTTGCTTCCGTTGTATGCAGAATAGCAGAAGCCTACTCACCTACTTGAATAAATTAAAAGAGTAAAAATGTTAAAAGCCTTCAATTTTCCGCTGCGTCAGCGTCTATCATACTTCCAAAATCGAAAATAGCTTTGCGATTTCGTTAAAGCAGCCATCCGTCATAGCACCCAGCAGTCATACCATCTACCTTTCATATTACTCATCTAAAATAGCACCCATCTGTTATATGAAGATCATCTGCGAGTCATACTACCTACCTAACAATGATAGTAACCACTCACCATTTTTACATTAGATGGTCATTCAAATTGGATCGTTAGATGGGTGACCAAAAATAATATATATGATATTATATCGAGTTCCTCCGTACCAATCAAATGTGCCATAACTCACCATGCTTTCCGCATGGTGAGTTATGACCCATCCCAATATTCTTCCATCCATAGGGAAGTCCTATGCCCCAGCAGTGAGGATATTAAAGGGTTGGTGACGGGATGATACATACATACATAAATCACGCCTATATCCCCGAAGGGGTAGGCTAGGTGAACTAGGGATGATGATGGGCCATAATCATTGAACTATCTCAATGGCCATAATCCACTACGCTAACCCGTAAATAGTAGCTAAAGTGTGTATTAGATATAGATGAAAAATCTCGAAAAACTATATTTTGCAATATATTATGCAATACAGCTCCTCTAACCCCCGAATACAGAAACGCTACTCAAATGTAACGGACTGCTTAAAAAGTTAAGTGGACACTACCTACAAAGATATTTGGTGGTTAGAAAAAGAATTTCGAAAAATTATGATCTTGAGGCGAAATTCCCGCCTCAAGATCATAATTTTTCGATCAACATTTATATAATGTTAAAATTAAAAATCGAATGGACACTACCTGTTAGAATTTGTATGGAGAAACGTCAATTTTGACAATACTTAAATGTTAAGCGGGACTCAAACTTTGAATAGCGTTTCTGTATTCGGGGGTAAGGATGTTATTTACAAGCAATTATTATTACTAGCCGGTGTAAGAGTAATGCTGCTGCCCATTACTCATTGCTGTGTTTACCCTTAGTCGCCTTGTACGACACCCGCGGGAGAGATGGGGGTTGGTAACAATAGTATTCTAATCTGCCATCACCACACCGCTAACAAGCAATTACATTTTTCGAAATACGGTCACAGGAGTGTGAACCACTATACAGTATTTGCTACCTTCAAAGTAATTATAATATCGCCTTCTAAGTAACTCCTAACCTCAAGCCTAGCTTTCATTTACATTCAACAGACAGCACGACCCTAAAGTCCTGTATTAGCATTGAAAAGGGAAAGTTTGGCTGGGCGCAGAGAAACATAGGATTACTAATAAGTACTTATAGTATTTGGATTGTTAGATCTTGGAACTTACCCTTGAAGACAAAATTTGTCGTTAAAGTTCGGCATAATTACTAACTGCCGCACTCAGAGACGTTAATTAACGTAAATGAGTACTTAATGTCAAAAAATAATTTTATATTTTTTTTTGTCTCTGAGTGCGGCAGTAAGAATTAAAATCAGTACTGCGATCCCTCTATGTGCTACGATAAAACTAATTCGATTTTAATTTCCATTACAGATAGCAGTGACAGCGACATGCGTCACAGGAGAAGACAGGCAGAAGCGCCAACTAGAGAGCAGGTCCAGAAAAGTGAACCGACGAGACACCACGGTGCTCATTGACACTTTCCCAATGGACTCCATGTACAATATGAACCCAAAGATAATACTCAGGAGAGGATCGAGGCACAGGTACGGCCCGCCAAAGTCAAAATACGGCCCGCCCAAACCCAAATACGGCCCACCGCCCAAGGCACGGAAACCGGCAAAGAAGTACCGAAAGCACACGAGCTCCAAGTACGGACCACCGCCGAAGGCTTCCCGATCACCAAAACCTAGATACGGCCCACCCAAAAGGCAAAAGAAACCAGTGTACGGTCCGCCAAAGAAACCACACTCCCCAATGCCACAATATTACACTCCCGAGCCAGTCGGCTTCGCGGAACCACCTCCAGACTACGAGCATCAACCACAGAAACAGAGCTACGGCGAACCACCAGTAGACTCTTACGGCGCACCGTTGAAAGCCCTTCCCCAACCGTTAGACCCTTACCCAACCTCGGCGAGCTACAACGAAAACCCCAGCCACTTCGAAACCAACGATTATTCCAACCAAGAATTCCCGCCCTGGCAAAACTACCCGAGGGACTCAAGTCAAGACAGCAGCTATGCCTATTCCAAGAAGCGCCCCATGTTTGTCAAACCCGAGGAACTTTTTGATGTCCAAGCGACGCCAGAAGAAGACGACTTTCATGGACACGCTCCTTACGACTTCAACTATCACTCTTACAAGGAGCCACCATATTCACACAACAGGAAGCCGCAGTACTTCGCAGATTCCAGCAGTAAGAATACCAACAAGTACTGGAAAGCGCAGAGGCCTAGACCAGATAAACCTGTAGGGCCCGACGAGGAAATAGTTGTTGGTGGGCAATACGCTGAACCCCCAGCTAGGTACGTGCCCAAATTCCAGCCCAGCGCACCAATGTATGGCGGGGATAATGACTTCGCACCAATCCAAAGCTTCGTTGATCCCGATGTAGCTGCCACGTCAGCGACAATATCGCCTTACGTGAACTACAAAAACAGCAACATGGCTTTCAGCCCGCAGAATTTGAATGACGCATTTAGTATAGTCGATAAGTGATTAGTTTTAAGTCTCACGTACTTATTTAAAAATATAGTTTACTATAAGTTGTGTTAAGTCTGTATTTAAACTTGTAACCTCGTAGCTAAACTTGAATCTTACAATTTTGATTCATTACGTACAAAGAACTGCTAGTTTCGGTAATGCTGTATATCTAACTTCGTACCCTAAGAGATTGAGACTTGTGCAATACTGTTTAAAATTATATAAACGTCTTAAATAAATGTTGTTTATAAATAAATATTTATGGAGTTATGTTATCTTTATTTTAAAAATTTCCATCCTTTTGAATTTCTATGAATCCAATATTGCAAGCAATTGAAGCATTTGTAGAAAAATATAAATGCTTGAGTGGCTGGACTTACAAGATCAATGTAAATGAAACACCTGCCATATTATATGATCTAACACTATATTATCAGAAGCTTATACCATGTTCTATCAAAAGCTTATACAACACGTCTTTACACACGCAATTACAAAACTAAGTAAATCAAATTATTCTAAAACATCCGTCGTTTACGCACAAACTCACTGACAGCAAAATTAACATTTTCAATATTATGTAAGTCATCGGAAATGTATTTGTATGTGATCTAACAATGAATAACTGACCGAAACACCTAGTGTAGTGGTAAATCTCTTATAAAATAGGCCGCCATTAGATGGACTGCAGCAATACAACCATGCACAGTGGTAGGTATGTTAACAGGATACAGTAGTCTACCGCCACGTAACGGTATGTTTACTGTATATAGTAGTCTACCACCACATATGATAACTGCATGCAGTCATCTACCGCCACGTATGTCGACTTCATACAGTAGTCTACCGCCACGTATGTCAACTGCTTATAGTAGTCTATCGCTATGTATGTTAACTGCATACATTAGTAATCACTAATGTATGTTGCACTAGTAGCGTCATTCTGCCCGTGGCGCTGCAGTCCCTCCGAGCCGTGGCTCCGAACATCATCGGGCGCGCTTCACACCTTTCGACGTATTCCTACTATTACTATTATCCTGGAGTTCGGCGACATGCTTCTTTCGTCTGGCGTTGCCGCACGCTGCCCTGGCCGCTTCGCAGGCGCAATGGGCCGCCTGCTTCGTCGCCGAGCACTCGGCGCAGGCGCACTGTAGCTTGTGTTGGAGGTGTGCCAGTCTGGCCCTGGCCTCTGACAGGTTGTGGCACTTCTCCTGCAGGCCGATCTTCGTCTTCTCCAGGACGCAGTGCGCCGACTTCTCTAGCTGTGCCGCCAGCTGCGCCGTTTGCATTATCAGCTTGTGCTGGAAGAATGATTAGATTAAGTAAGATAAAAAATAAAATATGAATTTAAAAATATTAATAACTTTGGCGACATTGCTCAAAATGTCCTTTTTAGACTGCCAACAACACCACACAAGGGCCGCAATTCTTCGGGTTATGTCAGCAAGTTTAGGTGTTCTGCGGATCATCATTTCTAATAAGAATACGCAGTGAAAGATTTCTTATGAGGCCCATTATAGGGGTTAGAAAAATTACATTTTATTGAATATTCCAAAGATTAGACTGAGATCAATAATGGAATGTCTTAATAATAAATTCATATAAATAATGGAAATGGATATTTACTGAATAAACTAAAATACAAAAAAAAGCCAATGACTAAACTCAAAATACGTGCAACGGATGTAAAAACATACCTTAATATCTAACATGATAAAGAATGAGATTTGGTTACCTTCTGTGGATAATATTCCATCTTAGTATAGCATGAGATTAAAAATATACACAATTTCGACAATTGGATGCTTTATTACACAACAATTTCAATTAATTCAACTAACATGCTTTCACCATTCTACAAGAGCTACTCCAAACCTCACTTATTTCTTTTTACCCGAACAAAAGCAAATTTCCGACACTTTTTTAAGACAAACCGGAACACATGTTAAGACACCTGCAGCCAGTATCACCGTACACAATGACACGCAAACCATTTTGCTAGTAAACCCTATGGAGTCTTCTATCTTCGTCTCACAAGATACTCCTAAAAGAGAGAAAACAAAGTTTTACGAAGTATTCGAAATTGGGGCTCTTCAACAATCACTACCAATATCCTTAGATTCAATAATTCCATTAATCAGCACATGTGGTAGTAACAGTATTAAGGCTTCGTAAAACTTTATTTCAAAACTCTCTTCTTAAAGGTAGAAATTGTTGAAGACTTAACAGCAACTAACTAAAACATTATGTTTACAGACTGATGAGAAAAATGTGCGCTGCTTATAAAATATCGTCTCAAAATGCCAAGCCTACGAATAATGTCAAGAAAGCAACACTAACTAGCATACAACCGATCAAATATTTATTAAGTGCATAAAATGGTAGCATAGTACAACCTTTTATTAAGCCTACTTAACTTAAATTACCATTTGTATGGCGCGACCAAGCTAGCGGAGAAGTGACATGTGCCGCCCGACTGAACGCAGAGGAGACAAGAAGAGATGTGAGCGGCGTGTAGTGACGTTTGGCTTTCGTGTCAGATCGAACTAAACTAGAGTCATCACCGGTTAGCTTTGGTCAATACACCCTTTGTTGAAAAACATCTCTTCTCGACTACGATTTTGTAGAGTTCGGGCTTAATACTAATGATAAATAAAACTGAAAAAACATACGCTATAACTAGTACAGATTCATTACAAAACTAATCAAAATCTAGTACTTATACACTGCTCAACAATGTCTAAGGATACATTATGTATTCATTCTTGTAACAGGTACTGACATATTCTTTGCAGTTTTTCAATGAGCTACTAAATTATGATCATCCGTCATTACATTGAATAAATTGCATAGAAATCTTCAGTATTTGATCGCCGATACAACCTAAAGTAAAGTCAATAAAATATCCTTAGATAAAGTTATTGAGTGTATTTTATTCAATTATTCTTCACCTGCGCTGTGGCTTGCTGCGCCGCTTGAACGGCAGCACTGACAGTACTCTGCTGTTGATGTACTGCTGCCGTGTTTTCTGCAACGACCGCCTCTGCTTCTTTCACTTCTTGCTGGAGTTGTTCCACCACTGCTTGCTTCCCCGCCAGAGCAGCTTCAGCTGCTTTGGCTGCTTGCAATGCTTTTTCGGCTAATTGCGTTTTTACCTGTAATCAATATTGGCAATGTTATGCTTTTGTTATAATTCTATTCCAATCCAAATATTTTGTGTACGGGCTCGTACTGCGATGAAATTAGTTGTAAAAATAGACAATTTATTAGCTTAAAATCTTATTTTAAATTCGTTTTAAGTTAACGAAATTACAATAAATTGTTAGCGGCAAAGGTACTGTCAAAGTACTTGCCGTTGGTTTTTTATTAGGAGCATGTAGTTTTATCTAAGACATCTTATGTAGAAAACGTATTGAGAAATAAAATAGGCGTGTGTATACTATAATGGCAGTTAAGATTTTATATTTATACTTTCCTACACGAGTATAATAAAGTCTTGTATGGTATTGTAGAGAGTTATAGCTGACGCAGCAAACATTGTTTCCCTTATAGAACTTTATAGAACGATTTTATCAAACACTGTACGAACTACGAGATTTTTATATATTATTATTATATTAATAGGCAGGCAGCCAATGGCTGATACCCCTATATCAATGTTCTATCGAGTAAAAATGTCACTTCAGGTTTTTTTTCTTTTCTCTTTGTGTTTCATATTTTGAAACTATTTGTCGAGGGAGCATCAATTATATCCTGTGGCAATTCGTATTAGAAGAAGATTGTCATGCTTACCATGTGAGCTGCCTGTGCGCCAGCGGCGTTCTGTGCCGCCTGTGCAGCCTTCGCCTCAGCAGCAGCTTTCTGTGCTATACTAGTCGCACACTTCCCTTTACAATCCCTCGGAGTCTCTCGGGGCTTGTTCTCTTTCTTTTCCTGCTGGTGCGACCGTGCCAACTGCAAGTTCTCTGCCGCTCTTCTCTCAGGAAACCCCCAAACTGTCACACCCCCCAACGTTAGCACCAAAATTACTAAAAGTCTCATTTATGCACACTCAGTACACCTATTTTATTTTATGTGGCAATCACACATTGCCCTCTTAAACCTAGAAACAACATCACTTTTAACTTTTCGAGAATGGTGGATTGGAAATTTTGCTTCAGTTTTATTATGATTATGACACAAAACAAATCACGATCAGGCGTGTCATAGCGACATCAAGGTCAGAAGTAAAAATCAAAAGCTTATACAAAGTTTTTACTATCCACATTTTTGTAGAGTTGCTAAATAATAATTAAAATGAATTGACAATAAGCATTTTATTTACTACTAAATCCAGAAATAGATTAAAGTCAAAATTAGTCGCATTGCTAAAGCTTATGGTTGCTGGCAATCAGAGACTATGGGAGAGCAAAGAAGAATTATTCAAAAAGTGACAGCGTTTTAATTTCCGTCACATTGTCAATTTTCAGTTTTGTATAAATTATGAAACCAAGAAATTAGAGATTCGAAATTATGCACACTCGTAAATATCCAGTGTAGTTTTCTTCACCTTTGAGGTATTGGGACACATCTCCACAGGGTAGGTACCACAAATTATAATACACATTCTCATGAATTGCAAAATGTTGACCCACAAATTCTCTGCAAGCGTTATGTATTAAGGCGAGATTCCACCAGTGTGCTGAACTGTGCGGCACAGCGAAAGACCACACAAATACGCTGTACCGCACAGTTCAGCACACGGGGTAATCTTAAGACAACACCATCAAATAAAAATTATATCGGTTGTTCATGGTTATATTATTAATTCATTAGGGGCAGGCAGAGATGTTTTAACACCTGCGTTTAAAACTTTAATCAATTTAAGCAATTTTTTTTCCATCAGGACTGGAAGAATTACGACACGGCTAGCGCACAAGGTGGCTCAACGCTTGGCACATTGTGAAAAATGATTTGCCTGTCCCTGTACGCCCTAATAGCGTCTGCTACTTTACTGGCGTGCGTCCCCGTGTGCTGCAGACAGTTAGAGATACACAAATTCGTCAAGTGCCTGAAGAAGTAGCGGTTAGACATGTTGATTTGCATGTCGTGCCTGACTGCTGTGATCGCGGTCGGCTGCATATCCTGTGCCCCTATAGTTCTGGAGACTTATTGGCCCTTGATAAAGTGCATCAAGAAAGAGACCCTACCAACAGCAACATGCAACAACAAATGCTGCCCAAAAAAATCTAGTACCACTTAGTGAAAATGTTTGTGTGTTATTTTAAGTTAGTCAATTATTAAATGCTGGTTTACTCTAAGATTCGTTTTTTATATGTACACAATGGCGTGTAATTATTGATAGAAAAATCCTTGAATGTTCCATTAAGCCAGTAGCTATTACGCTCTTGTTGAGTGAGCTATTCTCAGATTTTAAAAGAAATGTTATAATTTGAATCTGTAGTGGTAGGGTGAATGAAACTTCTCAAAAATTAAACGTCTCAAAAATTAAACGTCTCAAAAATGTCAAGAGCAGCAAAAATATCCATCGTATCAGTCGGCAGTAAATCTAAACGATGTGTGACTAACTTGGCAACGCCAGCTGCAGCGTCAGCTGATTTGATCATAGTACAGTCAACAGCACCTAGTCCAGTGCCCTCAGACTGTACAAAACTGACAAATATCTCCGATCGATTGTCAACGCTAAATCGATTGAGTAAAGCTTCCCAAACCGGTAACCTATCGTGCTGTTGACTTCACATAACATCCCCAATGTAGGTAAGTAGGTAGGTGGTATTGTATTCTCATTGGGTGGTATCTACCTACCTACCTACTCACCTACATTTGGCCCCTAGCTAGGTACTCCAAGCTTACAACGTATCGTTCCGATTCATTGCGTATGACACGGGAGTCGTGCCATTATTTCAATCGACTGTATCTCCCCCTCAAATTTTAGAAGGTTTTACTCTGAACAAAACCGTACTAATTTTCTACGTAGTAAAGCCTGTAGGCATTGTTTCTGAACATTCTGTGAAATGAAAAAAAAACAAGGGGTTGTCAACCTTTTTGAAGCTGTATTAATAATAATAAAAAATATATTTTTCATCCCACCATCTCGGAAAAAGCGTTTTTGCTGTTCGATATCTGAGTGCAAAAGCCGTTTTTATCCTCGAGAGGATAAAGTAAATTTGAATTTAGAACATCGTGTGCAATGAGTTTGTGAATTCAAAACATCATTATACCTATTTATTTCTACCTCCATGGTGCCGAAATTATCATGCAACCTATTTTAATTTGTTAAAACTCAGACTCGGAACCTTCTTGGTGTACTTTTTTTGTAATTTGCTTTGCGCGCGCCATTTACTTTTCACGTCATAAATTTGTTAAAACCTTGTAGTTCCGAGCGTTCAATCAGCTTGGCGTCAATCTTGCTTTAAACATTTTTATCGTCTACAACGCTTGCTTGATGCTTGAGTCAAGCATTTAAAAGCTTTTTAGGTCTCTTTGATTTGTTTGTCCTAGCAACGGACCAAAAACACAGAAAATCAACGTGTTTGACTCAAGCTGATTGACCGTCTCGGAACCCCATTAGGGAAGGTAATTTTTATTTTAATTTATAATATGGCAAGTAGAAATTATTGTGGTGGGTGTGTCTGGATGAATGTTGCGGGTGTGTTTAGGTTGATGGGTGAGTGTTGTGGAAGTTTCTGGGTAAAAACAGAAACTGTTCTGATTATATATTTTTTTTGTATTTTACCATTTCCTCGTTGATGGGGATGAAAAGTTACGTGTTGCACTCGAGTGCAAAGATTTTTAACCTTGTGCTCTTTTGATTTCCTCGCTAACGCTCAGGATTCTATTTTTTTTAATTTTAGACTCCTTCGCTAGTTCGGTCATCAAAATTGAGCACGCGGTTAAAAAGCAACTTTGCACTAATAACAAATAACTATTGCCATTGCTACAGGATAATGAACAAAACCTTTGTAGTTCACTTCTGTTACATGTGCTGTCATGTAGTTGACATTGGCGTTTTAACATTATTCAAATTTAGAAAAAATTATTATTTGGTACCCGTGACTATTTGAAAATTTTGCTCAAAAAGTGCAAATATGATTGTGAAATTTCTGTGGAATTGTGCTAACATAATCTTGATCACAGGATTATCGTTTAGCATCTGAATATTCAAGAAACAATTGACCTAGCTCTAAATCGATAAGTATACAATTCAACAACTTCATGTTAGTATCATTCTGTCAATCGGTTTATTTGCAATTTTAGCATCTCTCTTTGCTGCTGCTTTCATAAAAAGGATTTATTTAGGCCAAAAAGAACATTTTGTGAATAAGTAAATGAATAATTGAATATAAATGTTAATACTATGTTCATGTAAACTTAGCATACATTCCTATTTTTCAATATTTTATATTCTCAAAACTTCTGTTTTTGTTCCAGAGTGCATGTTTTGCGAACTGCTTTTTGGTGTATTTACTGCCGGTGTTCTGTTTATATGTATACCTATTTGCACATCTAGAGCATTGAAACCAATGTGTGCTTGTCCATCTTCACTGACTTCTCCAGATAGCGGGCTTTCTAGTTAAACCGTAAGACCATTTTGGAGATTTTAAAAGGCTTATAACACCACATCATTATTATTAGATTACAAAATGATATGCATGAGCTGTTGCTCAGCCGTAGCTATATTGGGAGTAATTATATTCGGGCCAGTTGTCTGTGAGAAACTCATTTGCTGTATGGCCAAAGGAAAGAAAATGAAGAACTAAATTTGAGACTGTAAGATTTTGATTTATATGAATATGTTTGATTTGGTACCTACTCACACCAGTTAAATTATATTTGATACCTTTCCTCTGGTGATTTACTTATAAGCATTTTACTGGGATGATTGATAGATTTTCCGGTCTCTTTCTTTGTAATAACTAACTGCTCTTTAATGATCAAACAAAAATCAAATAGGATAGTTGATGTTTTTTTCGGTTTCTTCTTTTCTTAGGTTTAAGTAGAGCTACTTTCTTTGTTACAGATTCTACCTCGTGTCATATGATTTGTGTATCGCTGCTTAGCTTATTTAGTATCACTGCCTTAGTGATCTGTGTACCTTTCTGTGCACAAAGCCTGTTGCAACGCAAATGCTCTTGCCCTGCTGTCCCCATTTGTCCTGACTGTGGCGAACCTTACTGATTTACTCCCTTATCTTCATCTTCAGTCTGAATTTGTTTAATAGAGGAATCGGCGGGGAACCCTTATCATACTGGCTTTCGAACAAAAATGATTTGTATGACTTGCATGACTGCATTCGTAGCTGCTGGGTGCATCGCTTGTGGACCTTTGGCTTGTGAGAAGTGGCTGCGCTGTCTCTTCAGAAAGAAATGTAAGTTTAGGCGCAATCTATTAGTATACAGTTCGTCATTAAATGATACGATCCTAGAAGCAATTATCCTGCTACTGTTTACTAATATTATTATTTGATTTAAACTTTAGCCCATTCATCTCCGAATTAGGAGTCGTAGTCGGTAGGTAGATTATGGATTATCCTCCCATGACACATAAGTTGAGAGGTATATCAAGAACGCTGATGTCCATTAGTCGCCTTATACGATACCCATGGGAGCAGTGCCAATAGAATTCTGCCCTGTCGTGTCCACAAGCCCTTATGGATATTTCAAGGGGATATTTGAAAGTTTCTAACTTAACCATAACATGATTTTGTCTGTACTTACCTCTATAGATTCTGGCTATTAAATTTCTTGTAACGGAATACCTAATTCTTTTTAAATTTGTTTCAGCTCGCTAGCCACTGACGCACGTATGGTTTACGTATCCTTTGTGGGTGTTATCGGAGCAGCTATTATATTGATTTGTGCCACCAGCTGCAAGTATATGAAATACTCTAAGCCCGATAAGGAGGAGAGTGAGAATTCTGCTCGTAGGCGAATAGCAGTTTGAAATTTGACAGATAGAGTTTAGAATCAATAATGATTTGCGTTAGTTTAGTAACGGCGCTCACAGCAGCGGGCGTCATCGTAATGGGACCTTTGCTTTGTGACAAATTACTACGTTGTTTCCACAAGTCTAAACTAAAATGAGAAGCATTTACATGATATAGTGTAATGTGGTGTGTAGTGGTCAATTTCTTTATTAATTATATATTTTTCGGCAGAATTAAAGTGTGAATAAATGATAATGCAATGAATTAGGAAACAAAATTTTTATTTCTACATTATCTAAGCATACACCGTAATATCACTTGACTGATTCCACTAGACTATCGATAAAAACATTGAGCGTACACGTAAATCTGCAACACATTGGCTCTTTACGCATTTATTTAGAAATAAATAAGTTAACAAGAAGTTTATGACACACTTAAGTTTAGTTATTGACTAAAGATAGTTCTTATTTTACACTATGTTTGGTTCGGATGAATTCTGTAATCGTTGTGATTTACAGGCGTGACTATGGAGACGGACTTTTTAAATCTTAAATTGTTTATATTGCCTAATACTGCTTGGTCTAGTTTTTCTATAACTGCAGTAGGAGTTTGAAGATCCCCCACTAATCTAGCAGCGGATGTGGGTCTGACTATTTGAACTTTTTCGTTATTAATAAAAGCCGCTTCATTTTGCTCTCCACTGTATTTTTCTGCGCTGGATCTATAAAATCGTCGTACCGGTGCTGTGTATCCTGCATCTTTCAAAACAGCTGGGTTAATTTGGTAAGATGCATCTAATTCATCCGTTAACGTTTCTTGTTTCACATCTCCACTATTATAACTGTTAAAGCTTTCTATGGGCTGTATTTCTTGTTTGATAATTTCTACTAAAGGTGATGAGGTTGTAGTTGTTTCTACAGGTTTCAGAGTAGTTGAAGTACTAGTCGTTTCTGTAGGTTTTGTAGTAACAGGAGTATTTTTAAGAGTCAGTCTTCTTCTGTACTTTCTTTCTGCTGATTCAGAAGAAGTTGTTCTAGAGGAGTTAGTTTTAATATTTTTATCGACGTTCAAATCTGCTTTGACTGAGACAAGTTTAACTTCGGAGCTGGTTTCTTCTGATTTGTTCTTAGTGAAGGGGGAAGGGCTGCGTCTGGTGCCATTGATAGCATAATTTCTATTCCCTCTGTATACTGGAGCACTTTCGGCTGAATTTGTTCTGTGGTTATTCCTCTCGTCTACAATTGGCTGAGGCGTGACGACTTGCACATTGGTTTGAGCAGAGTTAGCGTTGTCCTGGTTCTCCAATATCGTTATTGCTTCTTTTATGCCCACTACATCTTCAGGGTTCGATGGACTTGCCCCTGCTGGAAACAACAAATGTTTTACTTTAAATCACCTGTTCGTAAATACGTTTAGCACTTTTTATAAAATAACGCCTTGATATTTTTAATCGTCTCTAAACATACGATATTCTTGATTTACCTAACTAGTAGCAGAAAGATTTCTTTTTTTAGGCAACATAATGTTATATGTATACATTACAAAAATAAACAACCAACCTTCTTCCTGCATATCCTTTTTGTATGATGAAAAGAATGTCAATGCCTTCATGAGCTGGTAGCTCTTAGACACTGGAATATTGGTGTCGTAGAGGCGACGGGTGCTCTTGCAGTCGACGTAGAACCACCAATTACACTTCATGATAGTTTGGTCGAACAGCGTCGACTCAGGACAGAGGAACGACTTCATCACCAGTCCATCATCGGTTAGGGCGCATACGTGGAATACCTGTAATCAATAATGATACAACATCAACAACCTTCAAATTTTCAACACACTTATTTTGCCAGAAAAATATTCTGCTTAGGCATTTGACATAGACGGTTGACTGCAAAAGGTATTTTTTTATTGCTAGACAGGGAAACTCTTGGCTTTCTGATTATGACTGATTATTGGCTTAACTGATGGTAATTAGAGCGTTACCTGGAAACCTAAACCACAGTGGGGCTTTCTTATCCCTAATTGTCGGAATACAATAACGCTATTAACATTATTATTATGGCGACAGATTTTGTTAAGATGTTGGTAGCTAGCCAGGCGGACTTGAAAGAAGTCCTACCAAACCGAGTACAAATTTGTACCCCCCTGGGGATCGAACTCGGGACCTCTGTATTTTAAATCCGGTGAGAGGAGACGCAACACGGACGGAGGCGGTTATCTTACGTAAATATCAAGTAAATCAACTCACCATGCACCCTAAGCTCTCGTCTCCATACAACCCAGGGAAGTACTTCTGATCGCCGCAGTGGAAGTCCGTGTCGGGCAGGTCTACCTTGGACTGGAAGTGGTCATCGAAGTTCTTTTCATAGCCCACAGGGTAGTACTCGCGTGGCGCGTTCATTACCTTCCCAATGGTTGGATTTCTGTTGAAAGGTGATATTATAATATACTCTATGTAGCTCAGGCTGTCTGGAAAAATCTTCAATATAGCTTACATTTAAGTAGGTCAATAGGGCATTTTATGTGACGGCTAAACACCCTTATTTCAGAATTTGTGACTTTACAGAATCTTAGATAATCGATCGAAAATGTGTCCAGCCAGCTTGAAAAAAAAAACACAGAAGTGATTTTGAGGACTTTTTGCATATCAACGGGCGTCACATAAATTTGTGACGGTCATTGAGCTAAAAGTTTCGTGATACGTACAGCGGTTTAGTAGAAAAATGCAAAAATATGTGTCCAGCCAGCTTGAATTTACGTATAAAACTTCTGGCTGGCACTTCTGAATCTCGATAACGGGAGCGTTTTCGAATATGCTTTCTCTACTAATATTTAGTGACGCAAATCGTGACGTTAATAACGTTTGGTTTATGGCGTCACATGTAAGGGTTAACGAGAAATCAACAAAAACTAATGTCCAGCCAGCTTGAAGTTCAAGCTGGCTGGACACATGTATCTCCGCTCCCTGATGGTCTACGGCCTTCGAAATATGTTCAAGTTTTTGTGACGAGGACGATAATGATAATCTGAATTTGTGACGGAGAAAGTTTACGTAGTTTCAAAGATATTAATAATTTAATTTTTCCATACAAACACTGCAGTAGGGTTACCAATATTGTAGGTTTTATGTAGAACCAATTATATTATTTTAGGGTGTTTTCTGAACGAAAATCCTTGTATTGGTAAATGCTACTACGTACAATTGTAGTTAATTTTATCACTTCCGTTACCAAGATTGAGAGAGCAGCGAAAAGTAGTTTTTCAAGCTAGCTGGACACGTTTTCGATCGATTATCTACGATTCTGTAGCGTCACAAATTCTAAAATAAGGGTGTTTAGCCGTCACATAAAATGCCCTATTGACCTACTTAAATGTAAGCTATTTTGAAGATTTGTCCAGACAGCCTGAGCCACATTATACTCTAGCCAATATAACGAGATAAAAAACGTAAACAGTTTTGATCTAAGATGTATTTTCAAATACATCATCCATTTTAGAAAATCAAAATGATTAGCGACTTTTAGAAACAGATATTACAAATTTTATTTTGTATTTATACTAAAAGACTCAACAACATTGTTTACGTTGTTTATCTCGTTATGATGGCTGGGGTAAAGTTCCAGAGACGGAAAACTGAACGTGAGATAGGTTAATAAAGTAATATATATAGTATAATACATCATCGCCGACAGCCAAGGGTAGGGCGTCGATGAAGATATACTGTGAATATCACCTCTTTGGTTTCTGCGGTGTGGCAACTATTATTTCCGGCTCTGGTTGCGGCTGGAACGACAAGGGCTCCTCCGTCGTAGTCGTCGTTGTCGTGGTCGTGGTTGACGGCGGCATCGGCATGTTAGCGTACTTCGTCAACAGCTGCTGCTGTCTTAAAGCGATTGCCGCCTCCACAGCTTCCATTGAAATGTTGCCCGCCTTCGCTATCTCCACAATCTTGGAATTTATGTCCTCCTTGTTGAATTTCAGCGTTGTATCGTCCCCGTAGCCAGTTATGGTGTTGTACTCATCTATCTTCTTCGTGTTGTACGCGTAATTATCTTGTACTTGAGGGACCGGGTCTATAAAGTTAGAAGAAACGGGATTGGTTTGGATAGAAATAGTGTTAAACAGTGGAGCGTATGACTGTGGTGGGTGTGAATTGGAATTTCTAATGACTGGTGCTGGTATGACAGAGATGGCGTGCGTGGGTGGTGCTGCTATTGGCATTGGAATGAACGGATTTACTGCGGTCGGTATCGGGTAGAATTTGGGTGTGCTCATCATGACTGGAGCTGGTGTTATTCTGAGCATAGGCTGGGCGTATTGCACTGCTGTCATTTGAGAGACCATTTTTGATACTTGATTGTGTGATGGTGGGTAGTTCTCACTTTGGAAGACGAGTCCTGGACCTTTTGATTGAGGAATTTGGAGCGGTGTGAACGCGGTATTTGTTGAAGAGACGATGGGGAGAACTTTGAGGGTGTCTTCTTTGGGTGGTAGAGGCTTGAATGCTGGTACTCCCATCGGGATCGGCTTGGCCATCGTGATGGTTGGCGCCGACTGAGGCATTGTGGGTGTTTCTGCAGATTGGACGACTATCGGTTGCATCGTTGGCGCCACTCGCCTGTGCAAGGTACTCAGTTTGTCCATGCCGGCCTGGTTCGGTGGTCGGGCTGCCGAAACCATTGGCCTCATCATGATCCGGTTCTGTTTGCCTCGTTTCTGTAAAATAAATAATAAATACAAAATTAATATACTACGCTATATAATTTAGGTTTAAATATTTTATAAACGACACTTGCATTATGGCTACATAAATTCATACATAACTCTTATCTAATTTATGCCTAAAGGGTTATAGCATCTACAGTTTGTAAATTGTTCAGGTCCCAAGTAATATTGCCATCTTTCGGAGACGTCAATTGCAATTTATTGTAGGTACAAGTAGGTATAACATGAACGCCATTAATATAATTCTGATTTATATAATTCATTAATATTTCATTTATATAATTCTCTTTCACCTTAGTCACCTCAGACACCCGCGAGAGAGATGTGGGGGTGGTGATATTTGTTTCTGCTCTGCCGTCACCTCCGTCACTTGTCACTTCAGTAGCTAATTAAGTAATTCAATTACCTCCTGCTTGGCCGGTCGCGTTGTGGATTGGGTGATCCCATTAGGGGGTGCCCCATTCTTCACGTTGACTGAGCGTCGCCTGCTTGGGTCCAAGTTGGTCAAGGACTGCTCGAATCCCAGCTCATCCCCAAGACTGAAACCTGAAATGGGATAAGGGTAATGTTTAGATAATATTATTGCTATAATATATTTATATTGCTATATAGAGAGCTACATAGAGCACATTGATCATTTGTTAGGGGTTGCGCTTAACCTATGAAATTGTTTTTTGCATCTACCGGGTTTTTTTTATTAGGAGCTCGCGAGGCCTGCGATTGCGTAAACTAAGCAATGGCCGGTCATTGGATGGGTGACCAAAAATGTATTATCTCAAGTTCCTCTCTGTATCGGAAGGCACATTAAGCCGTTGGTCGTTGGATTAGGTCCCATGTATATTAGTTGGTAGCGAGCCTAGTGCCATCTGTCGGGCACATAAATCTCAGTAGGTATATTGCTAGCTGATAAGAGAAATATATGCCGCTGTCCATTACTCATTGACGATGGGGAGTGGTGACAATTGTATTCTGCTATGTCGTCACCACACGGTTCTATCAAAATAATACTATCAGTTGAATAATAAGGATGATATAATGACTTTGCCTCAAATATGCGACTCCTCGTATCATGCAACCTTGCACATATTATTTTCACTTTTACCTCCATGCCACGGTCACTGGACATTTTCATTTTATTCCAAAATTTCCTTCTTGGGACATTGGAAGGTCAATGTATTACTATGGTCTCTGAACAATTTTACCGATCCATCCATCAGTGCGCGGCCTGTCAACCCGGCAATCACCGGAGAAAGCTTTGTCCTATTGACGAATGCCGGTCGCATTTGTTGGTCAAGTGGCACCGTAATAACAGTGCAGATGGAAAGTCGTGATCGTATGCTAATGGGCGTTTTGAGCTGATTAATAATCATGAGGAAGTGAGACCGTCTTCTATGTTGGCCTTTGAGCGAACAAATAACGTAGAATAGGCCAGTCCCGACTCATCCCATGGGTGTCGTAAAAGTCGACTAAGGGAGATTGCCCGGTGTAGACCAATAAGCACCTTGGGGCACCCGAATGGTGAAATGCAAACCACCAACAACAGGTCTCTCGACATGGTCCGTTCTTTTCTATACATTCATTCATCACTAGCACCTTTAGGGTGCGATGGATGATATGAATCAAAAGGGAGTGGATGGCTTGATGACGTCTGACCGATATGAATAGAAGAGGAAACATACTGCGCCGACCTCAGATAGACTGGAAACAGGGCAGGGAGAAGAAGAAGAGGAAGTGAGGCCGTGCCATGTTGAGAGTAGAATACAATTGTTGCCACCCCAAATCTCTCCCGCGGGTGTCGTACAAGGCGACTAAGGGTTAAAACAGTGATGAGGAATGGGCAGCAGCGTTCCTTTTATACCTAGCAATGTACTGCGGCTTTCGTGCCCTATAAATGACAATAGGCTCGCCACCTATTACATGGGACCTAACATAATTGGCGAAACGTGAGTGTTTATTCACCTCTGCCTACCCCTTCGGGGATATAGGCGTGATTTATGTATGTTTAAGTAGGAAGTGAGACGTAGGCGGTAAGAATTTTCTTTTTTCGGGACTCTATTTAGGTTCCAGGTGACAAGCTTATTGCCATCTATCGGGCACGTTAATCGCAGCATATTATAGAAAACCAAACTGCCCATTATTCGTAGGCCTCGTAGCAGTCTGAACACTTAGTCGCCTTGTATGACACCCGCGGGAGAAATTTGACGTGGTGACAATTGTATTCTGCGTTGCCGTCACCACACGGCGATAATAAAAATTGAAAAAAGAGGCATTTTCCGCCCGCTACGCGTATTGAAAAACCCACTTACTGGTCGAAAGGTGACATACAATTTTGTACTAACCTCGGGCGATAATAAAGAAAGACTGGGCACTGCTTAAAAAGTGAAGTGGACATTACCTGTCAGTATTTGTATAGAAAAACGTCAATTTGGACAACATTTAAATGTTAATCAAGACTCAAACTTTGATTAGCGTTTCTGTATTCGGGGGTCAGACTTTTAAATAATAGGTTGGGGAAAAAGTTTCTTCGCATTTTTTAAGAAAATTCAAAACATTTTTTAATATAGTTTATTTACATTTAACTAAAGTATGTAGATACCATTTTGTTCGATAATTTTTTGCCATCTTGTAGGTAGGGACATGATCCCATTGCTATACAAATTTTGGGACTTCTGGTCAAAATACCGCGACAAGTGGTTTTGGCAGTCCTCTCGTGATGTTAACCTGACACTGCCTAAAGAATTCTGAAGAGACCGAAACAGGTGGAAATCTGAAGGTGCAAGGCCAGGACTATACGGCGGATGCATTAACACCTCCCAGCCAAACTCTCTTAATTTTTGCTGAGTGGCTAAAGATGTGTGAGGTCTAGCGTTATCATGATGAAAAACCAAATAGTATAGCCAAAGAGATTTTATTACAAGTTTATGCATACTATAATGCGAAAAGACTTTTTCCCCAACATAATACTTACGTATTTGAAAGACATATATCTGATATCTGAGACATTCTTTGTTTTACCCCGCCCTTTGTAGTAAAATTGTACTATTGTTGCACGTGAAATAACTCACCTATACTGGCATGCGCCTTCAGCCCGCCGAGGTTCCGCACACGGAACAGCCCCGACTTTTTGAACGCGCAGTTTATCTTGAACCCGAAATCTGACTCCAACACGCACGTGGGCTGAACGATCTCTGAAAACACAATGTTTTTACATTAGTATCGCTTTGCGATAAAAAATATAGTGAAAATTAATGACACGTATTCTAACTAACATAGGTGCTGTTGATATGGACATGACTGACACGGGCATCCGTGCCTCAATTTCAACTGCATTCGGACTACATTACTATTGTATTCTCTTTTATCTTTTTATTTCACGTCATGTTTTGCATAGTATTTTCTTTTTCTTTCGGGTTATAATATGTTGCACCACAATATTTCATAATTTCTGCCGGACAATCGATTGGATATTTGACAGTTTTGTATAGCCTGACGTGGTGTTGACTGTACCAAATAAACATAATTTTTCTTTCTCTTTCATTGATTGAATTATAACAAGATAGACTTTACGGAAATTAGACATGACAATGTACAGATAGAAAGTAATGGACCTTCTCCGAAATGAGTCATATCATTTCGCCTCGGTGAATCGGTAAAGGCAGGCTCGCATACAGCTCGCCGTACAGGCGCGCGAGAAGGAAGGCCCTTCGGCAAGAACAGACAAAAACTCTAAAAAACGTGGCAGCTAACGCAGCAGCGGAAACGCAGCGCGAACCTGTACCGTCCACCTCAAAGGAGGCGATGCCAGTACAGGAGGCTAAAGAGCCACCGACCCTACCACCACCACCACCCAGTCAGACGAAAAGTAGACGAACACCGAGAGGTTCTCGCGGTAAGGGTTTCGCTGCGACTCCAAAAAAGAAGAAAGCTACTCCTGAAAAGGAGAATCCCGCTCCTGAAAAGGAGAAACCTGGCAGCGGTATTGGTCAGAACGAGCGCGCTTCCTCGAAGCGAGCTCGTCTGAACGAGACCCGCTCCCCCAGGGGGGAAGCTAAACGCGCGAAAACTGACGCGAATCCGAAGCGGACGGTGAGCTACGCAGATGCGAGTAATTCGCATCTGAGGGTGGCGGTTATCACCGTCCCGCCGAGGGACCTCTCACAGGAGCAGGCAGACCAGCTGAGGGAAGCCATCGATGATGGTATCCTGGAAGCTGTGCTGTCTCCGTCGTCTCCCGGCGCGCAAGCTCCATCTTTCCGCGGGCGCCCCTTCTTGTTAGACGGAGTGCTAGCGATGTGGTGTGAGGACGCAAACGGACTCAGCTGGCTGGAGAAGGCTGTGAAAAAGATAGCCTCACCAATACCAAATACCACTCTGGCTGTGATTAAGCAGTCAGAACTTAAAAAGAAGCTCAAGGCAGGGCTTCTCCTTCACACCCGCATCACCGATGCGGAGACACTGCAAAGAGTCATTTGTGCCCAAAACCCGTGGTACAAAGTGGACTCTTGGCAGTGTTACAACATGACGGTGGATGAATCTCTGGAGGAAGGCTCCAAGGAAAAGGTGGTACACCTAATCCTGGGAATCCCTGAAGACCAGAGACAAGCCATCGTCAACAGAGACCGCCGTGTAGCCCACATGTCAGGGAGTGGGTACATACGCTTCTTCTCTTCGGAAGAAGAGGAGAAGGCGAAGGCCAATCAACAACCTGCAGTGGCGAGTGAGCCTTCGGAGAAGACCTCAACTCCGGAGCCGTCCACCTCTGCTCCCCAACAGGGTTTGAGCGAGACTGAGACGAACTCGACACTGCAGTTTAGGGATGAAACTAGCGACGAAGATGGCATCCTTCTTAGTCCCTAGTTTCATAAAAACCATACAAACCAACCTTCAGCACAAACAGATAGCGGCGGCGACTTTACGCAGAGTGCTGGAGGCCGACACCAAGACCGTCGCCCTAATCCAGGAACCCTGGATCAGAAACAACAGAATCTGCGGTCTAAACAACATCGGTGGTAAGTTACTGCTAGACACAACTGTTGATAAACCAAGAACCTGCATTTTTATGCCTAAAAACATTGCAGGCACCTTGCTTAACCAATTCTGTTCTAGAGACGTCACTGCGGTGAAAATCCTCACAGAAAATCAAACCGCCCTGGTGCTAGCCTCAGTGTACATGCCGAGCGATGGCGAACTCCCCCCGAGAGAACTAGCCAAGCTGGTGCAACACTGCGAAGCACATGACTGGGCCCTGATCATCTCTGCAGACTGCAACGCTCATCACTCTCTGTGGGGAAGTAAGGAAACAAACAAAAGGGGTGAGTTACTAACTGAATATTTATTCCAAACAAACCTGAACATCATGAACAGAGGTAGGGAACCTACTTTTGTAAGCTCAAGGTATCAAACTATCATAGATATAACTCTGGCAACACACGCGGCGGCAAATCTTAAAGAGGGATGGCACGTGTCGAACGAACCATCGTTCGCGGATCACCGCCGCGTCTGTTTCCAAATACAATATAAGCCAACAGACCCTGTTCCATATCGAAACCCCCGTAAAACAGATATAACAAGGTACATAAACATATTAACCGAAACACTAGGTAACACAGTCCCTACTAACGAAATACTTAATAGAGATAATATAGAAACTCATGTACAACACCTAACTAAAACTCTTTTAAAAAGCTACGAAACGGCATGTCCTGTCCTGGTACCTAAACGCATAGACAAAAGTCGCTGGTGGGGGCCAGAACTAGAGCGGTTGCGCAAGGAGCTCAGGACACTTTTTAACAGAGCAAAAAATACCAGGAACGATGATGACTGGGATAAATATAAATTAGCACAAAAGCACTACAAGAAACGTATCAGATTCCGAAGTACGGAGGCATGGCGCAATTTCTGTAGTAGCATAAACTCAACAAACCAAGCCGCAAGAATAAAGAAAATCCTTTCAAAAGATGAACCTAACCTTTTGGGCTCGCTCAAGAAAGGAGACGGTACTTATACAAACACGGACAACGAAACTAGCGCAGTACTGCTGGAAACACATTTTCCAAATTGCAAAATCACATCAGATCTGGAATGGACTGATGAGAACAGCAGTACACCAACAACTCAAGACTGGGATGTCGCAAACAAGATAGTGACTGCAGATGGAATAGAATGGGCCCTAAAAAGCTTCAAACCGTTCAAGTCCGCAGGGCTG